>MU390257.1:0-346726 GCA_022578715.1 Nemania sp. FL0916 | reverse complement strand
GTTATTTAAAACTAATTATATTTAAATTTTTAAAAATTATATATTAAATTAAAAATAATAATAATATTAAATAATTTTTTTAATTATTTAAAAAATAAATAACGTATTTATAAAATTAAATTTTTAATAAATAAAATTAAATTTTTATTAATATTAATAATTTAATATTTTTTTTATTATTATTAACGTTTTAATTAATTAATAATTAATTATTAACGTAATTTTTATATTAATAAAATTAAAAATATATTTTAAAATAATACCGGATTTAATAATACGTAAAAAAATAATTTTTAAAAATTATATTAAATTTTTATTAATTATAATAAATTTAAAAATTTTAATAATAAATATAAATATTTATATTTACGTTATAATAAATTCTGTTTTAATAATAATTATTATCGATTTAATCGCGATAATTATTATTATAAAAATTTTAATTATAATTATTTTAATAATAATTGTAATAATTATAATTTAATTAAAAAAAATAATATAAATAACCGACGTTAAAATAATCGTATTAATAAATATAATAAACGAAATAATCGATTTTATTATAATTAAAAATTTTATATTTAAATTTATTATTAATAAATCCGTTTTTATTATAATAAATATTAAAAAATTAAAAACGAAATATTTTTAATAATTAATAAATATAATTTATAATAATATAAATATAAATTAATTTTTTAAAAATATATTATAATAAAATAAATAAAAAAAATAAAAAAAAAATTTTATTAAATATTTAAATATAAAAAATAAAAAATAAACAATTATTTATTTTTTAATTTTATTTTAAATAATATTTTTATTAAATAAAAATTAAATATTATAATATTTTTATTATAATATTTTTATTATAATATTTAATTTAATATTAAAACTATATTATTTATATATTATATTTAAAAATAATATTTTTAATTAAAAACGGAATTTTAAAATTTTATTATAATATTTCGAAATTTTATTAAAAAAAAAATTTAAATTTAAACGCGGTTATTTAAAAAACACGTTTTTATAAAAAATAAATATTTCGATATTATTAAAATTTAATTATATAAAAATATACAATATTATAAATTGTTAATAAATAGATTATTTATAACTCGGTAAGCTTTTATTCTCTGTTTAACTTATTAACCGCACGCGGTAAAGTTAATATAGTTTATTTTAAATCGTTTTCGTACGAAGACATAGTTTTTATTTCGTACAAATTTAATTATATACATATAATTCGAGTTAAATTATTAAATTTATTAAACTATTAAAGTTGTTTATATATATAAAAAAAAGCGGGAATAAAAAACTTTAGAAGCGGCGTAAAAAAAGGTTTTTATTTACTTGTTTTAATTACGCAAGTTTTACGATTAAAATTTTTAATTAAAATTTTTTATTTAAATTTTTATTACAGATTTTTATTACGCAACAGTTAAATTTAATTAATGTCCGGAAACTTTATTTTATAATTAATTTAAAAACTTTATTTTATAAATTGTAATTAATAAAAATTACCAGTTAAAACTTTATCATAATTAATAAAAATTATTAATTAAAACTTTATTATAATTAATAAAAATTATTAATTAAAACTTTATTATAATTAATAAAAATTATTAATTAAAACTTTATTATAAATAATAAAAATTTTAAAATAATTTTTTTTATTAAATTTATATTATTAATTTTATTAATTTTAATATTATTATATAAAAAAAAAATAAATAAACTTTTTATATTTTATTTTTTAAAATTAAAAATTAAAAAAATATTTTAAAAATTAAAAAATATTTTAAATTTTTAAATAATATTTAATAAATTATTATTATTTTATTATAAAAATTTTTAAAATAATTATATTATTTATTTTATAATAATTTATTTATATTAATAAAATTTTTTATATAATTATAAAATTATATAAATATTATAATATTATTTATAATTTATAAAGTTTTTAATATTTATAAATTTTTAATAAAATTTTAATTAAAAAATTGTATTAATTTTAATTTTTAATTTTAAAAAATAAAATATAAAAAGTTTTTTTATTTAATTTTTAATAATATATAATATAAAATTATTTTAAATAATATAATTTAATAATTTTTATATAAAAATATTATTAAAATATTATTTATATTAATTTTTTTTTATAAATTATAAAATTTATAAAAAATAATATTATTAAAAATTATATATAAAAATTATTTTATTTATTTTTTAAAATTTTTTTAAAAAAATATAAATTTATTAATTATAATAAATAAATATAATTTTAAAAAAAAATTAATATAATTAATTAATTATAATTTTATAATATTTAAAAATATTAAATTTAATAAAATTATAAAAAATATTTATTTTTATAATTTATTTTTAATTTTATTTTAATTAATATTTATTTATTATAATAATAATTTAATTTTATTTTATAAATATTATATATAAATTAATTTTTTAAAAAAAATTATTTATATAAATATTTTTTATAAATATAATTAAAAATTAAAAATTAATATTAAAAAATCTTTTAATATAAATAATTTTAAATATTTTTTTAATTATTAATTAATTAAATATAATAAAAAAATTAATTATAAAATTTATAAAAATTTTAATTTATATTTATAAAAATATAAAATTTATAAAAATTTAAATAATAATATTAATATTAATAAATAAAATATTATATATTATAAATATAATAAATATAATATAATATTTTATAATAATAATTATTATATTAATATTTAATATATATAAAATTAAATAAAAACTTAAATAATTTTAATTTATAATATTTAATTAAATATAAACTTTTATTTAATATTTATATAAAGTATTAATATTAAAATAATTTTTAAAAAAATATAATATTTTAATATAATAAATAATTTATTTTAAACTTATTATAATAATAAATTTTTATAATATTATAAAATAAATTTTAAAAACATATATAAATATTAAAAATTTAAAAAAAAAAAAAAACCGTAAATAAAAACTTCCGCAAGTCTTATTTAATTTTATTAATTTATTAAAAAAAGACTTATTATATAAAGCTGTTAAAGGCTTTATAAAGTTGAGCCCTTTAAAAACTTTTATACAACAAGTCTTTTTTTAATAAATTAACAGCACTAAAGAAGACGAGCAAAAGCCTTCATTCGCAACTACGTGTCTTCTTCTTTTTCTTTACCTCAGAATCCACATACGTTTCCAGAAAACGTTCTACGGTACTGCAAAATCCGCCGCCGTAGTACCTCTTAGTTTATCTGACCCTAGGCTTTGTGCTTCTCCCCTTTCCAGCTCTCTTCTGCTCCCCACGCCAGTTTTCGACAAATTCGTCCATATCAACGTGTATCCTGAACCCCTTTTCGCACATCGTCGAGTATACGCTCTTGAGCTCGGCCGAGTCCATCTCGCGGGCAAGGGTGCCGAAGGCCTCCATGAAGACGGCTTTGGCCCATGGACAGGCCTGGATTCCGCGATAGAAGACGGTCTTGGCCTTGGTGCGCAGCTCCTTGCGTGCGTGGCAGAAGCGGATGTACGCGATCCAGAGTCCTACATGGTGTGCGCAGATGTCGGACGCTAGGGCACGCTCAAAGGCTGCACGCGCCGAGTGGGCGTTACCCGTGCGCAGCTCGTAGGAGATGGCGAAGATATGGCTGCTGAGGGACGCGTTGGCGCGCGTCAGAACGTGGTCTTGCAGTAGGGAGCGCACGCGGTCATTGATGCTGAGTCGCTCCTCTCGCCACGCGAATAGAGAGTGGAAGATTGTGTTAGAGGGGAAGTATGAGAGGTACTGTGTCAACTGCTCGCGTAGTAGGCCCGGACGAAAAGATCTATTCATCGTCATTGTTAGTATGTGAAGTGTCGATGGAGATGGAACTTGGTAACAATTCAGAATAAGAAATGATAAACTTACCCATGACTAGCGTGATAGTAAAGGAGGCGGGCAGAGGACTGGAGGAATACTTCATGGGCAAGACTGTGTTGCTGACTGCGCAGGACAAGATCTTGAGAGCATTGGGTGATCCTCGCGATAGCAGACCAGATATCACCCTGTTTCTGAGAACTAGGCTCCCTTTTACTGTGCTGGGTTAGATAATCCAGGAGTACTAGGCCCTCCCCATAGATCACTGCCTGGGCAATATCGCCCGATGAAGCCTTGTAGTCCCGGTTCGTCACGAAGAACTGCTGCGCCTTCAAGATCTGGGATGGGGTAGCGTGGGTGACTTCGGGAACTTTCCTATCATCAAATTTTGCTCCATCTTCCGCTAACAAGCATAGCTGTAGGGCAGCTTGCGCAAGATCCCCGCTATCAAGCTCTAGCCATGCCGCTCCAATGCCTAAGCGAACTCGGTCGTGAGGTGAGATTGATGATAGGCCGAGTGCTGCTGATAGAACGTTGCGAGCTACAGCTTTATTCTGCTGTTCGCTTTCGAGGATGGAATACCCTAGATATAGATCTACATTGGAAGAGTGTTTCTTGAGGAGTGTTTTGGCACTTTTCTTCTCATGACCCGGCTCGTTCATGGACTCAAAAGCTAGAGCGTAAGGACCAAGCTCACCAATCCCAATCACCCGGGTCAGTTGCTTTAGTATTGTCGACACCCATTGATAACTGTCCGGTGGTGTTTTGTCGCGAGGTTGGTCGAAATACTTAAACCAATGATTTGAATGGCTTAATGTTTCCGGAACGGGACACATCTGTTGTATTGCATAGGAAAATTGGGGTGGTTTGTTTTGCTGATCTTCGAGCTCCTTCAAGGTACTGGCTCGGGATGAGAGATACATGAATGGAACGTCTTGCGTGCTACGCACAAGGAATTGGTCTCTCGTGGCCTCCTGGAAGAAATTCCCTCGTTGGAGACAGGGTGGCAGATGACAGAAGACCAAGAAAGCGTCTAATAGTTGCAACCGAATGTGCGAGACCATCTCTGTGGGGAAACATAATACGATATCCTGGAAGTCAGTAAACATGACGACACGGAACGGATCGTCTTCGGCTCCCTGGTCCAGGGTGCGAGCCGGTATCATGGCATTCTGAGCTCTATGCTGTTCGACAATGTGCCACGCCCTGTAGCCGTCGCGAGTAGTAGGCGGTACTGGCGCATCAGCAGACGTTCTAGGATCAGGAGGTTCTTGATCGGCGTCTGTTACAAACGAAGCCCACCCTCGCCAGTCGCTCTCGCCCAAGCGCGGTCTCTCACTCTCCCAGTAATCCTGAAAACTGGGAGGAATTCCCCATTCCGTATGTGACAGTGAGGAGGGTCGCGCAAGGTTCAATTCCAGAGTAGCTTGCCATGCAGCCGAAGCAAGTTCGGCAAAACCAGCATCTGCTAGAAAGCGAGTCAAGCGCAAGAAAACATATATGATCTGCTCAGAACACTCAATTTTCTCTTCAAGGGTGGATAGATCACCAAGTTTGTTTCCTAGTGAGTGCAATTTGTCGACGTAAAGTTGTTTAATCTTATCGTACTGAAAAGCAGAAAGTGTAGTCTGCAAGAAAGAGATGTATAGCTTCCAGATTTCGAAGGAATTGGGATATTTTTGCATTGCCTCTGCCAATTTCTTCAAAGCCACTTTCAATTCCCATACCTTCAGGCCCTCCTCCATTCTCCTGAGATCTAGTCTCTCGCGCTGCCTATCGTCGCTATTGTGTGACAGGGCTTGCTCAAGCAGGGACAATTTGACATCGGCAAAACTTTTTATCTCAGCAGTAGTTGGAGCGCGAGCACCGCTCTGGAAATCAAGCAAAGTATTCTGGTGATCAACCAACTCGAACCAGTTCCCGATATCATCAGGATGTTCGCGCGTCTTCTTCGAAAGCTCTATAGATCGCGTGGTTATCGGGTCGCTTACGCTTTTATCTAGCATGCTTTCCGAGGCATCGCTGTCGTGACTTTCGTCGCTGCTAGAATGCTCATGTCTCCTGCTCTTTCCATGAATAGATCTATAGGAGGGCGCCTCATCAGCGGATGACTCTTCGGAGGCAGGGCCATCACGCTTTCGCTTTCTTGACGTTTTCAGCGGTAGAAAATCTTCGACGGTTGCGCTTGCGCCAGCCTCAGATTTTCTCTGCCTTATTCGGACAGCCCTTGCCGGCTGTGGACGAAAACCTCGAGCCAGCAGGTTCTTCTTGTCGCTACTAAGCAGAGAACGACTTTCGTGAGGACTACGGATGAGAAACTCTTCTCGGCTCCCGAGCTTCTCGACTTTCATGAAGCCATCAACACCTAATATACGGCCGGCGCCAATGCGTCTGTACCCAGGCACACGGCTGCGGTCATTAGTTCCGTATCGGAGGATGAGGGCGTCGCCTTTCTTGTCGAGGTAATACGGCGTATGCCCGTCCCATTTCCGATCTGCAGGCTGGTACGGAAGCGGGTTCCGGAAAGAGCGTACCGGAGAATGCGATGTGGGTGTACTGGCCTGGTCCGGTCGGGTGATGTGATGCTCTGCAGTGTTGCGCTGCGCCTTCTCGGCGGCTGTCTCGGTAACACTAACACGACCATGGGGAGGCTGGGCCTCTGGAGCCCTGGCCTGGAAGGATCCGAATTTGGGCACTGCTGACCTCCTCCCCTTCTCATGAGATGACGCCATGGCAGATGACAAACCCCATTTTCACGGGCACCACTCCGTATGAAATTCTGAGTCTGTCGTTCGGAAAAGATGAGTTGTCTTGTTGGCTTGGTGAGCCTCGCCGAGTGAAGCAGAGACTCCGGCTCACGACGCCCCTGGGACCAGTTATTTACTGTGGTACAGTACGGACTAGGTTGAATAGACAGGTAACAGTGAGTCAGGACCCGATTGGGGCGTTCGTTTAGGCTGCATAAGTTGGTCGGGAGATGAGAGTAGGTGGGGTTGGCAGCTGATGGCGGCTGGACAAGCCGCAACCTTGCATACGTCATGGAGGGCCGGAGGACTGTCGGAGGAGATGCATGAATGATCAAGGTAAGTCCATGGACGCCATGCACGTGCGCATATACGCTAGGTATTATGCTACAGTGCTAATGCATGGCCGTTGGCGCAGGTAGGGTCCGAATTTAGCGAGTCGAATTAATTAGCCATCTAGTGGACAAGATAGATGGCTGCGACATTGTTCCATACGAAAACGAACCCTCGTGGCGGTTTCGTCAAAAGATGTGTTTTACTCACTGCCTTACGTAGGCCACTTGGATACCTTGCACTAGGTATCCATGTAATAGCCATATGGACGTGGTAGCCGCTGATTCCTCACGGCTGACACGTCTCTAGGCAAGCACGTATCATGCCCGGCCAACTCGTGCCATCTTGCACCCACGCCCGCCTAATTTGCAGGATGAATTGGAGTACGTGGTTGGAGTGGACCTTCTCCATGCTGACTACCACCTGGGTATACCTTCCACATGCTAACGACTTTGCATGTGACGCATTGTGTACTTACCTCCTAGTCAAGGCGTGTTGCTGCAGATAGAGCGGCAGGCACTCCGGCAGCATCCTAGTGACTTGCTTTTAAACTGGATTGGACGTAGCGTACCCGACTACGTGCAGATCAAGCGACTTAGCGGCTCGGAGACTTACACCATCTTCCTGGTACTCTGCAAAGTAGGGTAGGGTCAGGCCAGTGCAGCTGCTTGGGCGGTCACGATACGACGCTGCACTGCTGCCGACCTCTACTACACTTTCCTATGTCCTCGTTGCACGGCGTCTCGTTCGTTCCGTTCATTTGGGCCGATCTTCGCGCGCCTCGATTTGGTTGAGCTTGTATTGCATCGCACATCGCACCGTATCGCATCGCATCTCCACCATGGCCGACGACGGAACTGGAGACGACGGCTCGACCCAGCCACCAACGTCCACACCCGTGCCCACATCGGCCTTCCCCAGCTCGAACCCGAACCAGAACCAGAACCAAACCCCGAACCCGAACCCGCGGCGGCGCCAGCAGCGGCAGACGAGACGCAGCAGCATGTCAGACCAACCCCCGGACGAGACCACTTCGTTGCTGCGGCCTTCGCGGTCGCGCATACGCATCCAGAGCGCCGTCGACCCGCCCAGCAACCGGCCCGGCCCTCTCTCGCGAAATCACACCTTTCAAGGTATGTCCTCGTCTGTCTGTCTGGTTGTGGATGTTCTCTTGTTTGTTCTCTTGTTCTCTACCAGTCTCCCGGGACCCTTACTTTCTCGTCGCTCTAATCCTGTCGTGCTTCGTGCTTCGTCCTACTCTCTCGCTGACCACTCACGATCTCTCGTGATACAGCAGACTCGTCCTTCCACAGCTCAACCCGACACCACAGCCGCCAGGGCTCATGGGGTTACCGCCTCGTTCACGCCCTCACCGACCGCCAGGAGTCCATGACCGAATCCAAGCTCTCGATCCCCCACGATGAGCGCATCTGGTACGACCAGTTCACCTGCACCGACTGGGTCCACGATGGCATCGCCGACGCCGACCGCATGAAGCGTCTGCGCCGCCGCAAGGACTGGTGGGGCCGGTTGATCGTGCTGTTTGACGGCGCTCAGGGCTGGATCCTTAGTGCCGTTGTCGGCGTCCTGGTCGCCCTGCTGGCCTACTGCGTCGATCTGGCTGAGACCACCGTGTTTGACTTCAAGGACGGATACTGCGCAAACGCTTGGTATCTGCGGGAGAAGGTGAGTTCTGCTTTGGCGAGTGTTGCGTCGCCCCCGCCTTGCCCGTGCGACTACCATGAGACAAACACAAGCTAATACTCCCCCCTTTTCCCCCCTTACAGCGGTGCTGCCCCCATGGTCCGTGTACGGCCTGGCGATCCTGGTCCGAAGTGCTCGGAGGCCACCCCTTCGGAGCCAAGTGGACCCAGTTTGTCGTTTACGTCTTCGCCGTCGTCTCGCTCTCCGTCGTGGCCTGCCTCTTGACCCTGACCACCAAGACAATCGTCCCGTCTGCCTACCGCATGTCGACCCTTGACGAGAACCTGGCCGCTGAGCATTCCCAGCTCCCTGTCGAGTTGGACCACGATGACGGTGGCAGTGGCTCGGTCAGCCCTGGTCAACCTCGCAAGGAGGTTGACCTGCCTGCTCCTATGGTGTACTACTCGGCCGCAGGTAGTGGTGTGGCCGAGGTCCGTGTCATTCTCAGCGGCTTCGTTCTTCACGGCTTTCTCGGGCTTAAGACTCTCATTATCAAGTCCATCGGGCTCATCGTCAGTGTGGCATCGGGCCTCAGCTTGGGAAAGGAGGGCCCTTACGTGCACACGGCCACCTGCATTGGCAATATTTGTTGTCGACTGTTTGGCAAATACGATGAAAACGATGCGAAGAGGCGTGAAGTTCTGTCCGCCGCAGCGGCTGCCGGTGTTGTCGTTGCTTTTGGCGCTCCCATCGGCGGCGTCCTCTTCGGCCTGGAAGAAGTCGCCTACTTTTTCCCCGCCAAAACTCTATTCCGAACTTTCTTTTGCTGCATTGTCGCAGCATTATCCCTGAAGTTCCTAAACCCTTACGGTACCCACAAGATCGTCTTGTTCGAAGTGCGATACAAAATCGATTGGGAGTGGTTTGAGCTTGCCGGCTTTATACTCGTCGGCATACTCGGTGGTGCCGCTGGCGCCTTGTTTATCAAGGCATCCCGTCGTTGGGCACTGACGTTCCGAAAGATCTCCCTCATCAAGAAATACCCCCTCTTCGAGGTCATCCTAGTGGCCTTGATCACCGGGCTGCTCGGGTACTGGAACACTCTGACGAAGCTACCTGTAGCTAAACTTATGCTCAATCTGGCCGCTCCTTGTGACGATGATGGAGCGGACGATTCGCTAGGTCTCTGCGTGTCGAGCATTGGCGAAATACCAAGCGTCATTGGCATGCTTGTCGCGGCATTCGTCATTAAGGGATTTCTGACCACCATCACCTTTGGCATCAAAGTGCCTGCTGGTATATACGTCCCTTCTATGGTGGTAGGGGGCCTCATGGGACGCATCGTTGGCCATCTCGTCCAATGGACTGTCCTCCGGTTTCCACATTGGTCAATATGGGGCACCTGCCCACTGGTGCAACAGGCTTCTTGTGTTCAACCAGGCGTATACGCACTGATTGCTGCTGGTTCGACCATGTGCGGCGTCACGCGGCTATCGGTCACTCTCGCCGTCATCCTGTTTGAGCTGACCGGGAGCCTTGATTATGTGCTGCCGTTTTCTCTGGCCATCCTAGTGGCCAAATGGACAGCGGATGCCATCGAGCCACTGAGTATTTATGATCTCCTGACTATGATGAATTCTTACCCGTATTTAGACAACAAGCATAAACCCCTGTTCACCGGCGAACTTGCCGATATCATACCCCGTGTTCGCCGTGAGCGGGTCATTGATATTACCAACTCGCCTCTGGTACCCGCCACGAGCTTGAGGAACAAGCTGGATGTACTCCATAGGGCCGGAGAGCTCGACGGCGGCCTTCCCATACTGAGAGACCAGGTCTTAGTTGGCCTGATACCCGCCCCAGATCTTGAATACGGTTTAGACCATCTTGAAGACGAGAGCTCGGATCTCTGCCTGATGGCAGAAATACCCAGCGTGGACGATGATGACGACGGAACCAGCCCAGATCTCACGGATTTCACAAGATACATCGACCCAGCCCCAGTAGCGTTAGATATAAAGTCACCGCTAGAGTTGGTTCACGAGTGCTTCGCCAAGCTCGGCCTCCGGTATATATGCGTTCTTAAGAATGGGCGCTACGCAGGCATGGTGAGAGATTAAATTTCGCCCCTTAAAATTTTTATGACAATTACTGACAGCCACACTAGGCACACAAGAAGCGGTTCGTGAAATACGTACGTGAACTTGAGGAGGAAGAACATAAATCATGAGCGAGAGTAGACCGATTTATATAGATACCCGGCGGATCTTGTCACCTACGGCACTTGTTTATATTGCTTCTTCTCCTTTCCATTCTCTTCCATCGCTTTTATACGAGGATTGCTAGTCTGCATAGCCCAGCCTATTTCTCTCTATCTCTCTGCATATCGGTGTTTGGGGGCATCGCATAGCCTTGATTGTCGAGGATTGTTACGGGGTTTGTTTTTTTTCTCTCAGAAGCATTATCATGGTGTCTTGAAGGTATCATTGCTAGACTTGCATGTCGGTTTACATATACGGATACGTACGTACGTAATATATGGACAAAGAGTCTGTTTGTCATTATGATACCCGGTAAAACACGTGTCCCGCCTGAGTCATCGTGACAATCCATCGTAGCCCATTCACCACATATTGGTTCTAGCATCAATTGCTCTCCTAAGAGACCATGTAGTAAAATTAGCGAGCGTTTTCATACGACTAGACATCGTGATACAGTCATTAGATTGTCTCACAAATAGTAGTTTCCAAATAATGGCGTCGAATCGTATTGACCGGGCTTTATCTCCTAAGATCTATATATACTTAAACCGAAAACAAGGGGGTATCATCACATTCACGCCACTTCCAAGCCCATTCCTTTTTACCTAATACCCGATTTCGCCGGACCCCGGGTCCTATAAAGTCAAATACCTCTCGCTCAGAGCCTTGACAGCTTCCAAATCGCCACCAGACCAGCATATCTGCTGCAAATTGTACGCGGCCTCCTGGGAGAGATCGCTGCGCCCGAGGATGCCGGGCTCGGAATCGTCGGGGATGTCGTGCAGCACGCGCCGGTAGAATTCGGCCGCGAGGTGGGGGATGCCGATGGCGTGGTAGCTCCGGGCCATGTTGTAGTGCGCTTCTTGGCGCTCGGCCGCGTCGGCGGACGAGACTTTGAGGTCGTAGTAGCGGTGCAGGAACACGAAGCCCTGGATCAGGAGATACTGCCGGTTCTCTGACTGTCGCTTCAGCGCATAGTGGATGTAGCACTGGCCAACGCTGAGGAGAATCATGTGGTTCGTAGGATCTATGCTATATGCTCGAAGGAAATAGTCTGGCATCAGATTAGTATGTGTATAGCTGTATTGAACCCGTCGCGGTATTATTAGTCGATAGGAATTGAAAAAATACTTACTCAGAGCATAGGTGAAACTGTTGGATATGAATAAGATATGCCCGTAGAGCACGAGAAGAGTCACATCCAATTCTTTGGATGGGTAGACTCTGCCCCCGTTGGCTTTAGACTCTTCTTCATCGCTATCTTCTCCTCCTCCTGACTCTAGAGCCCGATCCATGAGTTTGATCTGGCGCAGCATATACTTCTGCACCGGACCAGATGCATACCACGACGCTGGCGAAGGACAAAGCCTACACAGAGCGGCGAACATACGGAAAGGGTCTGAATCGAATTGTCTGTCTCTCATGAGGAATCGGGCAGCGGCTACGCATGTCTCTTCATCCCCGGCACGCAACGCGCAGGCTTACTATCGTGTTAGTCACAATAGACCACCACTCTCAGGGAATTAGCTTACCAGCCCAGGTAACGTGGATGAGAAACATGTCCTCTTTGTTTTTTGCGAAAACCTCGGCATCCCGCGCAGACTCACAGACTTGGTAAGAGTCTTGAAACTTCTCGGAATGGGCAAGGCTAACCGCATATTCAAGGAACAGGTCCAGCCAGTCGCTGAAAGAGACTCCTCGATAGCTGACGGCGGTTCGTTCGCCAAGTTGCCGCTCAGCATTAGGTCCAAGCGGGTTTAAATCTATGAAGCATTTAGCGATGGTTCATAGCCCATGAATCTGCAGAGGTCTTACTATGCGAGAGCCTCTGTTTCATCTCGATCAAATTATGGTTGCGGGACACATAGACTTGCTTATCCTCGTCAATCCCCAGGTGGATAAGATACTTCTCCCACGAATAGAACCCTTTGCAGGACCGAAAGTCGTCGACAAGTTCTTTTGCCGCTTGCATAAAAGTATACGAAGGGCCAAGTTCAGTATCGCTGGCAACAGTTTCTCGAGCGTTGTGAATGCTTCTCCACGCTGCAGCTAATTTCTCGGCTCTACGTTTCTCTTCAAGTGTGACTTCTTCGGTCCGAGCGAATACCTTTCGTCGGGGCCGTGGCCGACGAACTTCTCGGCCGTTCTCGTCGAGAGCTGGTTTCCGTACTGGTTTTCGGGATGACGTGGATTTCAAAGGACGTGATGCACGTTGCTTCCTTGATCGCTCTCTACCAGCCGCACTGATACCGGGCCGACTACGGACATCATCGTCGCTACCTTGATAATCATCCATATCATCCATATCATTTTCGTCTTCGGCTTCATCGTGGGCTCGCTGTAGTCCAATAGCCTCATTCACAAGAATGTACGCTTCCTGCTCTTCCCTTGCTGCCTCGTACATCTTAGCTAATTCGTAACGTGCATCGATGGAAGCTTCGTCGTTCGACTCATCAGCATCAATTGCTGTGCCAAAGCACTCCTCAGCTTGTCGCTTATCACCAGCCTCGAGATAGCATCGCCCAGCTGCAAGCAGGGCAGCGGAGTCAAGAACGTCGGGAACACTTAAGAGCGGCTCAAAGAATCGCAACGCCATTGCCCGAAGGTCGGATTCGTACAAAGCGGAAGCGATGTCTACTAATAGATATGGCTCGTTCGACAGCAGGTGCTCTCCATTGGAGCCCATTGGTTCAAGATGATGCAGATGCCGCTAGAGTTGGTCAGATGATAGAATTGGATAGACGTTGACCTGTATACTCACCTGCGCTTCATCTAGATCTCCTAATTTGAGACGATACACCGCTAATTTCGTCCGTAAGTCTAATGGAAGACCACTTCCGTAGGATGATTTTGGATATTGCTCTTCCCGAAAATCCTCGAATTCTTTCCTACGCGTATCGTCAATGTCCCATTCTCGATCGTCGTCCTGCCAGTCATCCCAGAAACTTTCGCCGGAACGGCCTAGGAGCCATCTCGCTAAGACTTTGAGTTCATAGAGAGCATCTTTCGTGTGACCAATATAGGCAAGCATTTCGGCAAAAATATTGACGTCTTGCCATTCGAGAGGATCAAGATCATCTACTCCATTCTCCCGGGCATGGGAGAATGCACGATGATACCAGTCAACAGCGCTCTTTGGTTTGTACAAGTTGCGCTTCCTCATGCT
Source organism: Nemania sp. FL0916 (assembly GCA_022578715.1). NCBI lineage: Eukaryota > Fungi > Ascomycota > Sordariomycetes > Xylariales > Xylariaceae > Nemania > Nemania sp. FL0916. The sequence goes on along the minus strand of MU390257.1, from coordinate 332,689 downwards.
AGCTAGGCGAATACTCATTTCTGCATACGACCGGAGAGCGTGCACATCATGTTCACCATGCTCAAGAAGATATTGATAATCTTTGGCTGCGGAGCGCAATAGGCCCTTTTCGGCGCTGATAGCAGCTCTACCATGTCGTGCCTGCCGATTATTGATATCCGCTCTCAGTGCTGCTGAATAACAACCAGCCACCTTTTCGAGGAACTCGGCTGCATCCTGCGGGTATTCGTCTCGAAGAGCGATACCAATTTCAGCGCAATGGAGCCAACCATCGACATTTTTTGGCTGCAGGTCACAAGCGAACATTCTCGCAGCAAAGCTTCCTTTATGATTACCTTTCTCTTCGAGGAACAAGGTCAGTAGCGACCATGCTCGATAAGTTTCGCCGTTAATTCGTATGGCGTCATTCACCCACGCAATAGCTTCGTCGAGCCGGCCATCCACATACGAATTCCACCCCATCGTAAGACGATATTTGATATCGCCGGTAGGTTCGGCAGCTTTCCGAGGGCCTCGTTTGCCTCCGCGTCCACGGCCGCCTCGACCACGCCTTCGACCTCGGCGGCTTCGTCGGATGTCTTCTTCGTCTTCGTCCTCATATCTTGACAGCTCATTCTGTATCATTTCTGTTTCACCCTCGTCTGACTTATCCTGTAGGTTTAGTTGTCGTTCCAAGAGAGCATCAGTGCCGGAGTTCACAAGGTTGTTATCGACTCCTGTGTTCATTGTAATGATTTTATGAGAGGCACTCCTGGCGGTTGGTGTCTTTGGAGCTGCATCTAGAGTGCTCGGAGGAGCTGGATATGAGTATTCTGACAACCTGGGGTCGATCAAGGCATCGTCGACCTTTCTCTTTTGTGCGGCAATCATCTGATTGTCCCAGGCTGTGGTCGCGAAGACTCCCTGTGGCTCGCTGCCAGAGGATGGCTTTGGCATGATCGAAACAAGGTTGTTTCGACTCATGGTTGGCCTTCCCAAAACATCGTTCCTGGTGATGCCCGTTGGTAGGACAGAGGATAGCTGACCGTGGCCCGACCCCTCAGCAAGAAGTAGTGGATCTAGGTAGCCGGACCGTTGCAAAGTTTGCGAGATGTGAGCGGAATCGCCAACCTGGTGGTGGGGCGTGGTCGCTGGACCGATAGCTTGCTGGTCCTGACCTGAGCCAGGCGCGCTGGTTTGGCCCGTATTCACAACATCATTAATTGATTGAGCTGGAAACTGCCGTGACGAGCCTGCTCTGAAGTGTGCCTGCAGCGCGTCAAGCGTGGATGACGTTGGACGGCTCATATTTATGAAGTGAAGAGTTCAGCCAGACCAATACGACTGGCTCCAATTCCGGTCGAGCAACAGATCGCCGAAATTTCCAGTAATTACCAGCGATACGGAGTAGTCAATGCTGAGTCCAGAGGTGGTGCGCCGTGCACACACATTGAGCCACGTGGGCATTGGTAGTTGAAGCGGGCCAAGCCGTGGACATAGGCCTCAGTTGTAAGTGTATTAAATTACTTCTTCGTAATGTCGGAGAAATCGCATGTTAAACGATCAGCAATTCAGATACCGGTAGTTGATAATAGATTTAGTCCGGCGGCTGCGCTCCACTAATGAGCTCCACTAACTTGCACTCCGGGAAGGTGCAAGCGCGTGGTCAGGTATGTACCTGCCGAACGCTAACTAGAACAACTCTAAAACAGCGAAACCACATGGCAACGCCTATGGAGGCTACAGTGACCAGTTCTATCCAAGGTTCCAATCTGCTTCAAGTTGTAGGTACGAAGTATATATATACAATTCCACCTAGTGATTGTCCTCGTTGAGCGGTGTATAAATACGTCACAACTGTTCAATTCATCTTGTGCTGTTGTTACCTTTAGTACAGAGCACAATTACTATTGATTGTTGTCACCATGCATACTCAAATTCTGATACGGTCAGTATGTTGCGTACATTTATGACAAGTAAAGACTATAGACCCGACCCCCAAACCTATTTGATCCTGTTCTCCTGGCATGTGGCACGAAAGTACTCATCCAAGCTCCAGGGCCGGGTTCCTATTAATTATGGTAACAACACTTCGAATTCATTGCATATAAGAGAGACATCAGCGCTGATCAATCATTGAACAAACGCTTAGAGACCTAATTCAACTAGTCTGGGCGGTGTGCGCTTGTCGCGTCGAATTTCTTCATGAAGAATAAGAAGTAACGCGAGGTGGCTTCACCTATAGCTTACCATCGGCCTTTGCTTCTATCCGCAGGTTAGCAATGTCTTAACCTTCATAGTATTTTATCCATGATTGAATTTACCTTTCACCTGTTCAAAGACTTTGATCATCTTTCTACGGGCTCCTAAGGCGTTAACACCCCGCTTCTCCAAAGCCGCGTCATCAAGCTCGATGAGGTCTGTCCATTTCATATCCTTAAGATTGTCCGTGTATTTATGAAGGCGAAGACTTCGCAACCAGGCAGGAATGTCTTGGAGTAAGGCTAGGTCGGTCGGATCCTCTGGTGGCTTCGAAGTACCCCTACGACCCCGAGGCGAGCGCCCGCGATTTATGTCGGAATGATCCGATATGTATCCCTCGTGCATACCTACACCAAGCTGTGGCATATTCAAAGCTGAAAATCCGCCACTCAGAAGCGAGTTCTGCCCATCGTACGGGTTGAGGAATCCGTTGTTCTGAGGCGAAGCAAATGGCATATGCGGTGTAAAACCTGTTGACTGGATTGCGATGCCAGGGGAGCTAGGACGGGATCGGTGAGCTCCAAACCCGCCAATCGCCTGTTGATTCTGGAGTGCCAACATCTGATCCCGGCTTAGCACTTGCCCGTGCTCAGTAACCATTACGATGTTTGTTCCAGGAAGAGTGGGTACTTGAGGTCCGGCAGAGATGCCACCCTGATTCTGTCCGTTTGCATCATTTGACCGAGCCCGGCGGTATTTACGCACATCATCAAGAGCGAATCTGTTATTAACAGTCGATAGCGCCGCTAGCTTCATTGCTGTGGCATTCGCTACCATATCCGCTTGATTCGGGGCATTGCCTGGGCTGAAGGTCGGGTTCATGGGCGTGTTTACCATTGATGCCCAGTTCCCGCTTCCGGCGCCATAAGGAGAAAGCAACGGTAAGTCAGAAGCAGACTTGTCAGGAGCGTTGAGCGTTGTGCTTTGGATATTGGAATTGGCCCCAAGCTGGGGACGAGGTGATCTCAGACCTGCGGAGGGCTGTGGTTGCACAAATTGGCCCATCGGTGGCTGTCCAGATGAGGAGGATTTCGGCCGTGAAGCCACCTGGTCATGGCTATTGCCCCATGGTGAATTTGGGTTTTGAGCGCTTGTGTCCATGCTTTCTGAGGGTCCAGAAATTGTGGGTGCAGCCAGAGAATTGCGAGGATCAACTGCAGCGCTATTCCGGTTTGAGGGGGGTTGGTTTCCGGTCTTCTGGGTGAACCTAGCCTTTTCAGAGGCGATGGCGGCGGCAGCATCGGGAAACATAGAATTGATGGCAGATGGATCAAGGCCTGAATGTCGCTTGGTCGATGGCTGTGGCTGTGAGAGGGAATTGCGTGCCGAGCCAACGTTCAACTTATTCATAGCATCACTCAAGCGCGTAGACATGGGATCTAGGTTGACAGGTAATGTTGTTAGTACAGGTATGTTACTCGGGTCAAGGGTTCTGCATCTCACCTTTGTCAAAATTCGCGGGTGACAGAACACCAGACATAGGGTGGTTCTTGCCCATTTGCTGGAGCACTTGAATAAAGAAGCGAATTTGTACTTGTGTAGTTTGTTTCAATAACGCATACAGAGCAGCGGTTCTCTCTGCCTCGTTCAGGACACGAAACCACTGTTCAATGGCGCTGAGTTCGTCTTTGAAATCTTGGTCTAGAGTTGCTGTCGCCATATCTTCTAGTGTGGTCTCATATTGATCAATATCGGCTATCCATTGCTGGGTCATCTCGTCCTGTGGCGTGTCAACATCTGCAGCTCCCGGGCCTTGACCTTGCTGGCCATAAAAGTCTGAAGATGGACGAATTCGACTTGCGGCTGAGGTCCCAGTAAGAGCAGCCATATCGGCGGAAGCACGCAAGTTGGAGCCTGCTCCGACGGTCCGTGATGATGGCAGGCGGAGGGAAGATGCCGTGGTGGCTTCAGGAGTGCTATTGCGATTCATGGTGGACACAAAGATGAATGACAATCGTATTATTGGTAATGCACTGAGTCGGAAATAAAATTTAATCTCCCCAAAGACGATTTTGTCTTCGCAGAGTGGCGTTGGGCTGACACGAACGCCGGTATACGATATGTATTGGAAGGTGATGATTCGTCCCGGATCTCCTCAAGCGAAACTGGCTTGAGGGCTCGACTGTCTTGTTGGTATCAGTGTCGTAGATAATGGACGTCAGTAGGAATACTGCGTAAGCTGGCACGAGCAGTGTCGGGCGCTCAGAGCTAGCAGGCGGGCTTTAATGCTCTTCGATCGGAATGCGTGAGCAGAAGAGATGGGATCCGAATGTAAGTTTAACGTTTTAAACGCGCAGCCCTCGAGTCTTGCGGGAGGGAAACTGTAGCGCCAATACTATAATAGTTTCAAGACCGAATTCTATAATCTAGCCAGGGCTGGGGTCGGGGTCAGAATCCCACTGCGTAGTCGCCAGGAAATATCATGTGGCGGCTGTTTCGTGGAGTCGTGGAACGCGTGGGCAAAGGCGAAAAAGGGTTATCCCGAAAACTCCTGCAGTGACCTGCTGACCTCAAAGGAGTCGTCGAGAAGTGGCAGGCTAAAAGACGGATATTATCGCTAACGATCGAGATATTATAAAGTTCGTAGCTAAATGAGTGGAAAAGTTAGCAGGAATCAAAGGTTTGTGCTTTTTCTTGTCAAATCTTCTTCCCCCACTTGAGCCTCAACCAGCCCATGTAAGTGCGGGCGGGGGATGGAAGGCCACCACTCTCTTCTCAGATCAGGTGAGATGTCAGAGTACATCAGCAGCTTGCCAATGTAGGATATTCCAAGGCTAATGGTATTCGCATCAAGCGAAGGGAAATTCAAGATCTGAAGAAACCGCTTTCTAAACCTCAAACACGGCAAGATAACATTCTTCGCTCCCTGCTATCCACCAATGCGAGTGGAGAACACTGGGATATGCTATTTCAGTACTGTTGCCGAAGATAGCAATACCTGAGTTCAACGTCCGCGTCGTGCTGCTACGCAGAAACAGCAGAAGCAATACCAAAAGGCAAAACCACAGCCGTGAGGCCAACAAATAGAGATGCACATACCCAAAACGAAGGTCCGACAGACCAGTCCGTGATCTCTCGTGGCTTGACGGCAGACCGTAGGACGGGTGAACTGCCGAGCTCAAACAGAGAAGTGGAGAGAGAGCGCACCGTCAACGAAGGAGGGGAATAGGAAGTGAAGGATGCAGACCGGCCGGAGTGAAGAAGAAGTTCAAGTCAGGTCAGTAGCAGGCTAGACAGGTAGAAGTAGGTGTTGGAGACTCGAGGGAGAGTACAAAGGCTGACTAGCGTCAAGAGATGTGGGGCAATAGGTCATCTTTCCGGGAAAGACCCTAATTACTTTGCCTTACAAAGAGGCTAGGTGGAGGGAACGGCCGTACTAGGTATCCTAACGTATCTACAGAGGGTATTTGGCTCCAGGTAAGGCCGTGTAGCCGGAAAGCTGGAAACTTTGCTTTATTTTAGGTAAGGTTGGGTACTTAAGTTGGGGGCATGTGAAATTGACCGGTACAGTACAGTGCCTATCAGGTGAAGTAATGCCCTGAACAGTTCTGCCCTGAAATTTAGTTGAAGTGTCCGTAGTGCCCTACAGGCTTCAGCCGTAATTTTTAGTTCAACACGCTACAGTTAGGTATTCTAGGTACCGATATGAATCTGGGGGCCGGTTTGTATGATCTAAGTGCCGTTAGCTCGAAGCATATTTACTATGCTGCCCTACCTGAAAACCTCTCTGACCTATTAAGTGCTTTCCGGGAAGAAAGCGGTATAGGTATCTGGTATGAAGCACATGGTCATTATTTAGGTAGAGGGGAATTTGAAAAAAGCGCCTCCAAATGTTACGTGTATCTACTCGTAGCGACCAAGTAAGCCCAAAGTATATCAGATCAGGTCTCGGGGGCCGGTGCACAGCTTTTGGGGCTTGTTCATACTTCCAAACTATGATACGCAAAGTTACCGTGTACTTCCAAGTTTGCGTTACAGCTTACATATTCAAAGGGGAAAAAAAAAATCTACCATTGATCCTACCGGCAGTGCAGCACGCAGGAGGACTAAGATGTACCAGCGATCTCTGGAAGCGAAAAATATGATTTGTGGCTTTGAGATACCTATGTAGTTGGCCATCGTAATATCGGCACCACCTGATACACGACTGGCCCAATGATTCCTCGTCATTGAAACAGGCCTTGGGGGCAAACAACATGGGAGATCAAATCGTTTAACCTATGGCCGATTGCCCTGAGCATCCGACCAGATCCAGCTCCGCTATTTGGCAATTGTATCCGCTACTGGCCGTTTCTAAACTCTGTCGTTGGTCTCCCAGCTCTTCTTTACGCCCACCTTTTAACCCAACCAAATGGGGAGAAACAAGGGTTATGAAAAAGGCCAAGTGACCTAACATATTCAGGCATAAACCGAAGGTGGCTATGGTAGATGATCCATCTCATACGAGTGGATCTCAGCAAGACATAAATGCTGATGCTCGAAAGTGTAGCCTAGTCTCCATGCACCCTTACCTTGAGAAAGATGGAAGTGCGGGTGTTTGGTAATAGACAGGCTGGGGTTTTGCTCTTGGCACGAGAAGAATTCCTTCAGCAAATGGGCATGGGGAAAGCCCAGAGCTGTACACACTAATGCCATATTGTGGTGAGTTCACAGATGCAGAGAAATAAACTTAGGCTGGATGGAGGATGGCCAGATAATGCGATCGAGGCCAGACGACTGATACACATAGCGGGCAAAGTGGTTGAACGCGACGGTAGCTTCAATTCCTTGGCTACTCAATCGATCGTATTCTTCATAGACAAATGCAAGCCCGTTGACTCCATGATCATGTCCGCACGTTTTCCGAAAATGCCCTGTTGTCCATCCGCCGCATCTGTGATCCCGATGCCGTCTAATCGCTCCGTTAAACCGTCTCACGCTTGCCCTCCGCCTTTTCTTTCTGTAGTATCGTTAGCCATGCGATCCGAAAACGGGGCCTGCTTTTGCTCTATGGGATCGTAACGTACTAAGGCACGCATTGTTCCGTGTAGGGCATATCTGTGGTTGCGGCGGAACTTGGGGTCGGTGCCCTTCAGCGAGGGATATCGGTTGGTCTTGGGCTTCTTAATACTATAGAGTAACGCGCATTAGTCGGACGACCGGGAGTTGCCATATTATCATCGATACCGCGGAGAAAAGCAGGGTTAATCGGTGTCTGTGGACTCGGATACGATGGAACATACCCGTTCCGGTGCGCCTTCTTCGACTGATTGTGCTGAGACGAGTTCTTTGATTCTATGGCGAGGAGTCAGTCAAGAGCATCCATCGCTAGACAGGCTGGTAAATACATACTCGCCATTATGACGGTGGATGTGTTGTTGCGCTTTGGGAAGAGAGTACAACGGTGTCCAGCGTGGTCCAATTGATAGTCAGTAGGAAATGGTCGTGCACAGAAGGTGTATTGCCAATTGTGGGTGTGAAAAATAGGTAAGCGAAATGCCAAACCCAAGCCAAGCGTTTCCAGCTGCCGATGTGGGGTCCCTGACAATAAGTCGCATCGATTCAATCTCTGGCAGCAGCTGCCAATAGCTGATATTTTCTTCCTAGCTTATCCGTAGTTATCGAAAAGAGAGCTCCCTACAACTGATGTTCCCATCCCACCTCAGTGGCAATGGTCAAAGAGTCGCCAGGATAAATTCTAAAAGGGTTTTCCGGTCGAGTACAGACCACAACAAGTAGACGAAGGCTCAGAGAGCGCCCTTGAGGCGAGGCATGATGACGGTACCCCTAGTACCGGTAGTCGAAAAGTAATAGACACCGAATGCGAGTAGTCGGAATGCCTGGTAATTCAAAATTGTTTTATTTGCTCCCATTTTTTCCCTCGTTTTTTTCTTGCCCACCATACATGTCTTTCTAATCGGAAGTTTTAGAGCACTGCAAATAGTGAAGGGACTGTAGCTTGTAGGCAACGCCAACTAAAAGACTAGCCTCAGCTTAACCAGGTAGACTACGCAGTTCATTTTGCTATGGTCCTCATAGGAATCACGGTGTCTTCTACGTTCATTTAGTTGCCCAAAAAAGGTTCTCGAACGGACGTATAAATGTATGTCGACAAATAACTCCAAGATATATGTACAATAATTCGCCAGCCCCTGTATATGCCCACATATTTAAATCAACACCAAGCTCAGGAGGTCGGCAGAAGTTCGACCTGGAATAATATAGTACGGAGGAGCGCAGTTCTCTCATTTCGCAGTAAGTGGTAAGGTGTTTTTCGCCTTGGCCGCCAGTTGGGCGGCTTTGGCCAGCTGTTGTGACCGAAGCTGTCGAACATATCGGAACAACAAGATGAATACAAGTTCCATCCTATGAATGACCCTGTTAGCAATAGCACGGTAATGGCATTGTATCACTCGTACCGTTCTTTTGTCATCATCAAAATTCCCTGTACCAGCAGACCCTTTAGGATTTGCGGACCAATGCCTTTGAAGAGGCCGAGAAGACCTTCGTGTTTGATGATAAACCGCATCACTTCCACAAAGCCTTTGAACGGCTTTCCCTGCCGTTGCGGCGGAGGCTTGGACTGCAGACCGACCTTGGCGACGATAAGCGGTTGGGTCGCGATAGTCGCCAGCGCTTTGGACATAGCGCCAAGCACTGAGTTTGCACAAGTCAGTCGATAAGCTTTCAACGAGGTTTTTGGGACTCACTGAACGCCTCTCCTGGAGTGAGCCGGGCCTTTCCAGGAAACATGACCGCTTTTAAGCGCTCATAGGCGCCATAAGTTATGGCAGGGTTGACTACCAAAACCAAGCTCGCCTTCAATCCTCTCCATAGACCGGTCGGGCCATCCTCGCTATCGATGATCTCACGAGCCGTTTCTATTAAGCCTTTTCTCTCTGCCTTGCTCTGTGTCTGTTGCCTGGTCGTCACTACAGCGACAGGAATCGTGAAAACCTGAGCGACCGCACCAGCAATGGCGCCCAAGATCAGCTCGGTAGCCGTGGACGGCGGCGTGGGAATCTTCTTTGATTTGAAATACACTTCCCGGACCACCGAATACCAATAGAAATACGCAAAGTTCGTCGAAGCGACGCCGATGAGCGCACCGTTCATCCCGGCGTAGAGGCCCTTTATACCGTCCTCGGCTACCATTTTACTCATCGCATCCCATGTTGAGGTGTAGTGTTGCTCGGAATCCGCTTGTACATCTCCCGGTTGCCGCTTTACTTGGACTTGGAGGCGGGTCTTAACTCTGTTAACGAAGCGCAGCTGGTCAGCGATTGTCGCGAAGTGTGATCCTTCTGAGTGCAGCTAAGACGAAACAGCACGGCTCGACAAGATTCAACAGGCTTACATGTCTAGAGGGTATACAAGAGTATTTGCCAGGACGGCGCCCGTGGCACCAGCTATCGCAGCACCCCACGGTGGAAGCGGTGCGGGCTTCGACTGGACGCCCATGTTGGAAGATGGCGCTGGCGTCGGATAAATAAGTGTCTCGCGAGGTAAACAACGCTGCCGTATGTATAAAGGAGCCGACTCGAATGCTCGAATGCTCGAATGCCCAGATAGCGGTATCGGGGGTTTATCTTGCGCGGTTAAGTCGAGGGCCAGGCACTTTAACCGTTATATTGACGGCCTACTGCTTGAGACTACCGCAGCATGGGGAATGCGACTCGGAGTGCAATTGGTGGCGAAGACCGCTTTGAAAGAACAATGGACTGTGGATGGCGCACAGGTGAACAATCAAAGACTCTAATTAAGTGTTGTCAATAGTGCTGAGGACAGAAGAGTGGCATATTTTCATGCCATGATAAAGGCTCGAAGCCGGGGGGTAACCGACTCGGACATCTGCTGCGAGGCGCATTACGCGGAGCGAGCCTGTGAAATCATGGCTTTGGACCTCGGCCATTTCATCGGTCGCTGGGGCACTTGTCATCCCGAGCCGGCAGCGATTCATTGCTAAGTACGAAGTACAGTGCTAATTGGCAACATAATGGTACATTTGTGCTGTTAAATGTGTCCATGAGCACTGTGTACGGGCCATTAGGTAGGTCCTGGTCTCTACTGTGCATCCAAGCTAACCGCATGGGTTACATCTAAGTAGGTACTTCATGTGCCTATGTCGACACCTACACTTCAAAGTCCACCCAGAAGGTAACATTGAATCTAGTCCTACTTCGTATATGGGCTATCTCAGATACGTACTTACTTTTACTGCCGTCGAATCCATAGGATTGAGTGCTTGCTGCCTTATTCAGGCAATAAGACAAGATGCTGGTGAGCTCAAGCAATTCGAGCCAAGTTATCTCTGAGCGTTCTTAGCCGTCAACCGCAACACTACGCCGAGTACGAAGTACCTCGCCCAATCTCCCAATTTGATAACATAGATGTACGATCGCTGAATAAGCCGCCCGCTTCAACCCACTCAGTGGTTGCTGAGTTGGACAGTCTTTGCCGTTGTGGCTGTACTGTTACCGGACCCGGGACACAGGATATCTCTCCAAATGCATCGACTAAGCAATCTTCTACTGTTGACTTGGGTAGTCACTGCAAGGACGAGCATAAATAGTAGCTAGTCTTTCCTGGAACAAGGGACGGCTTCTTATGCGCAACGGTGAAGAGAATACGTGTGTCCGGCTCATGACACCCATTCTCATCATGGAGGCAAAAGCTCAGGTAATTCAATTTGCCCGAAAGCCCCCACTGATGCCGTGTGCGCCGTCTAACGATAGGTCGTGTCCCAGGAACATGAGAGGCTGGCTTTATCCTGTTCTGGCAAGGAGGCCCTTGACCATACCATAATGGCAGCAGAGCTCTATATGAAGGCCGCCAGGGAGTCAGCTAGCTCGGCGGTCCGGAAGAGTATGAACAGGAAATGCGAAGAGATGATCAAAAGAGCTGAGGCCCTCAAGTCGTATCAGGTGACAGGAAAGGCCAACATCGTGGAAAGGAAGCTTAAACTACCGCGCCAAGACCGTCAGATCCCTACAAGTGAAAAGAATATACTATACCGCAACTCTCGCCTCCTTGGTAACATATTTCCTCCTTGGGAGTCTGATCCCGATCCATCCTACTTCCATGGGGACATATACAGGTAGTACTCACGCATACCACCTGCTTGCACGACCTTTACTCATCAGTTGATAGTGACACTTCTTCCTTTACTCTATCATCCAGACAAAAAGCAGTGTTTGCTGGGTGGAAACGGCCTGCCGAGCTCATTAAAGAGATGCCTCAGCATGCTGCCGATCTGGTCAGTCATGTCGTAGAAGTCACAGATGACCACGACTTAGTGCAGGATATAACAACAGACTGCTCGGTAGTGGCCAGTTTATGTGCTAGCATGAAGCATCTTCGACCCGGTCCCAATTCCATACTCCCTGGGCTGATGTTCCCCGTCAGTCCAAAGGATGGGCGGCCGGAGATCTCAGAAAATGGCCGGTATGTTTTCCGTATGTTTTTCAACGGCTGCTTCCGTAAAGTTGTTATTGATGACCGCCTCCCTTCCTCCTTTAACGACCGTACTCTCTACGTTGTCGACCGCCAAAATCCAGGCCTGATCTGGCCCGCACTAATCGAGAAGGCATATCTAAAAATCCGGGGTGGTTACGACTTTCCAGGTAGCAACTCTGGCACTGACCTCAGCATCTTAACTGGCTGGATACCCCAACAGATATTTCTCCAGAGCGATGAGGTAGATCGAGATGCCACTTGGCGACGAATCAAGAAAGCTTACGATTTCGGTGATGTTGTTGTTAGTCTCGGGACCGGGCATCTATCACTTGATGAAGAGGAAACTCTAGGTTTGGCCGGAGAGCATGATTACGCAGTTCTAGACATGTCAGAGGCCCGTGAAAGCCGGAGGCTTCTAGTAAAAAATCCCTGGTGCGATGGCCTTGTCTGGAAAGGAGTTGGGTCAGCTTCCTTCAAGACACCCGATGACCATCCGGTCAGGCTTACCCCAGGCTCTTTCTGGATTAGTTTCGACGATGTGATGCAAAACTTCGAGTCACTCTATTTAAATTGGAATCCCGGCTTATTTACTCACCGCCAGGATCATCATTTTGAATGGCAACTTCCCGAGGCCAAAGTGGCAGGCTCATTTGCACATAACCCACAATACTCTATGAAAGCAGAAGACAGTTGCCAGACGTGGATATTGCTAAGCCGCCACTTTCAAGACAAGGAACTTGAGATCTCCAGAAAGCCAAGTACTACCATGGCCGCCGTATCCAACATGCTGGGCTTTATCAGCATATATATTTTTGAGAATAGTGGGAAGAGAGTAGAAGTCTGCGACAACCCGATTTATCGTGGTCCGTTCGTCGATTCTCCCCAAACTCTCGCACCATTCGAAGTAAAACAAGGCGTTAGCTATACCATTGTCGTTGCGACCCAGGATTTGCCTCTACCGAATTATTCCTTCACGCTGTCATTCTTTTCGCGCACGGCTCTAGATATTGCCCCCGCAAGGCATGCTCTAAACCACTATACCGAGTTACACAGCAGATGGACGCATCGCACCAGCGGCGGCAACACTGCCTCGCCCCTTTACCTAACGAACCCGCAATTTAGTATCACGCTGCCGGTAGCCGGACCTCTTTCGATCCTGCTGTCAACCGCCAAGGAGGATATACCCGTGAACGTAGACCTTGCCTGGGCCAATGGCCAGCGCGTCGCTTCTGTGACGGTCCGTGATCTTGTCACGACGCCGGGCGACTACCGCCGTGGATGTGCCCTCGTGTCAGTCCCTCACGTCGACGCCGGCACATATACCATCGTGTGCTCGACCTTCGAGCCCGGCCAGATCGCTGACTTCACGCTGCGCATCGGGTCCGACGTGCCGTGCGCCGTCGTCCCCGTGCCTGCCGACGCCGCAGGCCGTCTGCGCACCCCGCTCCGGCCCCTCGCATTCAACGACGGGCAGCTCAAGATGAGAGCCGCCATCCACGTCGACCGGCTCACGCGCCTCAGCGTCGTCGTGACACGGGGAAGTGGAAGTGGCAGCGCGAACCGTGACGTGATGATTGGCACAGGACGGTCGTCCTCCGGTAATACACCAGGTGCAGGAACGCCGCGCTCGCACCCGACCATCCGTGCGACTCTGGAGATTGGGCGAGGCCCGCACAAAGTCGTCCTCGTCGCCACGGGACAGGGCGAGTTCCGCGAAGTCGGACTGGGTCTGCGGACCGCAGAATGCGACGTCGAGCCCCAGACCGCGCAGTCGCGCGGCCTGGGGCTCGTCATCGAACAAGCCGGCAGTGCTCCCCTGGATGAAGGCAGCTTGCGCGTGGAGTTATTTAGCGATAGGAAGATCTTCGTCGGTATCTGGGAGCCTGTGGACGATTAAAGCAAGAGATGAGAGATAGATACAAGTAGATTGCATGTATGTAGCATCGATCACCCCTCGTCCAATACTATGCTGTCCGATCGCTTATCCTTTCGCGGTGTCCTCCCTTGCTTTTATTGGATATGCATGTCTCAGAGCGACAATGCGACGAGAGGATAGAACGGGGAATCCCGTGGCGTTGTGTTACGTAGTATGCCAATTACGTACCCCTTTTCTAGCTTACTAAATGAAGAGATGGAAAACGCAATAGTCATTTGGTACATTTACCGACACTACGGATCATGGGGCTTCGTTCAAGATCTGCGTACAGAGTTTAGTCACTGAAACAAGACGTGACAACACTATCAATGCCAATCTCATAGTCGATGGGCATACATATATATCCGTGCATGAACCTTAGGTGTCAAGGCAACAATTGATTACGAAAACGACTTAACATACTCGCTGCCACAAAACCCAAGACTTAGAATATCTGAGATAGTGCAATATGTGTCATAATTTGAATAAATAGGTAACATGGGGTATATTGTACTACACAAAAAAAAATCGGTGTTTTTGCCTCGTCACGAGCAGTAAATCTGCGTCCTCGCCTGGTAACGCCAGGTATGAGCTATAACACACACATATATAGTACGCCGTCGTCTCTCGTCTCTCATCTCTCGTTACGCGGGTTTACCCAACTCTTCCTCGGCCCCGCCCTTTTATCCAATAGCCAGGGGCCATCCAACCTTCGACAAGTAGAGTTGACATGATCCCTCAACCGGCCGATGCTCTATAGACAGCAGAGCAATATCAACGGAAGGACAATAAATCCGTAGTGGTACGCTCTCGGCACCTGTACAATAATTGCTCCACGCTCGGGAACGCCGCGCATTCCACGGCGTAACACTGCGAGCACACTATGTGCTCATATAAGCCCGCCTATCACTAAAAGATAATTCCCATCTCCGTATGTACACAGCTGATAGGATTCAAGCTGAATGATCGGCTTATACCCTAGTCATCAGTCGACTTGTTAAGAAGACAAGGTATGACCGGCACTGTCAGGGAACGCCACGCCGCCTCCGGCCTCTATTTGGGCCATCGGGGCGCTGTGATAACACATCGCGTAATGCGGGATCGTCTTTGTCCTTGTCAACGTGATGAACACGAACATGTCTAGATTACCATTAGATGACGAAATGCGTGCTGATATCGACAGGGAAATATACCTTTGCAGATTATCTGGCCTGGGGTACTTGTGCTCCCGGTCTGGGCAGAACGGACACACATACCCAGGCGAATCGTGCACAAGACCATGTCGGATCATTTCATTTTTACGCTTAAATCCTTTGCCGCCTTCGCTTCGAGCGCAACCTTTCACTGGACAGTAATGTGGCCGCGCGGACGAGTGTACATTGGCATGTGAATTCAACAAGTACTGTGTTTGGAATGGTTGTGCGTTGCAGCCTTGGTACGAGCAGATAAACTGGCCGATCTGAGGATTAGTCACACTGTCAATGCTCATCCTATCCGCAATCCGATCTGTGGGTGGCGTTAAGACTTGACTTATTGAAGAGCGTTCTCGTTTGGCCCCTCCGCCGCCATAATCCGGGCCCGGCGGAGACTGCGCGTTACTCGGGCTTGTGTACGATAAGAAGGGGCCTGGAGGAAGCAGCGAGTTCGGCGGCGACGGCATACTATTATTATTTCGGTACACTTCGTGTGGCGAGATGGGCGGAGAAGCATGATTGCCGGGCATGGCCCCCAACCGTGATAACGCCGCTGGCGGGGAGTGAGCAAAGTGCGGACTGGGACGTACAGCCAAGTCCTTTGGCGGACCGTTTAGTTGTTCAGATAGTTGTGAGCGTATCGAGGGTAACATCTCGTGGCTTGATGATTCAGATCGAGGAGATGCTATCTGAAGGGGGGCCAGTTCACCATGGTTTCCGGAAGAGAGGCTTGTCGGCGACCTCACGTTGTTTGAGTGCACGTTGTTTGGGTGCATCAAAACTCCGGGGGTATGTTGCGGTGGAGAGTGGATCTCTGGGGGGCTATGGGCCGCATATGATGATAATGGCAGCGCAAGCACTGGCTGTTTGGCATTCAATATGGACATTTCTCTTCTTCTACTAGTTGTAGTACTTTCGATCACGCTGACTCTTCGGGGAGTCCGCGCTTCATGAGCTGGACTCTGCAAATGATCCACATCAGTGGCCTTGGAAACAGCCTGCGCAGCTGCGAGCGCATTTGAAGCTAGAGATCTCAAATCAACGGGCCCTGGTACTACGGCAGCTTCTGAGACAGACGGCTCAACTGCGGTCTTGGTGAAACGTGCTATCGGTATTGGTGACATGTCGTTACTCCGAATCCCATCCTCCTCCTCCGACTCATCCAACTCATCGGACTCACTGTCAGTCTGGCATTCTTCGTCAGAGTTGAATTGATCGAGCGGTCGATATCCTGCCTCCTGAGAAATCTCGGGGCGCCGTCCACCGTCAAGATGCGATATTAGGACAGCATCGCCTTGACTCGGTTGAATCTTATGCCGACGATTAGAAGACTTTCCGGCAAGGCTAGGTGAAAGACTGACTAGGGGGTGAGGAAATGCCGGTGGAGAAGGCGAAAGTTTGAGTTTGAGGGTCCGAGGCTTCATCAAGGGGCTCCTCTGAGGAAGCACCTCATCCGGATCATAAAGGTCGTTGGCCGGGGGGTCATGAGCGGACAGGCCAGCAGATGAAGTCATGCTTTCGGTGATTGGCGTGAAGTAGCCGTGACTCACGCGATGGGCGACTTAGTGCATGGTTAGGATGTTGAGAAACTTTTGATTAACCAGCAATAGAACCGACCACGGTGAGTACGACAAGTCGAATTCGGATTGCGTCTAAGATATTTCTGGTGCCTTTGGGCTTTTCAGTCCACACTACCGAGACTCATGTGAAAGCCCCCTTCCTCCCTTTTAATAATGCTAGTCACAGCAAGTGGCTGCCCTTAAACTACCGAGGCAAACAGAGCAAGACGCTGCACAAGCACACTCCGGGATTTTATCTGAGCAATGAAGCGACGCAATCGAAGCCTTGCGCAAGGTGTGGGCGTAGCAAAGACGTCCTCGGGCCTCCGCTATGGGGAAGCCCACCAACAATAAACAGGCAACTTAGAAGATCCGGGGAAGGCAGAAGACCCACGGGTATCGTTGTAAGTTGTAAGTGAGACCGAGTCCAGGGATCCGGGAGCTGAAAGATAAACGTAATGAAGCTACCGAGCCTGAGCCTGAGCCTGAATCTGAGCAAGACTGCAGATTGGCTTTGGGGGGTAATCAAAGAAGCAGGCTAGGGCGGTGGCGACGGCGATGGGAAACGGCAAAGGCGCAGTGCATAGATAAGTGGAAGCCCTTGGAGGGACAACAGAAGCTAGGAAACGTGGGAATCGCGGAACCCAGGCACAACAACGAAACGGCACCACGACGCGATATGTGATACGTAGAGAGGTAGACAGACAAGCAATGGGCAGCAGAAAAGTACGAAGCACGAGAGAAAGAGAGAAAAGTACAAGACAGGGTGAGAATAGTGCACAAAGTAGGGAGCCCTGAAAATCAAACTCGGCCTATTAGGCTGGGTAGAAAAAAAATCGACTGCAACGTCTTGGTATAAAATTGTCCCTAATGACACGGGGCCTGTCTCCCAGCCGCTGGTTTCTTCGTTGCGAGCGAGCTTGGTACCTAACGATGGGTCGAGGGCTGTCCCAATGGTAGTCGCCGATGAGCTGTGTGTATATACCCCAACTTATGTACGAAGTATGTACTGTATCTCTCGCAGCGTCGCCCCCGTACCTGGCTAGCCTAGGCAGTGCCTGGGAGTGTGGGGTGCGCACACTGAACGCACTGTAATAATATTGTAATGGCAAGATGCTTGCGTTGCGGCACCACATGCATACCAGCCGCCAGGGAGCAAGGGCTAGCGGTCGATAATCAATTTAGGTAGAGCGGGGAAGAGATGTAGTTTCTGGTGTCGGAGGCTCTTCTCGCGTCTCTGCGCTATTATAGTGGGACTGGCAGCTAGAGCCACACTAGCGACAGACGCCCTTGAGCAACCTGGATTAGTGGGGGGGCCGGGGAGGAGGGCCAGGGTTGGCGAAGGAAGTAAGGCGGGGCGAGGGAAGAACGACTTGATGCTGGGGCCTGCCTAATTGCCAGATGCACGCCAGCACGACCACACGGCAGGAAGTAAGAGCAGCTTGGGGCGAGCTTAGGCGACCAGGTTGGGCTGGGCTGTTGCAGTAATTAGTGTAGCACTGGCTGCTAGCTCGCTGTGGCCGCCGCCGCTGGCTGTACACTATACGATCGGAGCTATGTAGGTGGTATCGTGGACAAAGTCTAATGCGCGCAAGGTTCCCATTCGATCTACACTACACTCCCAGTCAGGTAGCACAGGTACCTCGAAGGTACCGACCTGGGGCCAGAGTAGCTTAGCACGGTAATAAGAAGATGATCTGGTAGTCAACCAGCCTATCGAGTTGCTATGATCGACGGATAGACGCAGGGCTCGGGACCTGTCCGAGCAAGCTTGATAAGATATTCAGTTTGGCGGTGTTCGACTCGCCAACTGAAGTAAGAGATGGATGAGAGTACAGAGCAAAAAGCCACACTGCTTTGCTAGTAGCAAGAGTCACGGCGCTACCTGACAGCAAGGCGCATCAAGTTAGAGGATAGGCCTGAGTGTATGTATGGGGCACGGAGAACGGATGGGCCCGAACCAGGGCGGCCGAGCCTCTTCTTGGGGACTTGCCTTTGCCTTTGTGTGCTTGGACAACGCGTGAGTGATTATCTGCTCCGAGAAAGTGGTTTCATTAGTAAACGGGGAAAAGATACCGAGTGCAAGTGCGGCTACAACCGAACCCTGTGGCGAGCTGCGAATAGGAACCATCAAACTCTTGCATCACCTACCAAGTTCGCGAGGGATGGCCGGCTTGTACCTAAGGTAACTCTAAATGGAAAGTTGACGCGCATCAGTCCTCCGCACTCCCCAATCGTGAGGTGGACACCCCGTTTTAATGTGAAAGGCCCGAGGTGAGGACGAAGAAGGGATCAATGGGTAAGTAGTACATACTTACTATGCCAAGGTGAACAAGAGGGCACCTATAAGGACTCACTTAGCTATGTCGGTCCATTCGTGTATAAAGCCCCAACACGATTGAGATATGACCAGCTTTATGACCAGCCTCTAAACTGGCCAACCAGACACTCTTCCCAAATGCAAAAGGAAAGCCCCGTCGAGTACGTTCACGTATTGCCGGCAATCAACTGTTCATTGTTTAACAGGTCAGTACACTCTGCAGCTGTAAGCCAGCCGTGCTAAACTGTAATATTATGAGAAATCTAAGAGCCTCTTTCTGGGTAATTGTTGACGTGTTTGATCCTTACCTGCGGTATTCAGAAAATTCTACCGTAGTCCTCAGTGTAGACCACAAACAGCTCTCTTCTGGCCCAGATCCGTCTCCAGAGACAATGAAGACCGGGGTAGACGATTTATAGACAAGCAACAGTTCCAGCCTGGTGAGGTTTTCTTCGTGAGGCTAACGATAGCTTCTAGTCTAGAAGAATAGCCCGGCCACTAAAAATATTCAAAGACAATCGAATGCAGCAGATAATTCAACATCAGCGTCTAGCAAACCCAACAGATGCAGTCACACCAAAACCATTGAATAATAATATGTGATTGACGGATGCAACGGAGAGATGAGATGGCCGGTCAAGGTAGCATACAGCCAGACTATTTGAGATGTTGTGAAAAAGCGGTTGCGGAGAAGGCAAACATACGGTCAAATAGGGTAGAAAGGCAGTAGAACTTGCGGTAAGGCAAAGGGGAAAAAGTATGCGTAGAAAGAGACCTGAAAAGATGTTACATAAGTACTGTATGTACGTGATCTGCCGAGGCGCTGTGCATCTTCTTCTGGCAGTGTTGCTTCAGCTGAGCTCTAACAATCGATGGTACTGTACATCTTATCCAGTCCATTTGTTTGATCCGCGTCTTCTACAAGATCACAAGTGGTCATTACCTAACTGAGAAGGGCTCTTTTAATTCCAATTAGACACAATGTTATGGTGTTGCAATTATGCTGGGCAGCAGCCAGCATGATGGAAGGTGTGTATAGTCGAGTTGCAGTAAATTCACGTCAGTATGTATCCAATCCACGGTAATTCAACTTTTGATAGGTAGATGGATAGGAACCCGGGTATTCCCTTGCTAGCGGTTTCCCATATCTTTGAGACGCAGGTATCGGAGGCTAGTGTCGAGGATCTGGTGGTGATGTCAACAGCACGGCAATATCTCCTTCGTATGTATGGCTGGGACGACACCATTGAGTACATACAGGGTGGGATCGCATTGCTGCACTGGCAAACACCTGTCCTGCTGACTGGGCTCCCAGAAACTTCCAAGGTTAGCTGTCTGACCTGCATGCGTGTAGGTACACCACAGGAAGTACTCCTCGGGTACCTCGTTAGTGCAGCCGCATTTCGTACACCAGCTAAGTAGCCGCAAACCGCACACCGTCCACACACGACATCGCATCTCTCACCTGGCATCTAGGTATTATTGGGCTACTACTTACTTAATATGACAAGCAGCTTTCCCATAGGTACCGCTCCTTAAACTTCTTTGTTGATACTTGATACCAAGGGACGCTCTCAGTGGCATTAAAAGTATGTGTAATGTATTTGATGTGCAGCCGTACATTACTATATTGTGAACAATCCCAGCAAATCAATGCACTAGTCTAGTATGTTCCCACGATTTTCGCTTGAAAGATCGGTAGGGGTGATTCCTTGCACTAGATACCGATTTAGTACCTAGCTTGAGAAAATGGGGAACAATCAAGACCTGCCTCCGCTACATTCCTACAGTAGCATGGTGGAGAAACGGAGGCCTCAAGTTGTTGAAGATAGCCGAATGGGGTCGTCAGAGTACTGGTCAGAGCAAGAGGGTCAATTAAGACGGCTCCTGGACGGCTCTTTCACACGTGTCTCTTTGTCAGCAGACACCTCTGTTGGAGATGCAATTCCGCTTCGACCTTACTAGATAAGTAAAGGCCCAAGTATCTACATGGATTACAGATGACGTTAGGACAGTTATAGGCTATGATAGGTGTCAAGGTATTCCGCACATACGTGAAGCGTCAGGTGCCGGATACCGAGACCTCGAATACGGAGCGGTTACTGCTCGAGGTCGTACCCTCAAATTTTGCTTAATATTGGCCGCACAATACCAGCACATGGGAAAGTGAGGCGTCAAGCGGGCTAGGGGATGGGTGCATAACAAAAGAGAGCAAGGCTAATAATCAATACGCTGATAACATGAAATGACAGAACACTAAGCAGAGGCTGCTCGAAAGAGCTCGGAACAAGAAGTTGGCTGCTGGGAGGAAGAAGGGGGTTCTGGAGGGGGGCTTGGGAGATGTACAGTACCTGCCGACCTACATAACCCCCGGACCCTACGTATGCTTTGAAAATTGGTTGCTGATGAGGTCGATATAATAGGGAATTATGAGAACGGGCGGAAGTTGCGGCGGCGCGGGCTATCCATACCAATCACGAAAAGCAGCTGCACGCCTAAACCTACGGGGAGAGGGCGCTCATTGGATATTAATGCGATCGACAGCTGGTTCTGCTCCGCCTCACTAGCAAGGTAGCCACGCAGGAGCCCCCTCCCTCCAGTACCTAAAGAGGCCTGGCCTTCCTACCAATACTAGGCCCATATGCAGCAACACTTGGATGCTTCAGCCTCCAATGACTGAACGTCCTACCTTCCCAGGTAGTATCCCCCCAACCAAACTCTACCTAGGGTAGATGCCATGGCCTGCTCAATATGCAGGATAAGAGTTCTAATGGCTCACGCTTAATGTGACCCACCCATCAGTCGTGTGCAGGTGAAAAGGCAGGGTCACTCCTCCGCATGCAGAACCCTCGGAACCTGAACCTCATCCACGGTAAATAGGTACAACCATCGCTGCCATTCCCACCCAACACCAGCTCTCTATTCTTAGCTTCTCCATCATCTGGGCTGCCGATATCAATCACGCTTCATACTTGAATACAAATGATTCCACAGCCCAAACCCGTCCTACAACAAATATTCTTCTCTACCCTTCGGTGCTTTGCTGTCCTAGCTATGCAGCAGGAGATGCGAATGCTGGGCCAGAGAAACCAGGGGCGGCATCTCTGATGTGGTCCGAATGTCCGTAGAAGAGCCTATGGCATGCGTCAACGGGGAGGCTTAGCCCAGAATGCTGTGACGTGCTGCGGTACTTGGTAGACAGTCATTCACTGTATTACCAGAGCTCAACGACAGTCTGGGCACGGCATGTACCTTGAGTAATACCCCAACGCAGTCAGTCAGGACAATGCGTACGATCAACACCCCTTGTCCCGATCGACCGAGTCGCATCATCCATCAGAACATGACGACTCTGAAGCAGCCACAGGTCATGCTGTGAGCGAGACTGGATCCCAGTTTCCGATGGAATTGCCGCGAGAAAACAAGTGATTGAACCGTAGCAGATGGCTTATTCTTAGTCGTCATCCCATGTTCATGATATATCTAGCGTGATCTCATTTCAGCCGCTCCCGTTGATGAGGTAGGCAGTCTGGGGGCCGCTGAGCCTCTTCCGAGCCGCACCTTGTTAGCACTTGATGGCTTTCTAAGCCCACGTCCTGACACTACACACCTCTGTCTCTCTGTGTACTCATGCGTCCATCAGTCCACTACACAGCCAATCAAAGTAGCACAACATTCCTGTCCCTGCACGGCTCATTCGGAAAAGTGAGATTGCAAACGTCAGTGATTGTAAGGTACGGAGTACTAACCTAACTGTTTACGTAGCGTGACACCACCCCGGATCCTCACTCTTGGGACCCGCTGTGCCGTCAGATGCTCTGTGGGTATGAGATGAGATACGGCAGGTGTACGTTAGTGTACATCGCACACCAGATACACCCCGTACTGGACAACCGCCAAGGTCAAGACGTGTACTCAGATATTTGCCTTCGACGATGTCGCCAGTACTTCCAATGCTTTCTCACCGCACCTTTGTGTAGACACACCCACTGGTCTGATTCCACACCGTCTTTTCTTCCTCGGCGGGGCTTCCGCTTCATGGCGCAATATTCGAGTTCTTCGCCTCACGATTGACAATGTTCACCCTTACAGGCGTAATCATACACGATAAGTAAGCAAGGGAGTCCTACCAAATAACAACATCTCTTTTCAAACCAAGAAAATCGTGGCTCTCTGTGCTTTGTATTTTCAGCGCGCTGTCAACGCAGTGGCGGGCTAACTTCTTTTCCAAGTGGTATTTACCGTCTCTACTTGATACACACGCCACGTTATGATGGGGCGTGTTAGTTTTAATGCCTCGAGATTGGAACGTCCGACGAAATCTAAGGTCAAGTCCAGTAATCCAATGGAGATGATATCTGAATTTCCATTTTATGGGCTCTATATGGTCTATCGTCTCCACTTGAATGGCAAGCATCTGCCCGCATTTTCGCTTGATGTTGCCATCAATCAAGCATGCCCGGAGAAGTCCCCGATTCGTACACTACCCATTGTTTATCGTGCCCAGGCTCGATAAGATCAACACATCCCAATCCATGAAAGCCACTGTTGCCCAGACATCTACGAATATCACGTCGTCTGGCATCGAACAATATCTCGGCCGGCTCAGTTGTGAGTTAGCTTATCATCTTCCATCTGGCAGGTTTTTAGTACTGCATGATCGTAGTTCTTGCCCGACACAGAGGCGGATGTGTGGTCTGGCCAA
The DNA here is from genome assembly GCA_022578715.1 of Nemania sp. FL0916. NCBI lineage: Eukaryota > Fungi > Ascomycota > Sordariomycetes > Xylariales > Xylariaceae > Nemania > Nemania sp. FL0916. The sequence goes on along the minus strand of MU390257.1, from coordinate 309,321 downwards.
ACAAGCAGATTATTATGGTGCTCCCCGCATCTAGGTTGGATATTGTGCGCTCCGGACGAGGCCCTAATTTAAAGCGTTGTATCATGTTGACGCTATTACTCTACCGGCTGGAAAATGCGTAGAAAAAATTCCCGCCAGGTGCCGACATCGCTTCGATGCGACCCATATTGCGACTCAGCTAATCCCGAGCTGCCATATGGAGAACGCATAGAATACCGGTATCTACGTGTGCACGCCGCCGGGGGCCACACGACTACGTTTCTGAGACAAGCCATACATACCTTTTTAGATAAGGTCATTTGTTGCATATCGACTTGAGGAGGGGGACCTGCCGGTTCTATCAGGTCACGCTCTAATACGGAATACAACGTAGACGCGGCGTTAGATTGAAATAGGTAGGAAATTTGGTACGCGGGCACGTTCGGCTTACGAGCCAGAGCCAGTATGGAGCTGCCAGATACAATGAATGCAGTCGTCTTCGACGGCCCGTACAAGATCTCACTGCAGAAAAGACCGGTGCCCAAGCGTAAGCAGCATCCGTTCTTATCCACCTTTGTCCAATGCCCTCTTCTCATGGGCCTGTCACCCCATCATCCTGCAGGGCCCCCGTCATGTTATGCCGTGAACTCTGTGCCCCACTGACGGGAGAACAGTTCAGAATGATGACGATGTTATCGTCAAGGTGCTTGCCGCAGGGCTGTGTGGATCGTATGTGTCCTTGTGTTATTCGTGTATTTGTGGAAAAAGTCGTTTGACAATGGCCTAGGGAGCTGCACATGTTCAGGGGCCATGAACCTGCCAGCAGCGGATTCATCATGGGCCACGAGTTCACCGGCCTTGTGGTGGCGGTAGGGAGAAACGTCCAAACCGTCAAGATAGGCGACAAGGTCGTAGCGCCATTCACGGTATCTTGGTATAGTATTATCTCCCTGGAGGCACATATGCAAACATGCAGTAGGAACGAGTCTTTGGGCTAATTCTCGTAGTATGAAATGTTTCTACTGCAGAAATGGATACTCGTCCCGCTGCGTGGAAAGTCTCCTTTTCGGTTCGGAGCGCCTGGACGGAGCGCAGGCGGACTATATAAGAGTGCCCTTCGCGGACGGGACAGTCGTCAAGGCCCCTCCGGAGATCGATGATAAGGCGCTCATCCTCATGGCCGATATTTTCCCCACCGGGTTTTTCGGTGCACGGAATGCTTTCAACGGTCTTGGTATGCAAGACCCTACCGAAGCAACTGCGGTCGTAATCGGATGCGGGCCAGTCGGACTATGCGCGCTGGTTTCTGCACTCGAATACAAGCCCAAACATCTCTTCGCCATTGACGGCGTAGATAGCCGACTTGAGATCGCTCGGGGCTTGGGAGCCGAGCCCCTGAACTTTAAGACAGATCCTGAAGGAATGATTCGACGGATCAAGGAAGTGACTCAAGGGCGCGGTGCAGACGTTGTTATCGAGGTGGTAGGCTTAAAACCAGCACTGAGAACTGCCTATGATGTGATAAGACCATTTGGATTCCTCAGTAGTATTGGTGTCCATAACTCCGATGTAAAGTGTACCCGTAACAAGCTTTCTCGGATATATGCTGATATCTGACTAGATGCCGTTTACCGCTACTGATGGATACGAGTATGTTCAGATTCCCTCCAGCCGCACAGAGAGCTACACTAACAATAGCGTAGCAAGAATGTTCGTGTACAGATGGGTAGGTGCCCGGTTCGATCAGTATTTCCAGACGCACTCAAGGTGCTGGCCAAGAGACAACATATGTTTAGGTAGGCTGCTTTCCTCCACTGACGAAGTCCAGAGGCGCTCAGTTGCTAATGTGACAAAGCTTCATGTTCGAGCACATTATGCCGCTCTCGGAGGCGGTTTCGGGATATGACATGTTCGATAAAATGCAGGTGCAGAAGGTAATTTTCGAGCCCTGAGTCGGCATTCGATCACCAAACAGAGAGACATATGCGCTTTGCGACGAGGGCTCAGTTTTGGCGAGGTTTAACGATGCCGTCATGTAAGATATAGTAGACAATAGTAGAATCATCATGGATCATAGCCAAAACGATCTTCTTAGGGCGTCCGGGTTGCGTCGAAAGTTGCGAAGGCAGTGAGTCGAACACGGCCGCAAACGCCTTTAGAGTCCACTTCTCAGAAATATGAGTCGGCAGCACCCATTCCGTGACCGTGTCGTCGAAGATACTCCTGTCCGTAGTTGCTCTGGAATTCAACATCGCGATCTGGTCGTCTGGGTGCACGTATAGCCGCCGTGGCGGTAGGCCCGTGATCATGGGCCGCACGAGAGGCTCCGAATTGACGGGCGAGTGAGTGAGTATCTGGAGCTCGGTCCAGTCGTGCTGATGCGCGAGATTATCTTGGACCGTGTTGGCCAACTGCTGTCCTAGCTCGGGCTCGGCCATGGCTGGATAACTTGTGACTGACGAGCTTTGTGGGGGGTCAGATCTTTGCGAAGAGGTATTGTTGTTGTTGATATCAATAGCCCTACCCTGCAGCGAGCGCGGACTTTTGTACTGTCACGACGGTCGCATGAGTTGGCAATGGGTTCGTTTGTGGAAGCTGCGATGTAGCTGAGAAAATAAAGTTTGTCGCAAACCTGCTGGCTCCCCGTACGAAATCTACCGTGCTCGTACGTCGTATCGAAAAATAACGCGTCAACTTTGTAACCACGAGCAAGAACTTAATTCCAGGGCAAGATGGCCGAGTTGGTTATGGCGTGAGGTTAAGGTCACCTTAGCACAATTTCCTCATGGAGAAATCCGCGTGGGTTCAAGTCCCACTCTTGTCAACTGATTTTTTTGATTTTTTCAGTTGATTTTCGTTTTGGATTGTCATAATACGAAGTACCTATTGCCTATATTCCCTACCCTGGTGGCGTGACGGAGAAAAACGATGCTGTCCATACCCTCTAGGATTAACGGTATTATATACGTGATGGCTGACGACTTGTTAACAGTTCTACTAGTCGTCTCTCTACGGAGCACTTACGACTACGGAGTACTACCGGTAGTATCGTTGTTCCTGCAGCGAAGTGTCTTTATTTCCTTCCAGCTTTGCACAGAATGAACCATAATGCTAGACTAGCGTTTACAGTGCGTAGAAAAGAGATCACACGGAATACACTAGCCCATCTCAGTTTGAAGCCTTGACGGGGCGTAAATAGCTTACCCTTTATAGAGTATAGCGGAGCGCAGCAGCGCTTTAGCCGCCTAGATTAGAGCGAAAGCAGTAAAAGCTCTACTGGTAGCGATTTGATCTAACTATTACGGCCTGGCACGCGTTTAAAGTACGCACTGTAGGCGCTAGTCTAGCGTTATGGTTCATTCTGTGCAACACTTCCGTATTCCCAATAGAATAAGCCTAGATACTTCGTAGACATAACGTAAATGCGACGAGTGTCTAGACCCTCGCAGTAGTAATCAACACTTTCTTTTAGAGGTCACTCGATTATAACGTGCACCTCAGGCCACAATATTTGTTCCTCCACCCTCTCTTGAAATGACATGATAGTCGTCTTTATTGTACGCTAATTTAATCATCTCTTGAGACATTATGCACTTTTGCCCAAATCTTCCTTCAAAGGCACTATGCGATTGAGCACAATTTTGTCATCCGTACTATCCGCATCTAGCGCCTGTTGCCCACCGAAAGTGATCAGTACAGTTTGGCATGATCAAAGGAAGAGAATAAGGAGGAATCACTTACAAAGTAGGCAATGCGCATGGCCTGAAACCGTACGCTTTCAGGTCCGACCTCACCAGACTTCTCACCCTCTGCTTCAGGCCATGGTGCTCGACGGCGTACCTCTTTGATGCTGTCCTCGATCATGGCATTCGGCCATATTACCTCGCTGTTAGGAGCAAGGTCGTTCATAAATCCGCCAGGCGCGGACAATGGTTGTTCTGATTTGAATAGAGGTGAATAGATGCGTACTTCGGCCGCAGGAGAGCCGTCCGGAACCCACTGAATATAGGCTTTAGGCTTCTTGGTCTCCTTGTCGAAAACGGCTTGAATTTCCTTGACAGCTCCCGATGCCTCATCCGTGGTGAACGAGACTGCTTTGACGGGATAGGGCATGTTCAGTAAACCAACAGTCTTTCCTGGGGCAAGGCGGAAGTAGTCTTTGCTATCGACCTCTCGGAAGTCAGAGCGATCAATATAGACCTTTTTCGTTAGCCTCAACTTCCGGGATCCCATCTTAGGATCTTTTGGCGAAAAGGCAACATCTATGTCTTGCTCCTCGACCCCTTCAATTACTACCGGTACAGGGTCGAGGACCAGCATAATGCGAGGTACCGTCCTTTCCAGATATTGTCGGACGGACTGCTCAAAGCGCGTCATTTCAATGAAGGCATTGGCTGTAGTGACACCAAGTTCGTTAATGAAAGACAGGAGCGCACCAGGGGGGATGCCCCTTCTCCTGATCGCCTTGAGGGTGTACAGACGTGGGTCGTCCCAACCACGAACCACCCTGTTTTCAATAAGCGCCCTTAGCTGTCTTTTACTCATTACTGTACCCTTGAGGTTCAAGCGGCCAAACTCCCGTTGCATTGGCTGAAATTCAACCAGAAGCCTGTTCATATTAGCTCGAGCTTGGGAAGGGTGTTGAGATCTAGTTGAGGCAGGCAGAACTGGTGACATACTGGTTCAACCATTCATAGCTCTCTCGGGACATGATAAATTCGCTGGTGCACATGCTGTGTGTGATGCCTTCGAAGCTATCACATAAACAATGTGCGAAATCATAGGTCGGATATATCCTCCACTTAGTGCCCGTTCGAAAATGAGGTTCTTGATCCTTCGGTATTCGGTACGCGGCAATATCCCACATCTGGGGGTTGGGATTCTCGATGTCCTGCTTCATGCGAAGCCAAGCTGTCTGGGGCGCGTACTCGCCATCCCGCATGCCTCGGAATTTTTTAAGATTGGTTTCGACGTTCTGCCCTGCATGCTCGCATCGATACCTCGGAGTAGCTCCATCCTCGCCGCCGCGTTGCAATTTGATGTCGGTTGCATTGCAGTGGCAGACATAGGCTCTCTCTAGCTCGATCAACTTTTCGGCAAGATCGTACATGCGCTGGAAGTTATCAGATGCGTAAGTGATATCGGCTGGTGTGAACCCCAACCACTGAATGGTATCCTTGATGGCGACGAAATACTCCTCCTTCTCAGCGTCGGGGTTTGTATCGTCGAACCTAGGATGAGCGGGTCAGCATTTCTTACTGTCTCTTGGACATGTGTGATGAGATATAACCTGAGAACCTAGATGATTATTAGCTACCACGTGAAAAAGCCTTGAGTATAAGTCTAACCGTTTTGCCCCCGTGATATCTCGCAAAGCCGAAATTGATGGTGATCGCCTTGGCATGCCCGAGCTAGTATACTATATTAGCATGTCGGGCGAAGATAATAAATTAAAACATGAGTAAAGATGTACATGAAGATATCCGTTTGGCTCGGGAGGGAATCGCGTCACAACCTCCTTGGCCGGGCGCAGCTTGTAGACCTCAGACAGGAAGCCTTGGCTGAACATAGCATCTGGATCGATGCTGGGCTCCGCAGGCTTTGCAGCCTTTGCAGCCTTGGTCGGCGGCGGGTTAGCCGATGCCTGGACTTTTGAAGCAGCCGTGGCAGCTTTCCTGGCTCTCTTCTGCAAACGCTTTTTCAGCTCATTTTTCGACACCATTTCCCCAGTCTCCTCGTCAAGCTGCAGCTTGGCAGTGCCTTCGGAAATGGTGTCTGTCATCGTGCTCTGTGAGATCACTTCGCTGCTAAATTACCGAGTCTTTAAAATGAGAGTGAGAGTGAGATAAAACAGATGTGTGGTACGAGGATAGGCCACGGGAATTTGTGACTTTGGATAAAAGTCCAGCGTCACTGCCAGCGCTTTTGTCGCTTCAAATTGCTGGTGGTTGAGTCATTACTCCGTATCGTGTCACAGGCTGAACTGACAGCCTTAGCGGGGCTGCCCCTCCGCTTATCAGATAAGGTGGTGACCCCTCGCCGGGTAGGGAGTCGCGAAGCGCGTCAGCGGTCAATTATTTAGCAATAATCATTAAATTTGGTTGCAATATATCATCCTATTTTGTTTCTCCTGAGATTGATTTTTTTTTTCATGTGTCGTTGGTAGTGGTTACAGGCACTCAAGAACATCGCGGTGCTTAAGGTTTGAGATAATGTACCTACTTAGAATAGGTCCCATTAACTTTAATTACATAGAGCAGGCTTGTTTGAGGAGAGGAGTAATTGACTTGAGACCTGAGTAGGCAACTTCCATATCAAAAATTGAGGGGACTTTATATGTCCATAGGGAGCTTCATAAAACATCAGCTGGCCTCCGAAAATTCCCTATTAATACCCTTAGAGCTATATACGTAAGATAGTCGCTTAGTTAGGTGGCTGCGAGTGTGCTGAGTCCGATTTCTTGCACATGAAAAATGAAGGTGAAACGCGTTACTGGCCTGTGTGACCTGGTCTTAGAATATCAGCACATTATTCTCCTCCTAAAATTAGCAACTTGAGGCCGATACCGGACTGTCGCTATCACAGGAGTTGTGTCAACAGTTAGACGCCAGAAAGATCGCTTCGAGCGTAAATGCGATAACTATACTAATAAGTGTACGAACGTTGAATGGATATACCTAATTTCCATGTCTGCCTCTTCGGGCAGAAACCGTGTTCAATGTTATAAATGTGTTGAGGCGAAGGCGGTGGCTACTGTATCCTCAAACAGTTTAAAAATGTGATATGAGGCGACGGTATTATATTTTCTTTTTTTCAACGGTGAGCAAGGTAGTCGAGCTTGCAATCTGGCATGGGCAAGAACAGAGCCACTTGGACTGACACATTTTGATAGAATTCTCTATCTTCTCTTCTTCATCCATTGTATCACTAGGTAGGTAACTAGTATGTGCATGACATAAGGCAAAGTTCGTCATACTGAAAATAAAAAGGGATTTGCGTTCGGACCTACCGTATTAACTAGGACGAACTTGCCAAGCTGGTGCACAGGAGGTATTAGAGCCGTTCTACTAATGTAAGATTAAGAACATTTCACGAATGACGAGAATGGAAATGATCATTCTTTATCTGCGAGTTTCGCCTCATCTCCGCAGTATCGGACGAAACTCCAGAATTCGGCCGCCAAGGACTCATACCCGCCGTTAAATCTCCGGGAAAAACTCGCTGCGCCCCAGAACTCAAGCTGGCTCATAGGCAGCATTATATAATTGGAATGACCGGGCTTACATTAGTCTTGCTCGGCAGTGAAAGCGTGCGGCTAGGCAGTCAAGGACTGGGCAGTAGGGCAGAGAGTAGGGTACCTACTTCGTACACTTGAAGAAGATCGCCCGTGCGAAGATAGGGACAGAAGACTTACGAAGTACGGTAAGTACGAGTGTACGGCATACTCCGTATGTACACATGTAGGCTTTCAATACCTACCTACGTCTATAATTGGCCGTGACGAATCAGTGGCTTGAGTCCTTGAAGTACCTAGATTACGCGCACTCTAGTGTGCAAGCACTGCTTGATACGCGTCCCGAGTGATGGTGTATCATCGTCCTGTTGTACATTTATTAGTACTGAGCAACGATGTGTGATATGCAACCATGGGTGTCGTCGTAGCCACGCCCAGGCACCGGCATAATGCATTAGGATTGATTAAAGGGTAGCACCCGTATTTCGGCAACTAGATACTAGTATATGTTTCCGAAGTTTTTCCCTTCGAATTAAATTGATATGAAAATGCCCTCTGAGCAGTTCGAGTAGGTAACACTGTACAGTACTATATTTGAGTTCCGGAAGGATGAAGCGGGCTGCGCCTTCCGTATACGTCGCCCCCAAATGTGGGATACAAGAGAGATGGGCCAATCAAAGGGCGGGGAGCGCGAAGCCGTCGAGAAATTGAAGCTATCGCCATCGAGCCCTTACCCAACCCCCTGGTAGTGCTGGTCTAGACTGGGCCTAGTGCCGCATCTAGACAATCTAGAGACGCGATGGCACATGGTCACTGCCAAGGGCCCGTGCCTCTGTCTTAGCAGTATTGGCATTTTGCACGCATTGACTGAAGAAGATAACTTACGAACGGAGTGTACCGCAGTTGAAGCGGCAATAGTCCAGAGGATGTCCTAACCTAGGTATAAGTGAAGCCTAGTGCATCAGGGCTTTTTATTACTAAAAGCCGCACGTTCTCTTGAAGTTGTCTTATTATTCCTATCTGAACTAATTAAAGTACTTCTCTTCCTGTCTTTCTCTGTTTGCCTCCTTATCATTCTGGCTTTCCAATTATTTACTATCACAAGAATTAAGTTGCAGGCCGGGGTTGTTGCGCCACCATCGCTCGACCTGGCAGGTCTTAAGAAGCACCCCGCTTAGATATAAGTCTTCTTCTTTACTGATATCAGCGCCGTCTTCCCGCCGAAAATCCAGACTGTTATTGTCAGACTGGCACAACCACCCTGAAGAAATATATGCAACAGCATTAAGACTCGTCATGACTTCTGTTATGGAATCCGTAACGGATAAAGCACATGGGACTATCCAGCGTATCACGTCGGCCTCGTCCTCTGTTGAGCAACATGAAACTCTGCTCAGCCAAAGAATGCAGGGCTCGCTCGATCAGGCTCCGGAGTCCGCTGGCGTTGTAACTGGGACGAGCGAGTATGCCAATGGATACCATTTCCCGCCGAAATATCCAATGAAGGAGCAGATTCAGATGGGCATAGTAGCGTTCTGGAACTTCTACAACACGGGTTTTGGCTTCTTTTTCACGATATACGCTCTGCTAGTGTCGGGTTGGGGCTTCATGCTGCTACTTCTGCTTGTGGGCGCGGCCCCTGAGATGTGCTGGGTCAATGGGAAATACGACTGCGATAACATCGACTCGCCGCGTCGAATTTGGATCGAGATCGACTCGCAGGTTTTGACTGCCCTCTTCAGTGCGACGGGATTCGGACTGGCCCCGTGGCGTATCCGCGACCTCTATCTCCTGCTTCGATACCGTATAAATAAAGACCAGAAGGCCCTGCGGAGACTTGCGGGAGTGCACCGGGCTTGGCTACGTCTTGAGGGCTCTGATGCGCTGCCGCCAACGCTTGGTCCCAAGAATATCGAAGAGACTACGGTACCATACGAAGAGAGTAGCGTTCCGTACCCTCTCGAGACTATCTCTGATCCCCCACCGACTGGCGTCCGCGCCCCGCCGTCAGAGCTCTGGAAGATGGACTTCATGGCTTGGTTCAACATTTGGTACATTGTATTCCAGGGTTTCTTGTCTGGCTTTATGTGGGCTCTGAGCCGTTACAACCGGCCACCTTGGACGACGGGCCTGTTCTTCGCCTTGACATTCCTTACCTCGTCTGCCGCTGGTATTATGGAAGCCAAGCAAATCTTTAATGTACGGGCAATTGAAGGCGTGCAGTTGTCCAAGGCGGACATACAGAGACTCGCACGCGACAAGGAGCTAGGAATTCCGCATTATAACAATTATGGAGACAAGGACCCGGTAGAGGAGGAGCGGAAAAAGGCTCAGAAGGCTCAGAAGAAGAATCGCTTCTCGCGTAGGAGCGAAAAGACGGTCTCCTCTAGTATTGTTTGATTATGTGTATTCATCACAGCATAGAGCGCGGCGCTGGTGGTGCGATCCTCTTGTTTTTCTTCTTGCCAAATGTTTCTGGATAACTAAGTACCTAGACATGCATACCTATAACTTAAATACTATTCCGGCGTGATTTAGCTCTAGTGCCCCAAATCGCTTGTGTGTTCGGTATAAGTTTGCATTCGTCCTATGTAGATAATTAGAAGACAGCCGGTACTTAGAAATTTGACGATCTACTGTCTACATTCATTGTACGTGCAGTGAATGGCACATGATTGATCATCGCCGCACGCGGAACAGCTCAGCTGTGCTGGAATACGAAGGTACAGAAATATGTAGGCTGACGACGATCAGGGACCATTCCCGCATGAATCAGGTCGCAATGCTAAAATGGGGCTGTCAAGTCGGGTGACATGCTTGCTAACCCCGGCTCGGGACGTAGCGTGAGCCAAATGAGTAAAGCTTAAAGATTATGTAAAAGAAGTCATGTGGAACTGGCCTGTTATCATTCGCCAGCTCTGTCCTACTACACTACGTCTAGGTATCAGCTAGGCAGCGCAACCTGTCTTAGTAACCTCTGAGAGGCCAACTTCTTATCTCTCATCGACATCATCATTGCAGGTGCTCAGTTGGACCGACAATTCATCCTTTCCTTTCCTTCACCCATTTCCTTTTTGTCATTCCTTGTCGACGCCGTGCTTGATTGCCATCGACCAGACCAAACGAACAACATCAACCCAAGTCCGACAACCGCCGGGTCGTTTGGCCAATCTGCTGAGCGACAGCCTTCGTGATGGCGTCCAAGACGGTCATTCCGTTCCTGGTCGGGATGATGCTGCTCACGGGAGTATGCAACACGCTCTTGACCAAACTCCAGGTATGTTCCTCTTGCGCGATGGAGCCTTATCTATCTATCTCTCCTTGTCTCATCCACCCTCTCGTATCCTGCGCCGCCTTAGATAGGTTTCGACAGGCGTAGTAAGTTATGCATGCGTAAAGCTAGCTGAACTAACACCCACTTCTCTCACGCCGTTAGGACAACCAATGTGTTCGGAACTGCGACGACCCCGACCCGACGAAGCATGTCCTGTTCGAGCAGCCGGTGCTGCAGACGGCGCAGATGTTCGTTGGTGAGGCCGGCTGCTGGCTCGTCGTCGGGCTGATGGCCGCATACTCACGTCTCGCGAACCGCAAAAGTCGCAGCAACGCCGGCTACGAGCCCGTCGGATCTAACGACGTCGACGGCGATGCCGACACCGCCGTGGATTCCGCGAGCATTCACTCGGAATCCGCACTCCTCGCGCCGAAGAGCACCAGCACTGGACCCGGCGGTGTGCTCAGCGGCTACGGCATTCTGCTCCTCAGTCTGCCTGCCATCTGCGATATTCTTGGAACCACATTGATGAATGCTGGTCTACTCATGGTTGCGGCCTCGATCTTCCAAATGACCAGGGGCGCTCTGGTATTGTTCGTTGGCCTATTCAGTCTCATCTTCCTTGGCCGCAAGCTGCACCTCTTCCAGTGGCTGTCGCTCGTCGGTGTTGTCATTGGCGTTGCCATCGTGGGCCTTGCCGGCGCCATTCAGCCTGACTCTAAGCCAAACGCGACCTCGCTCACCACGCTGGTGGCTGAGGACCCCGCCGCTGCCGATGCAGTGCGCGTTATTCTTGGAGTGGTCCTGATCGCTGGTGCCCAAATCTTCACCGCTACCCAATTTGTATTGGAGGAATCCCTACTCGAACACTCGGGCATTGAACCCATTGAGGTGGTTGGTTGGGAGGGTCTGTTTGGCCTTGCGGTCACTCTCATTGGCATGCTCGTGCTCCACTTCACCATTGGACGAACCGATGCCGGTCGGCTGGGTCCGTTCGACGTAGTTGAAGCTGTCCGCCAGATGGTGGAGAACAAAATTGTTCTGATCTCGAGTTTTCTGATCATGATCAGCATCGGGTAAGTTTTCAAAGTTCTGATATAATGCTGGAAACGATTTATTAATTCTCACGCGTAGCGGTTTCAACTTCTTTGGTCTGTCTGTAACCCGCAGCGTCAGCGCGACATCCCGTTCTACCATCGACACCTGCAGGACCCTTTTCATCTGGATCGTGTCGCTAGGTCTGGGCTGGGAAACGTTCAAGTGGCTGCAGGTCGTTGGCTTCGCGCTGCTCGTCTACTTCACCTTCCTCTTCAATGGCATCGTGCAGCCACCATTTGAGTTCCTGCGCCCTCGCCAGGAAGTCGAGGAGCTGCTCCCTGAGCACCCTATCGAGCATAACTGAGAGTACCATGATGATCAAGGATCTGCAGTTGCTTGCGTGTAGGCCGGTCTTTGGGCATGGTTTCCATATTGCACGAATGCCCGACTAGGGCAAAACTTTGGAGAGTCTTGTCTGTTCAAGCTCTATGTTGGAGGTAGGGGCCTTTTGGAACGATGTTTGGAGTTCCGACTCTGGAAGTATGGGTTCGCACCATGAGCGCAATCCTGATACTATAAATCTCGTATTGGAACCGAGAGCTAGGTTGTACCCTGCGAGTCTTTCGCATGTATTACACTATACTTACTTATGCATTGAGTTGGCGTTGGCAAGGGACTCTCGGCGTTTGGGGAATGATATCTGCTCATGACAGCAGTAGGGCGCTGGTTTATGTTCATTCTTTGTTTGGTCTGGCGCGTCTCTCTTCTTTCTTTGTTACCGAGATGAGCAGGTTAGCCAAATGTAGTTATATAACTATGCATTTTATTTGAAACGCTTAAGCTAGTCTTTCGTGTCCCTGCCTTTAGGATCAACAGATCACTGGGATTTCGATCCCATGAGTTCTATTGGATATGAGAACACATTCGTTGCTAGGCGGGTTCGTTCATAAAGGTTGATGGTATTTGTTTCTATCCATCCATGCAGAGTCTATCGGGTGAAGGGTAGAAATAGTGAATAGTAGAGTGTATGTACACACGGAAGCGTTTCTCACTAAACCCTTCGCACCCAAAAATACAAAAAAATCGGAAACGCCCATAACGTCCGCCCCTATCGCTCATCCTTCGTTTCTCGTCTCTCCGTGCCGTTAAAAAAAAGACCCTCTCCCCGAGATCAACTCTCCGGGGCTCAACTCATAGCAACCAACGCCTGAGAACTTATTAAGATCGACGTCTGTTTCGCCAGTTATGCCGCGATCACCGGGACCACGCACCTGTATGCCCGAGAACCTCGACGAAACGAAATAATGCGATAAGTGGAAGGAAAGATCGAGTATTGGTTTGCCATTCTAGGAGTTATTCCACAAGGCAGAGCAATTCAGCCTCGAGGATGAACTTGCCCTCTTTGTATTTCTCGTTATTTTCAAAGGCTTTGTCGTATTTCCAGCCGACTGTCTCACTGCACTGGCGGCAGGTGATGTCGCGGACGACGTGGCGGCCGGTCGTCATGCTGCGCTCGGAGGGTTCGCCGGCCTCGACGTTGACAACGGTGTTGAATAGATATGCTTTACCGTGTTGGCCCCGAAAATTCTGAATCGCAGTAGGTCAGCCAGCGCATTCAGCATAATGTAGATTAAGAGCCGGATGCGAGGGCCTTAAAGTAAGGACCGAGGATCGATATGAAACGAAAACTCTATCAGGTAAACCATAGATAGATTTATAGCGTAGTTCCGAGGTAAAAGCAGGTGTACCAGTGAGTTCTGGCTACAATAGCAAACTAAAGGCAACAGGCAACGCAGAGGAAACAATGACCGATCCTTGGCTTACCCTGCTAATGATCTCCTCATGATTAGCGAGGTGTGTCCTACATCTCTTGCACGCATATATCTTGAGGCTATTAAGATACGTGTTATATGCGAGGCCCATGGTACCGACGACTGGCAACGATCGAGGAAGAGAGGGAAGGATGACGTGAGGTTGAACGAGATATTGGCGGATGTCTCTTTGTAGATTTGCACCAATGTGCCGTCAGACACGATCGAGTTATGTATGTGACAGGCCCTCAGATGATCGAGTGAACGTCGAGCGTCGATTCACAGTAGAGGCGCGAGACAGTGGACAGCAGGTGGTACGCAGGGCCAGTGCGCAGACTCGAAGAATATGGTCGAGCAGTAGACCCTTTCGATGGGTTTGACAGTAGGTTTTGGGTTCTGTATTATTGGGGGAGCTAGTTGTCTACGAGTGTGCGGGTCCTCGACCGTGCGCGTATTGTTTATATCGGTGGCACTCGGCCGTGGATGTTGATGCCTTGATGCTGGGCTTATTGCTCGTCAGAAGCTGAGCTTCAAGAGTCTGTTTGCTCACTGGTTCGCGAACTGCTTGCCTCGGTTGTTATGTTGTTATAGATGAACGGGCTAAACAAACAAAAGGTACTCAGATCAGATGCTCAAGCGGACGAGGAAGACCAACAAGTCTCGGGAACCTTACGGTAAAGACGGGCACTGGGTTTGATTTGTCTAATACTTGCCTGGACGAAGGATGCTGAGGGGGAGTTGAAGGTTCCATAAGACGTCAGGTCCGATAGCATGTACGTAGACAGTGAGGCTAGACCGTAAACGTCCATGAGCCCCGCACGTGCGGCAACCATACCTTGGGAGCCTGCCTGGCACAGCAGCTATCGGAGGCAACCTTAAACCTCTTTCGGAAAAGCTCCTTCCCGAATAACAGCGGCACCTGGGGTAACCATACCGTTATGCTTGGTTCCTTGCAAACATGTTGTTACATTTATAGTTCATAGGTACGTACTTCAATATACTACAAACCGGAGTAAAAGAAAGGAAGCAAATAATCAAACAAGAGATAACTGTGGAATTACAAGTGCTATAAAAAGCTTTGATCCTATATTATGGATACGGCGAAGCAGATGATACATAGCAAGCTTGACCCGCATGTTACATTGGCCGAGGTCCACGAGAGAGATTGGCACCAGGTGGCCAGACACACTGTCGGGTCTTATGACATAGGTAGTCAGCATCTAATGAAGCCGAGGCCCTCCTCACATGTTACTCTTGCCTACAAGTTCTTGTACCGACGCCTAGCCACCGCTGATGTGCCCGAAGTAGCGGCGGCTAGATAAGTACGCGATTTGTCTATGCGTGTGCAGGGGCTTGGCAAGGGCGGTTACATCAGAGGGGGATATACAGGCTCATGTACTCCGTACCATTGCTAGAATGTACCTGTTCATCTAGATGATATATTACATGTGTAGGTAGGTCGTGGGTATGAAAAGGTGCAAAGGTCTGGGTTCCAGTCAAGCTCAGCGTGTCTAAATCAGCGAGTCTAGATCGAACATGCGATACAATTACGAATGAGCAAGGCATCTCCAGAAACTATTCCTTTCAATGCTCACAAAAAATAGGATACGAAGACGTTAGGGTTACCAGTGAGTATGAACAGAAAACGACGGCGCGATCATGTCTCATTGTGTTTAGTTCGCTAGCTTTCTTCTTCACGTCATCGTGTATGCGCCTATTCAACGCCAAGTGGCAGCAGTCCTATATCTGGAACTGCTATCACCAAGTAAACGTGCCATTATATACAACATGAAAATAAAGTACAATGTCAATGTGAAAACACCAGAACCATGCACAACTTGAAGAATACCAGCGAACTGTATGTGATAACACCTGGTCATGATGTAGATGGATCCAGCCTCTCAAGAACCCAAACCCCTCCATTAGATGGGCTGGTCTACAAGGAGAATATTTGTTCACCAACTGAATGCCTCTTCAATCAGCTCGATAGCTCCTTCGTACTGCTTGCGACGGACTGCAAGTCGAACTTCGTCACTGAGAGCACCAGGGCCACAGACGGACACACCCATCATGCCAACTTGCTGCTCCATTTCCATCCCCATGAGCGTGTCAATGTTGGGCCGACCGGGGAACATCTGTACCGTCGAGGAAGGAGAGTGAATCTCCTTGGTTGAACGCGGGCGGCTTACGAATAACATGATACGTAAAATCTCCCGTCTCCTATCCATTGCCAAGATCTGCGTCATCCATGGCCGTATCCACTCGAGGTGCTCGGGGCTCTGGATGATCCATACTAGTACAATCTTACGGGTAGCCACGGTGCCGTTGGCAAACCCAGAGACTAGATGCCGCACATGGGGGACCGCGTGCGTGATGCCGACACCGCCAGCAAATAGCATGACTGTTCCGTACGAGTCGAACATGTGCTCGCCTCCATAGGGTCCCTCGACAAGACAACGAGTGATAAGACGTCCATCAGGACTAGCAGCTGCCCGGTCGTAGAGCGCGCCAGTCATCCCTGTCCGAGCACGGATGACGAATGACATACTCGTCTTACGCATGCCGAGAATATCCTGGCGGTTGAGAGCCAGCTTGTCCGCACTCAGATTTTCAGCTTCCTCGCTCCACGCCAGCGAGAATGGATGTGATTGCCAGAAGCTGATAGTCGGCATATATAGATAAGCATGCTGGCCCGGCCGGAAGTCCCATGGACGAGCCATAGTCACCGTCACACGCACGGCGTTGCCAGGGAGGGCTTCAACAAGTGTCTTCGTGCCCCCTTTACCGACGTTGTGATAAGCGATGCGAACAAAGCGGATAAATCGGTCGCCAATCCAGAGGGGTACTACAGCTATGAGCCACTTGAGCTGGTCTAGTTTCTTGATATCCAGGTGGTACCAAAGCCCAACAACGGCGGCAATAGCGAGTAGGATGTGTAGTATCTTGAATGTCTCGTAAAAGGCATGTCTGGAGATGCTAGCCGCTTGGAAGAGGATTACCACCATTGCGACAGTGGCCTAGCAATACAGTTAGCACAATTTTACTTCCAAGTAAACATTTTGTTGGAATGATGGTTCGAAAACTTACGATAAACCCGTATAGAAGAAATTTGGACTGGAAGGTAGCTGAAAAAGCGGCACTCCAGCCATCCTGCAGCGCGGAACCGGCGTAGAAGGCGAGAGTATGAACCACCGCCTCGATAGCCACAATACGGCCAAACCAGCGATGAAGCAAGTTCATCGTGTCGAACGAGATGCCCAAGAGAGGAATCAGAGGATTGTTTCTCCCGGCGAGAATGAAGAGGGGAATCATATTAACTGTCGCGAGTGTACCGCTTCGATTTCGCAATTGTTTAAGGCCATCGGCAGCCGAGTCGGCAAAAGGGATGTGAAGCACAGCGAACGCCACATTGGTCGCAAAGTAACCGAGTATAAAGATGAATTCAAATCGTGAAGGTAGTGTGCCGACATTGACAGCACTGCTGAGCTGGAATTCACGGTTGTGGCGTTTGCGAATAAGAGGCGCGTATAACATGTGCTTTTTGATCCACGAGAATTTGTGTGATGGACGAGCGAAGAACCGCTGTGTATCATTTTGTAAACCGGCGGCTGTTCGAACATATCTCCGGACGGACATCGATAATCGCCATATAATAACCAGTGCAGACCCGACGGCGGTGATGAAAAGCAGATAGTTGGCCAATGAATGGTCTTCCATTGCGGGTGTCCATCCTGCAGCCTGTCCCTCGCCGGCAGGCTCATTTCCGTTCTTTGAAGCCATAATGATATCTCGTTGTCGACTACCACACGCTCGAGAATAAACAGATCGATGGTGTCTTGGTGATGTAGAACAATCGGGTGGCGGGCAGCTGTCGTAGGGGGTATGGACCGGAATGTGGTATGTTGTAGGTACGTATGACTGGATCGTAAACAGTGAATTGTAATTTGATCAGAACCAATCGAGATCAACTCGATCAACCGAAAGAATGTTATAACGGAACGGGTCTAAACAGCCAGCTGTTGAGCAACCGTAGGTTGACTGGACTCGTCGTTGTTTGTCGCCAGTGTCGAATGTATCGCGCTGAGCCGAGAATGATCAAGAATGATCGGAAGATGCGAGCGTCCAACTCGCTGGTGTACTACTGATTGGGACTTAAGACTGCGGCAAGAATGTCGAGTCGAGAAGTTATGCCAGTAGAAATAAGGAGCCTCGCTCAAAAGAGTGCGAACAAGGCCGTGTATGAATAGGTGGAAAGAGAGACAAGGGACTTATGCTGAGGGACAACGGGGTGTCATCAACCTCTAAAGAGCGGCGTTTAGACAGGTATTTGCAAATATGCCAGACAAGGGACTCAGACCTGGGGAGGTACAAGTCTGAAGGAAAGGCAAGTCCACAACATCAGTGGTCCTGACATAAACATCTACCCATAACCACAATGCAGTATTGAGATAGTTGTGGAGGTGAGGAGAGTCAAGGGCAGTAGGTAGGGAGTGGTAGATAGGTAATAGAGAGTGAGTCTAAGGAGGCAATGTACGAGGTACTTCTCTGACTGACAAAGACGCAGGTACGGTCAGGTACGATTTATAGGAGGTTTAATTAAAATGACCCACATAAATGTACTCACTACTTCCTTAAGATCGTACCTGCCCTCTAGATCTCTACAATAGTGTGTACCGTTTACATAATTGGCTGAGGCCAAGCGATGTCTAGCGCCTCTTCCTAGCTCCACTCCACTAGTACTTACATCACGCTTAGTACACCACTTTACAAGTATCTGCCTTTAGTCGGACTGTGCAAACGAGTATAGTTTGTGATAGCACGATTCAGCAGTTTATAGCAGATGACTTGATACCTGTACATATATGTTGTTATCTTAGAGAATTTGGCCCCTCTATTTCACATTCATATGCAGGCATTAACTGACGTGGCTCTTGTAGACATGATTTTGGAGGTACAGCACCTACTAAGACGTGATGATGCGAGGAGATCTTGGTGGGGCACCGACACAAGCCCGGCGCCAAGGCTTCATTCTAGTTAGGTAGATACTACTTGCACCGCAAAAAGGGACTCTTCCCGATAGGCGAGGAACTAAGAACATTATCTGATTATGGTAATCCTCGTGATCCTGCTCGTATTCACTGTAACATGATAAATAAAATGTACATAATAACTGCTTGTTAAACTGAAGCATAAATAATAAGGAAATTTCTTACACCACTCACAAAACAATAAAGAGAGGCGGCAGCAAGGTAGCAAGTACATAGGGGTAGGTCATAATAATGAGCTCATGAGCTACATCCATACATGTAGGTACTTACATGTAGGCATGATCTGAGTCGAAACAACCACGCATTTCTCGGGCTGGGCGCAAAGAGTTTAAGCACTTTTAGAGGCTGGGCACATTAAGTCGACATGAGCGGGCCTGGTCGTTTAGGACCGATCGCTGGAGATTGGCCAATCAGCACCGCAAAAGCAACCTTTCTTAATCGTAAAAAGCGCCCAGCGCTATGCCAATCCCACCAACCATAAACCAGAGACCAGCAAGCACCTGGTCCACCTCTCAAACTTTCTGGCACGAGTCAAGATGGAACACGCCAATAGCATAGACCATTCTTGGCCAATAAGTTTGTCTCCCCACGGCTGTGCTGAAGATTTTCTCACCCCGCACAACACAACCTGCGCCATTCCCGCCAATCTTCATCAAGGGCCTTAGGAACATTGGAACATCGGACGCGTAGTGACAACAAGCTAAGCCAGCTTTCAAAACGCTGCACACGTCACCCGTCACAGCACGGCACCCCCAGAAAAGAACAAAGCGTTCAGTAGGCTCCAATTATGAGAACCCTTTTTCCACTGGGCGGTGCAGTGCCCGGAATATCTAACAATACATACTTCGTACCTGCATACAAATCACGCAAAAATGTAGGCAGTCGTACCTGCTCCTCTGCGAAACCTCTCAGCCCTAGACACGGGTGACGGCGTATGCTGCGTCGAGGATACCGACTACGGCGCCCCAAAATATATGCATTTACCAATATACAGGTAAGCACCTGAGCATATGACTAAATTGACTCGAATTAGCTTCCGATAGGTTGGTACATTAAGGCTGCCTACAGCACCGTGACCACGCCTTTCGATCATGATGCCAGAAGCACAGCATTTTCAGAAGTTTACACCCGAGAAAATGGCAAGAATCAAGGCATCCTCGTCACACTGTTCTATCTTACGACTCAAGCCATGATTCATCCTTGGTCTTAGAATGCTACCAAATAGGTCGTCCCTTTTCTGTTTTGCACCGAGTCATTGGCTCGCCATCTGACAAACACCATCACCCGATGGGACGAGCCGTATCGAACCAGGTCTTCTTGACGGCGAAAAGCAAACCGAGTGATTCAGAAGCCCTAGTCAGGCGGTTTGAGTCCGAATCAGTACCACTACCCGGCGACAGACAGTTTGTAGTGCGCCTGTAACAATGAACACCTTGGGCACAAGTTCTGTGCGTAGGAATTAAAAGTACCTATTAACTATCAAACGATATATGCAAACACAACGATGCCAACGCACAATCAGATCCGGAGATATGATACGTACCTAGGTCGTTAACCTAAGTATTGAACGACATGCCTACCTGCATGTGATGACTGCAATATCGATGTGGTTTGTGCAATTCTGCTACCAATCAAGGCCGTGACACCATAGAAATACATGCGCACTGCAGATAGCTTTTCTGGACACGGCCGTAGTGGACCAGATACAGCCTCGCTTCATGGACATGCGATTACATAGCGGTAAACAAGAAAGCAAAATGGATCATCCAGCTAGCCCGCGATAACGCGATAACGCGATAATGCGATGTATGCAGGCCAAGACGAGCGGCTTAAACTGAGTGTCTCACGAAAGGATCGCTTACAGTACCTACTTACCAGAACGCCCCAAGGTGATGAGCACAGGGGTCGATTGCATAGTATGCCGGATACTATCGTCAATTTCTGTTCACTTTCATCTACGAAGTACACTCTTCCTCCTCTGTGGCTTCAGCAAATCCGGTTCATCGAAGTAAAATGCATGCATGTACCCGCGTTTACGCGGGCATGATTTACATGAGACTACAAGCTATTACCTAGTCCGTCCTATTGGACACAGGGGTTTCACATCATCTTGTTGGTTCGACTTTACAGTGTCAGATGAAATTATCCTTGTTATGATTTACGGACATCTATCCTACCCTTTCACAAGCGTCGTAGCAGATACAACGATTTCTACCAATCGTAGCCTAGCCAGCATCCGATGGTGACACGGGGATCGACAATAACAGCGGCAACTCAACCGCGATGAACCGGCCAGGCCGTTTCAGGACCTTTCGGCTTACGCCTCCACACACGGCCCCCTTGTGCGGGGCGCATTTTCAACCCGCCCTTCAAGCCGTCTCATATATATATCTTTCAGATACAGAGTTCGTCATCACTGGAGATGCTGTCTCGACTATGCTGGACCTGCCCTCCAGTAGAATCATGGTGTGCGCGTGTGCCTAAGACTATCTTTCCTGAGCTGCGGCGGGGTCGTTTGGCGAGCAATCGCACGCGATTCTCTTTCTCTGGATCGGCCTGATTTTGCTGCATCTTTGAAGGTGCCGGGTTTCTAAGACTGTGTAGCGGTGCTGGTGGCACCTTTGTCGCCAGTGTCGTCGTCAGCGTTTCAGCACTTTGGAGATGGCGAGGCCGTTTTCTCGCTATTTTGCCTTGCCCGTCATTTGGACTGCGAATGTATTCGTCTGTACTGCTACTACTAGACTCGTCATCCTTTGCTCCTTGATTTAGGCTCGTTTTATCATCTGATAGACGTGAGCTGCTGGTAGTCCTTTCCGTGTTGTTGGTTGGAATTGACGACCTCAGAGATCTTCGTAATGAGGCCCGGCCCTTTTTCATGACCGGACTGACCGTGACCCATTCGCCAATTGTCTCTTCCCAGCGATATCCTGTGAAAAGCGTGTTGTTGTCGCTCTGCTGATGGCTCGTGGGTCCGGGGCCTGATCGGTTGGGAGGATGAAGACTTTCGGCATAGATAAGATCGCGTACGTTATTCGTCTGTTGGGCAACTGAGAATGCTGCGGCAGCCTTGAGCTTATCCAACAGCGTCCGGTCGATTTCCAAAGTCACAAGGCGCGTGAAAAGCCCATCCAGACATTGGTGAGATGCCGTCGACGTTCCTCGGCCGCAAGCCCTTGCTATCGATGCTATGAGCCAAGCAATGCTGTCGTAATGATTTCGCATGCGAAGATCTCTATTCGATAGGGAATTAAGGCTAGGCAGGAGCTTTCCTATGCTTTGTGCCACCCGGTTTTCTACCCTTTCGCCTTGGCTCTGTCCTGATGAAAGGAACAGCGCCAGGTATAGAAATTCCAATCTTTGGTTGCCTCGGCCAAGTGTATTGTCTCCAAGCTCGTGTATACATGCTCTTATGATATATCTAACTTTATCGCCAATGACTGTGATCTGTCGAGTGTCCGATTCCGGAAGCCAAGGTGCATTGAGCTCGAGTTCTCCAAGCAGACACATGGAAGTCAAAATGCCAAGAACACTCATCAGTCTCCGCTGGCTCGCCTTCGCCATGTCTTTCTCGAGCTGGACTCCATCTGCATTCGTACTGAGAGAACGTTTCCGGCGAGATAATAGTGATAGAGACTGCGTTATGAAATTTATTGCGTCGTGGCCAGGCTGAGGGCTGGTTAGTCCCTGGATGGCCAAGCTCCATATCCATTCGAATTCTGTTGTTGCCAACCAATCTGTCGGTAGGTTTCCGCTCGTCAACAACATCGCATATTGCCGAAAGAGAAATGAAGCCCGCTGCATCTGAGTAGCGAAGGAATTAAGCATTAATAAGGGCTTTGTGGCCAAGGCTTCCGTGAAACGGCTTTCTGTGGACAACGGCTGGAGATATTGACGGCCGACCAGTGCCGCTATAAGTTCCTCAGCTTCTGATGTTGCTCCCAACTGAACGCATAGATCGATGATCAAATGGGAAAACCCGTCACCGAAAAGTCCCTCTTCAATGCCTTGTCTGACCGCAATCAACCCGTCTGCTCTCACGACGACCCTCAGATGTCTCCATCCTACATTCGTACCCAAAGATTCCAGCTCGTTGTAGACCAGCGCCGAGGTATTGATGTCGTCCAGCGTAGAAATCGATCCACTCTCTTCTGCATCGAACCTTTCCCAAGCGTCCAGTTCAACGATGTACTGTGGGACTTTCCGTAGGCACATATCCAGAAGCGATCGCGGACCTTTAGCAGCACTTGCGCCGGCTACGGTACTGGCCGCCGTTGCTCTTAAAAGCGCCTCGAAACTTCGATATATCCCCTCCAAGTCGCTATATTCAGGAACGAGTGTTTCGCGTAGGCTTGATAGTCGCTCCTCTAGACGCCTCTGAGCGCCAGAAGCATTCTTTACACGGCGTCCCTTGTCGGACTCGGCTATGTCTGGGCTTTCGTCTACTTCTTGCGTCGGAGCCATGGGAGGCTGCACGATTTTTCCACGCGCACGCCGTAGCATTGGAGTAGATGCCACTATCTCGCCAGGCGCCGCACATTTCTGCCGTTGTTCTAACTGGATGCACTTAAGAGCCTTTGTCACGCCCAAATTCGTCCCTGGTGGCGGACTTGTGTTGTCGTTGGAGCCGGTCTGCCCGGATTGCGCACCGCGCCGTTGCGAATATGTTAGACGAGGGCGTTTTTTCTTCGGCATGAGCCAGCCCGATTCCGGGTCAGGCTCTTCGTGACGCCCGCCATTACCAACGGACGAAGCTGTGATGCTTCCTGTTGTTGTTGGTTTCTTTGTTTGACCGTTTGTAGCAGTTTCTTTCCTCAGAGAAGCAATTCGCGAGACTAGCGGTCGTAGAAGCCGGTGACATCGTGCCGTAGTCCATGGCTGTGAAAGTTCTTCGGTCTTGTGAGCTGGCCGTCGCGGTTGATAACCCGCTTGGTCTGGAAAGAGCGACATTTGTTGAAGCAAATGATATTATGGCGATTTAGGATATCATATGAAAGAGATACCTATAGCAAATATGAGAGCTGTGTAGAAGTGTGGCAAGCATACTCCTTTGTTAGTCGGATTGCCTAGCGATTCTGATGGCTCATGCTGGTATTCATTTCGGTGTTTTTCTTGTACGAGCTTGCGACTCTTGATTAAAGATATCAAAAAGAGAGTTTGTGTACAGATGCTCCAAGAGATCAAAATAGGCAAATGTCAAGCCATATCCGCCTACCAACTTGAGTGTTCTTTGTAGATATGATTGTTATTTTGAGTGGCGCTGCTTGCAACACAGAATTGTTTACCAATTCCCGCTTTAGGACTAGCAGGCCCACAAATGGATCAGGAGATAGAACAAGCTTAGTAGGTACGAAGTACGTAGGTACATACTCAAGCATGGTGGCTAATAGCGGGGCCGACTCCGGCATTCACTGCGGGCTTATCGATACCGATATCTACTTATCTCTCCCCATAGAAATTCAAAATCGCCCACCATTCAACAACGAGTCAGTGACGCAAAGGATTCAGGTGCTATACAACCGTACCTTCCCTATTCACCTATCTATGTGCTAATTGAATTCCAATTGTGGCCTATGGGCAGTGAATGTAGAAGTGGAATTGTAGAGGTAGGGCTTGTGTTTGTGCTGTAATAGGTAGTTGCGCGGTTAAGAGATATCCATAGCACCTGTTTGCCCGGTTTGCCGGGAACAGCCGGCTCCAGTTGCTCATATGCGCTATCTTCAAGACGAGAGAAAAAAAATATTCTGCTGGGGTTTTATCACCAAAAAATAACATCGTCACCGTTTTTTTTTTTTTTTAAACTCAGAACCTCCTCTCACCAATCACACACGCACAACACACGTTCTTGAACCACGACTCCCGGATAGTCGTGCCGTTCCTTTCTATTGCTCTGTACTATATTCCTCTCCCTACACATAGTCACCTAATTGCACATATCCAGTTCCTCGTCTGCTGCACAGATCAGCGGGCTTTATGTCGGATATCGTGTGTGCCTGTCGCACCGGTTGCATGATATAGAAATCGTCACGTCTCACGTCTCACAGCTTCAACTCGAAACGCATTGGAAACGTCGACCCACGGCACACGACCTTGCCTTTATAAATAAAAACTCCCGTCCCGAGCTGGTCCTTGTTGATTTCCTTGACCATGGCTGAGAAGCAAGAAGCTCAGACTGCTGCTCCCGGTATGGACGGTCTCCTTCTTTGCACCCAAGCTTGCTTCTACAGGTAGACCCTTTCTTTCATAGGCAGAAACTGACGATTTTCTGCTACATAGCCGAGCCCACCACGGTGAATGCAAAGGCTGCCGACCAGCCTACGACCGAGAATCATGAAGAGGACACTGAGGAAGACGGAGCAGAAGGTAGACAGACAGAGGGACACTCACTATGAGGTCTCTGAGAGTCCTTGGATCTGAACAGGTGCTAACATTGGACTGGGAAGCTGAAGCTGAGGCTGAAGCTCTGTTCCCGTTGCAGATCGCGCTCCCTCATGAGAAGGACCGCCTCCACATCATGGTCAGTTTGGCTCCTCCTTTCGCCTATGTTATAATAATGTATACATACACACACACACACACACATATATATATATATATGCTATGTCTGTATCAGCATCAATAGAGCGACTAACTAAGGCTCGTACCACATTACAGGTCTCGCCTCAGGAACCGATCCACGAGCTGCGCCAGTCCGTCATCGATCTCCCCCAAGCCTTCCAGTATTCCTGCTTCCACTTCGAGTTCGATGGCGAACGCATCAACGACTTTGTCCAAATCTCCGACGTCAAGGGTCTGGGGCCGGACGCCGAGATCCGGCTAATCCAAGACCCGTACACCGAGAAAGAGGCGAGGGTACACGTTATCCGGATCCGTGATCTGGTTGGTGCTGCTGGTGACAGGACGGATACTCTGCACGGCGCTCTGCCGGGCTCTTCTCTGTTCGACTCGGTCACCGCCGCAGCCAAGGACGTCGACAACGTACAGGCTAGTACCTACGACTTCGATGGACCTGCCAAAACCTCGACTCTACTACCCAAGGACGAAACCCCGGCCCCGAAGACCGTCAAGTCTGTTTCCTTGTCACCGTGGAATCCGCCGCCGTACCATTGGCGGCAAAAGGGCCATCTGCTCTACCTCCTGGTCACGACGAACGAGGGCGAGCAACACCAGATCACGTCGCATGTGGGCGGCTTCTACGTCAACAAATCTTCCAACAGCAAATTTGATCCCACTCCTCGGCCGCCTCCTAAAGCCCATTCTGCACACTCACTGTTGACATTGCTAGGTCAGGTATCACCCTCGTTTTCGAACTCGTTCGAGGAGCTGCTTCAGTTCAACGGTCGTAAAGACCCTATTGCCATATTCCAAATGACGAACGCCATTCCCGTAGCTCCATGGCTGGTACCTTCGCACTCTTCGCCGCTGTGTGCGCACAGCTCCGATATCACACGCACACAGGAAGGCTATCTGATCGCTGGTGTCGACAACACGGACACATTGCGTGATTGGAATGAAGAATTTCAGGCCGCACGGGAACTACCAAAGGAGACCGTGCAAGATCGCGTGCTTCGGGAACGCTTCATTTCGAAGCTTTTTGCCGATTATACCGATGCCGCAGCCCGTGGCGCCATCCTGGTGGCTAGAGGCGAGGTCACTCCGCTCAACCCGACCGAGGGCCGTGATGCCCAAATCTTTGTGTATAATAACGTCTTCTTCTCTTTTGGTGCCGATGGCGTGGGCACTTTCACTTCGGAGGGTGGCGACGATGCTGCACGAGTGGCTACCGGAAAGGATGTAAACGGCGTGCGTATTGTGAATCAGTTGGACATTGATGGGCTATATAGCCCCGCAACCGTCGTTGTGGACTACCTTGGAAAGCGTATCGTTGGGCAAACCGTGGTCCCGGGTATCTTCAAGCAGAAAGAGCCCGGTGAGAACTCGATTGACTATGGCGCTGTGGAGGGCAAAGAGGTAGTGGCTGCCGATGAAAGATTTGCAGCTCCGTTCGAGAAACTTTCACAAGCCCTCCGCGTAAAAAAGCACCCAGTCTGGGATAAGGATGGAAAGCGATTCGACCTGGAAGCCAGCGTCGAAACGAAGGGGCTAATGGGTACGGACGGCCGAAAATACGTCCTCGATTTGTACCGCATCACTCCTCTGGACGTTTTATGGCTAGAGGAGAATGAGGATGAGGTAGGCCAAGAGGGAGCAGGATATCCCCATCGTATGACCGTCCTGAGGCCCGAGCTCGTTGAGACCATTCGAACCTTGAAGTGGTCTGCTTGGGTAAATGGAGAAATCACCCGCATCAAGGAACGGGCGGCAAAGGAAAAATCGGAAAGCAAAGAGCTAGAAGAAGGATCTAATGAGAAGAAGGACACGGAGGATGAAGAGATTGAAGAGAAAATTGATGGCTCGAACTTCACATTCAGCCTCAATCCTGATGCTTTCAGTGGCCAAGTGCCTCAAACAGACGAGGAGAAGAAAGAGATGGCCGCCGATGAGGAAGCTGTTCGCAATGCGTGCAAGCATTTGCGCGACGCAGCTA
This sequence comes from Nemania sp. FL0916, assembly GCA_022578715.1. Taxonomy (NCBI): domain Eukaryota; kingdom Fungi; phylum Ascomycota; class Sordariomycetes; order Xylariales; family Xylariaceae; genus Nemania; species Nemania sp. FL0916. The sequence continues at coordinate 282,392 of MU390257.1, read as the reverse complement.
TTCCAGACTTTGTCAACGATATCAAGTCGTCAGATCTGCCCTTCCCTATGGATGGCGCGTCTCTGGCCAGAATGATGCACAAACGCGGCATCAACATGAGGTATCTGGGCAAGATAGTTTCCCTCTGCGAGGGCCCTAGACTGTTGCGCCTCCGAGATCTCTGTATGCAGGAGGTGATTTCACGAGCTTTCAAACATGTGGCGAGCAAGTACTTACGATATCTGCCTATGCCGTTAACAGCTGCTTGCATTGCGCATCTGCTCAATTGTCTGCTGGGGTCAGCTTTTAATAGCAAACCAGTGGCTGACATAGATGAGTCTCTAAAGACTCTATATCCCGAGACTGATTTAGCATTTGCAAATCTAACACCAGAGTCTCTGCGTAAGGAAATCGAAATTGAATCAGCTCGACGATTCAAGGTCACCCTAGATTCGGAATGGCACACAGGAATCAAGCACCTACAGTTGCTGCGCGAGGTGTCGCTGAAGCTTGGACTTCAATTGCAAGCCAAGGATTTCCATTTCACAGGCGAGCCAATCGATACTCCCCCAAAAGTGAACGGGCACACGAATGGAGAGGGGGAGAAGAGTAAAAAGAAGAAGAAGAAGGCTAGGGAGGGCTCGCCTTCCTCAGTCACTTCTACCACGGCTCAATCTACCTTTACCGCTGATGACATTGTCAACGTCGTGCCAATCGTCAAGGACTCAGCACCCAAGAGCGTTATATCTGACGAAGCGTTGGAAGGTGGTCGTCATTCCATCGCCCAGGGCAACCGTAAAATTGGCCAGGAACTGTTGTTGGAGTCATTAACCCTCCATGAACAGATCTACGGCATCCTACACTCCGAAGTCGCACGAGCATACTCAAGCTTGGCGCAAATTTACTATCAGCTCGAAGAGAAGGAAGCCGCTGTTGACCTGGCGCGCAAAGCTGTCATCGTTTCTGAACGAACTATTGGTATCGACTCTGCTGAGACGCTGCTCTATTACCTGAATCTAGGTCTCTATGTGCATGGTTCAGGGGACAGTAAAACAGCATTGGCCTACGTTAAACATGCTCTTGATTTGTGGAAGGTGATTTACGGCTCTGATCATCCCGATTCTATCACCACCCTTAACAATGCCGCTGTCATGCTCCAACACATGCAGGCATATCATGAATCCCGCATTTGGTTCGAGCAAGCACTCGCAGTGTGTGAGCGTGTTATTGGGGCCCAATCACTCCAAGCAGCCAGCCTGCTGTTCCAACTAGCGCAGGCTCTTGCTTTAGACAGCGAATCCAAGGCAGCGCTCAGTAAAATGCGGGACTGCTACAATATCTTCCTGAACGAGCTTGGGCCAGATAACAACAATACGAAGGAAGCTGGAACATGGCTCGAGCAGCTCACACAGAATGCCGTTGCTATCGCAAAACGCGACAAAGACGCCCAGTCTCGCCGTTTCCGCGCAGGTATTCCATTCCCACCGAGACATATTACCGGTTCGGCTTCGCCTTCTACAGCCTCTGCCGCGCTTAATGGCAAAGCGAAATCGACCAAACCCGATGCTCGGAGTATCGATGACCTTCTCAAATTCATCGACGGCAGCAGCGCACAGAAGAAGACCACCAAGAAACGGCCTGGTCGAACAGCCCCCAAGACCCGGGTGGGCGGCATCGCTTCGTAATCACAATCACAGCCCTAACTAACACGAACCCATTACGTGTCTATTCCGATTAATTACCTAGGAAAATAGACCTCAGGTTCATATTGGGCGGTATCATGGTAGAAGGGACATGATACCCTGTATCATACTCAGTGCATGACCATGGAAGGGGTGTTCGTAAAAGAGGCGATAGAGGAAGTTCTCTGGTCTAGAGGGAGGATGTTGCATTGTATATAATAATAGCATGCCCAGCTCTCTCACCATCCGTATCCCGTCTTTCTGTCTTCTCTGTCTCACCACTCACACATATCATTGCATTTATGGACCAGGACGGGCAGAGAATCCGGTAAAAAGAAAGGAAAGAGAGAGAAGAGAGGGGGAATATGTGTCTCATCAGAGCAGCTTGTTGCGAATGTTCAATATGATCTACGCACAACCTAGTCTGATCTGGTCTGGTCTGGTCTGGCGTTCCTAGGGGCCTCCATAGCATATTATCACGCATCACAGGCTGGCGGTGGGCATGTAAAATTCGGCATCTCTCCATCCAATAGACCTTCTTCACTCTCACCTCTCCCATCTCGCTGCTCTGCTCGTGTATGTGTGTGTGTGTGGTCTCTCATGAATGTTCTTGTGTGAAAATACGGAGTTAACATTAAATTCTGCCGAATATAATGCGACGTAGACAGACACATGAAGTCGGTCTAGCGACCTGTCTCATGCGCACTTATTTACAAGAACGAAGAGCAACGATTTAAGTAGGTAGTACGCTTCACTGACGCCTGACTGATTAGAAATGCGTTGGTCAAATTCCAAGTCGGCCCTCACTCAGTGATCATTTTATCTTTCAGCACAGCAATTACTACTGACTACAGGCTAGACTATAAGCCTGGCATTTGCGCGCAGCATGTTCACACAGCACGAGCTAACAGACAGGCAAACGGATTAGGTAGATAGATAGATGTATTGTATTGTACGTATTATCTGGACGAATAACCGACTAGCTGGCTGACTGAACCGTTCTTGTCCTTGTCAGGATTATTATCATTGCCATTATCCCTTGTCCGCGACAGCCAGCCAGCCAGCCAGCCAGCCAGATATCCCATCCACTGATCTATCTATCTTATTAAAGTCTTCTCTTCTCATCTCATCTCAAACGCGAACACACTTACACATTTCATTTAGGTAGTACGCGGTTGCGATTTCATACTCCGCATCAGCAGAACTCCCAGCAACGAAAAAACTGTGCGGACGTTGGAGACTTCTCTCTCAGAGCATTTCAAGCAAAAGTAAAGACAAGCAGAATTAGTTGCATCCAGCTCTGCAAAGTAGCCTGTTTCATCAACGCCTCTCTCAGTAAACGAGCCGATAGATGTTAGTGCCCTTTCTATTTCCGTTGGGGTATTCCATTGCTCGATTTTGATTCCAAGTGCAGTCATTAGCACCCTCATCCCCAGGTGTGGGATTTTTGAGAGCGTAAGGGCTCGAAGACAGAACTGAACTGGCCTGAACTGGCTCATCGTGTGTATGTGTGCGAAAGAAAGCACTAAATTCGAGCTCGGAAAAAAAGAAATTAAATTCAACGCTCTTCCACCTGTATTCCACTGTGACTCATGCTCCGTCCATCTTGAGTGGAGGTCCTGAAACCCCCGCTGGAATCGCTTTTAATTTGTATCCCCGGACCTGTGATGCAACCCGATAGCCATGCAGGAAACAAATGAAACAACGTTATGATCAAATTTCTTAATTCCGTATTTGGCAAACTAGACTTGTACGGAAATATTATTCGGAGCGTGTTGATTATTTGTTAGGTCCTGTGGCATGTATTGTGTTCGACCCAAAGCTAGGAGCTGCGTGAAAAGAACCGATACTCTGAAAACCCCTACAAGTAAAGATTAGTATGCTCATAAGATAATTCTGGTCATAAAGATATGAGTATACGTACTTAGTTAAATCGTACTCGCCCTCTTCTTCGTTGTCTTCTTCAGTTTTCTCGACGACAGACAACCGCTCAGAGTTGCCGCCCCGAGAAGGCCGAGTCGGGCTAGCTATAGGCGAATGGTCGATGCCCGAGGGCCGTGGCGGACTACTGCTGTTGGGAAGGCCAGAAGGTTTTGTAGGGCTGACGTCGTAAGATGGCTTGAGAGGCGTGCTATGGACGTCGATATACTTCCAAAACGGAGCAGGTGAGCTTGTGGGCATGTGCTGACTCGGACGTTGTGCAGTACTCGGAGGCGCAAGTCTGGGATGGAGACGCTGCGGAGCCGGAGTCACAAAAGAGGCCCCTTCATCCGGAAGATACGATGATGACAAGGCCGGGGGAGATTGCGGAATGTCGGCAAAGGACCCTGATTCTTGAAGGCGCCTGTGGCCGCGCGGAAGTGGGCTGTCATCTTGGGGACGGCCAACCACAAATCTACGATCAGGAGTCACTTGAGATTGGGCTAGCAACATACGGGGGGGCGGTGAAGTAGCAGGTGACACCGCCTTCCGCTTGCGAGCTGAGCCGGGCTCTCTGCTAGCCATCTCTTTGGGGCCTGAGGTGATGTATGTCATCTGGCTGGGTTGACTCGGAGATGAGGGGGCAGAAGAACCACGGTGGCCTCCTCGGCCGCCTCTCCAACAAATCCGCACCATTTCAGGGCGATGGTCAGGGACTATCTCCCACTTCATCCCCTTGCCGGGCTCGTCAGTAGATCGCGGTGCTTTGCTGAATGCCTTGTTCAAAGAGAGATTATGCCGGATTGAATTCTAGAGAGATAGTCAGCGTCAGGTTCTGGAGATGATCATGCGATAGAGCCTCACCTGCCAACCAGCTACTGGCTGATGTCTATAATATGCATAATTCTCAGTAATATAGGAGTAGATGCCGGCCAAGTTCAGCTTTTCACCAGCCGCGCTGATGATAGCCTGGGTTATGAGCTGGGCATAACTGTAGTGAGGTTTTATGTGCTTGTTCTCATCCTTGGTCAGATCGATATCATCTTGGCTACTGATTGGGTTATGCGCAGGGGTTTTGAGTTGAGCGGCCGGGGCGCGGCTTTTGGCCGATGGTGGTGTACCTGGACGCTTATAGTCAGGTGGCGCCGGAGCGATGGGTAGCTGGCTGCCGCTGGCTTGACCACGAGAATGCGCCCTTCCTCGACCAGCATGGGAGGCCGCGGTTGGCTGATCCGAGGAGGGAAGAGGGGGGAGGGCAGTTCTCGTGTCGGTCGAAGGCGCGAGTATGCCAGCCTGCTCCAAGTATCTGGGGTTGATGCGTGCGCGGCCGAAGTTAGGCGGAAGCACAAACATCATCTCCAGACCACTAATCTCGATGACTTCGCCGCTGCCGAGGCAGTGGGGCGCATCCGACTTGCGTAGGATCTCGTCATCTACGCGCAGACCATTACGTCCTTTTGCCTGGATGAACCACTTGCCTAGGTCGGAGTCGAAGTAGATCACGGCGGTCTGGCGCGAGAACGTCTTAGAAGGGCCGAGATCGATGTGCACAAAGGACGCATCGTCCGGGTCCTGGGCGTCGGTGTTTCTTCCGATATTCACAGAGGTAGACTTGATAAAGTAGGTCCAATCTTGGGCTGCTATTTTCGCATAGGCCGCAATGCCCTTGTCCGACTCGTGAATCGCGTTGGCATGGTCTCTGCTCGCATGCGTGCCCAGGCTGCGCAGGGCCTGCACGACTTGGGTGATCAAGCCCTCATCCTCCTCGGGATCAGCCACGGCCTCGGTCTCTTCTTCTGTTACCTCAGGTACGGGCTCAGGGCCCTCGGCAGCGGACGCGTCCATGGTCAAGCTTGACGTCTCTTCTTCGAGGGGTTCGGACGGGGGCTCTTCCTCGACCTAAGTATAGAGAGTTGTTAGCATTTAGTAAGAGCTTAGACTCCAGGGATGCGCAAGATGGTATAGTATAGTAGGATAAGAGGCAAGGCAAGATGAGGCAAGGCAAGACAAAGCAAGACAAGACAGGGCAGAAACAGACCTTTTTCCGTCGCTTAACTGGGCGCAACGGCGACGATTGCTCGGCGATAGCAGAGTCGCCGGGACTTTTATCTCGGACGCGGCGAGTCCTCTGGGATCGCTTTGCAGAAGGCGGCATTTTGAGGGAGGCAGCTGGGTCAGACAAGACCCATGACACCCCGATTGGCGTGATTGTGTTCGTAAGGCAAGGCAAATTATAGGGTCTGCAGGCCACGGAGGGGGACGGGGACTACGGAGGGGCGTAATACGGCGTGGTACGGCGTGGTACGGCGTGGTACGGGTGGTGGCAGATCGACGGTCGTGATGCGCCAGACGAGAGACGGAGGTTGGGTGGTCAAACCCGAGTGTTGGCCCTTTTCGTAAGCTCGGGTTGCGAGGTGATTCTTTCTGTCCGTGAGATGACGCTTTTGCCGTCGCAAGCAGGCTCAGCACCACTGCTTGAGCTAAGCCCAGCCTGACTTAGCGGCAGCAAACACGGCGAAAAAAAAAATCCTGTCGGAGATGCGGGAAGGTGAATAGGATGTACGGAGTATGGGATGTTCACTATTGCATGCGGCGATTGGATTGGGATGGCTGGCCTAGCACCGTGCTCGGGACAAATGGTCAATGAAGGTTGGGATGGCGGGGGGTTTCCAGGTCCAAGGCGCGGGCGGGTGGAATTGAACAATCAAGTAATCGATTGAGCCCTTAGATAGGTATTATATTGATTGAGATAAGCCACGCGACGCGAAAAGGAAGAAAAGAATCCGAGGCGCGCTTTTCTACTATCCGGAATCTACCTTTTTGCCCGCAGGTTGTTCCTTCTCTTACCTAAGTGGGCAGTAATTAGCCCGCCACCAAGCCTAGAAGCGACTAGCTCGTGTGCACTCTGAACCTTAGTGTTTGTGCGCCAACGGTGGCTGGCCAGCGAGCTCGGCAGGTGCGCTAGAGAGGGATTGCGTTGCTAGGGCAGTAGCTAGAGGACACTGTAGACCGTTCTGGGAAGTAGCAGAAGCAGGGCAGCCGATACAGTGTATACTGGGTATCCAGGTAGCCAGTGAGCCTGAGATAAGTATTCTTTCTTGTCAAGGGCCAGCAAAAGAGCAGCGTAGACCGGGCATGAGGTTTATTTTGCAAGTGCTGATGTTGAGTGTATGCATTACAGCGGCATGTTCTTTAGTCAATATTGACTGACGCCGTTAGTAGTATCCAATGTGGATGACCTGCATAAACCACTTACATGCAAGCACCTTATAGAATCTAGGTGTTCTCCTGCCAGCGCTCTGTATTACTACTCCATCTACTGACAAGAATCTACTGAATATGGCCGTTCAAGACCCCTAGTGAAAAGATGGCTGGGGCCAACAATGCGCTCGATGTTTGCCCTTGCGCTTACGTAAAACTTTCAGCGCATTCAAGTTAAACGGTTCCAGGTTTAAACAGGTATCGATTTCCCCACACTCACTTAGGTAAGCTACAATTCACAGCCATTACACCTATTTCATACGTGGGAGAATAAAAAGACAGGCAGACAAGTATGGTAATGACGAGCAGCGCATGCATTCACTCTACATCATGTGAGTACCTCAACCAGGTAACACGATTTTTGTGTGGCGAATTCAGAATATGATGCTTAGGTACTTATTCCATGAATGTAAACCAGGAAGAATCTTAGTCGCCCAGTTTCAAAATTTTTTCCATCAAGCATTAGAATACCTACGTGGAAATCTGGATATTGAGTTCTGCATTTCTTAACAATTATCTCGAATGCAGGCAACACCTGTCGGCCTTGTCAAAATCTACAACAGGGCACCTTCATAGCTTGTGCATACCGCTACCAACGGTGGACATCTGTCGTGATCCCCCAGCGTCTCTAACACAAGATTCGTCTGCACACAAGGCATTCTCTTAGTTCGAAGTTATCCCTTCTCGTGGATGCTCATACAATTCAGTATATCGTCACAAAATACCTGTCTAGAGTAGGTAGACAGCAGAACGAGCAGTCAGAGAGCTTACCATGCAAAATGCTGCCAAGTTAGAAGATATTATGTCACCACGCTCAAATTTTAAATAAGATTTTCAATCTGTCGATCTGCAATTTACACAACTGCGAGTACGGAATATGCACTCAAGGCTGTAACCTTAAACTTAACAGACGCAGTTATAATTGATGGCACGCCATCTAAGCTCCTTCTACTTTATCGTGAGATTGATTCTTGTCTTTATGTTAGGAAGGCTAAGAAAGTGACGTAGACGTCTTCGTCTACCGTATTAGATATAAATTTGAACCGAGAGGCATGAACTTGTCGGAGCCTAGGAGATGCCACGTTCTTCGGAAATTTTGGTCAACTAGCTGGCAGAAATATTCACGCATGCGGCATTAAGGTGACACGTATGTACACACGTGAAATATATGCAGAATAATAGTATAAAGCGCCTTATTTAGGGTTAGCACCGAGAGCAAGAGGAGCGGAACGATCACGGCTGGCGTATTCTGTGGCGCCGTATAATGCATCCCGAAAACTTGTGTATATTATAAGTTGGATTGAAAAGGAAGAAACAGAGTCGTGAAGCAAGCTGCCGCGCGGAGTTCTTTACTGCTCTAGTGATACAGCTTTGTGATGCATCTATAGCTGCTAACAGGGGCACAAACAGTCACAGAAACGCAATAAGTTCTAGACTTGAGTCTATCTCAACAGCATATGGCCCCGGTAAACTAGCTCTCGAAGGGATCTATGCAATCAGGCACCTAAGAGCCAGCTTGAAAGCTAGCAGGATGGTCATGATACTGAGTTTGAGAGCTGGGATGAAGCATACACTTCTCGAGCATGGTGTCCACTGGGTCTCCTGCTTGGCGATCTAGGAATCTGCACGAGACGAAGTTGTAACAGGTTGTTATGCAGTTTAGTTTACAGTGCCCTGATCGAGCACGTGGGAACCTAACTTTGAGGACTTCTGTATTTCTATGTGTGCGGACAGCCGTTGACACGCTCTTGTGAGATTTTTGTATTTTTATTTGTTCAGTCTTTGTGGACTTGGAAAGTTGTGCCGTCTTTTTACCGAAAATCATGTATGCATTGCCCTAACCTCGACAGCAATCTTATCAGCAGCTGGATGGGAAAGGTGTTGAATACGATCAAGCATCGAGCCAACAAAATGAATGGTCTAGAAAAACAAAGCCTGCCAAAGTCTTGATATTCTTGATCGAGTTCTCCGCGATCTAGATGAACAGCCAGGAATCAAATTTCAAAGAGCGGAACACTGCCTACAGCGCATTTTAAGTCTTGAAATCTACAGTCCTGCTTGGCAGCGTAAATATGGATTTGCTCACGACAATCGAGTCGTAGGAGAAGTTTCCGGCAACTGCTAAGCTACCACTATCTAATGATTACGTAGAAACGAAATCATACGTCGCAAGCCCGGTCATTCTACCCAAGGCAATAGAGTACACATCTTGATAATCCCGCGTCGTTTAGTCATGGCCTGCATGAATACGCCCATGCCCAGGTCGCTATGACTAAATCATTCAGTTACTTCGTCCACAAGGCCCAAAATCTACCTAGCTAGCTGGAGGCTGAGTCCCAGTACTTCAAAAATAGCTATGAATAGTTACTAGTATAGCATAAGCATCTTCTAACACGATAGCAATATTCTATTCATTGCGTGTAATCGTCAAGTATATGACGTTACTTCGAAAGAGCCTCAGTCCTTTCGCGGTCCCGGGACTCATTACATCTCTGACAACTTAGATACACACACATGTACTCCTTTCACACATTACCGGAATTGGTAATTCATTCTGCAATGTTCCGATCAGTCCCAGGAGAAAATGAGTACGAAGAGGAGGCTATGGCACATCGCGGGGATCTCCTAAAGATAGGATATTTAATCAATGTCTAGCTGAAGGCAAAGAAGGCCGCTATATCTCGACGCTTACATATGTGCCTCGATTTCAGCTCAAGGGCGTCTAACCCAGCTTATACTTCTGTCTCGTGGGGAAATTAGGGTCACATAGTGAGTAAAAGTCTTGTCCCAGATTTCCGCAAAGGTGTAAAAGTAGTGTAGTTTAGGGCCCAGTAGAAAGATTGATTGATTTCTGAGCCTCCGAGATAACTCTTGGGGGTCCAACGGACCTCTTGACTTAGGGAGGTATGCAACAAGGTGGCTGTAGCCACCTCAAGCATCTCACTGACAATTTCAACTTATGAGCGAAACATGCTTTGCTACCCGCGAAACTGAACAACGAAGTACTATTAAAATATCAACTTGTGATTATATTTCATACACGAGCTAGATGGCCCAAACGGATCTGAGGTCTATGTGATATGTGATAGTTTTTGTTCCCCTGACCGGGCAAGTGGCGAGGCAACGATGAGAAGCTACATGCTGGCCCTCCTTGGGTTTTAGAAGACCGTTTTCATATCCAGTTGCACTGACCTGGTGTGCACGTTATTCTTACGCAACTGAGGTGGCAGTACCACGGCGACAATTGGCAATACTGCTAGTTCCTTCTCCTTAAAATGGTTCTAAATGCCCTCGGCCTTGCGCTGTCGGTATAGTATGTTCTACCGACGAATAGATTTTCGTATATTGAAAACTGATAAGAGCATTATTCTACCTGACTTATAAGCTACGGAAGACCAGCGCAAAGTAGACTCGTGTTCTCTGGTGGCTCATGACTAGTCGTTGATTACACTTCAGGGGGGATTTGTTCTCCTCCACTTGGGATACTTAGAAATGGTGCTTTCCAATTAGGAGAGAAATACATTCATGCTAAATGTTGGTTTACTCACGTGTCAAAAACTTGACATGTCTTGCTTCGTTGATAGAACATTATGCATTTTGATGGATGGTCTGGTACTGCCACACTTTCCAATTGGAGAGAGCAGCCATGCGATGCCGTTTCTTGTTTACTAGCAACATATCCCTGTTCGAAGTTTGCTACATGCACACCATGGCTTCGGTATTTCTTGCTAATTATGAATCATTCCGAATTTCTGCTAATTTCTACTGTATCGACCCAAGGTTAATGAGCGAGAGATCGATCAGACCCAATGCCTCTCTGTGCTGCTGCTGGGAGACGGGTCGCGAAGCGAATGTGTTGTCCTTAATCTAATATAATAGGAATGACCCAAAGGCGTGAATCTACACGAGTCCCTTGGACGATCAAGCCTATTGGATGTTATCTCACGATTATTGCTCTTGGTGGCAACAAAGCACAAATGCATCAATTACAACCACGCCATTATTGACTTATGCGGCGTGATCAACTTCAATTTTCATTGATAGGTTCATGCGTGCCCATGATAGAGATAGGTATGATACTATATACGTAAGTTGACGAGCGACAACATGTGCTGGCGGTGCAACAGCCCTCATCATAGAACATAAACGTCACGAAGCACGCGTCCCCATCTCAGGACTTCTATTGATTCCATGAGTTATTGGATCTCATGTATCTGTACATAATCGAGGCATTTCTTGTACGCAGTAAAGCCTGACCTTATGACTTGCAACCTCTCCCTTTTGACATCCCACTCGTTCTAGATTCGAGCTACTGCACTCCACGTTGCACATGAGTCACTGCAGTTCATGTTACATGTAAAAAACGAGGCTTCGAACGATAGGGAGCTATAATTGTCTCACAAGGCAATAAGGGCCACGTTATTGTTGACAGCAGCCGGCCAATACCATTGCAAGAACGATTCATTCTTTCCCGGAGACCGGGCCCGGAAAGTAAGCATAGATGAGCCTTACCATCGAAGCTCCCACTGGGCAGTCTCTTCTCCTCCCTTGCAGACGAGGAACCACGAGGATCAGCCCATGTCCTTACGAGAGCCGAGGCCGGCCGGCCGGGCGCCCTCACCAGTTAATTGGTATATCCTGGAAATGCCACTCAGGACCAAGAAGCTGGGCTTTCGTACACGCTTGGCAGTCGTGATAGCTACATTATGACGCATTCGCGGAGATTGAGACGGGATTATGAACCGAACACAAGGGAGCCTGAAGACCAAAGCCGGCCAAAGCTCCGGATCATGACTGGAAGAACAAGGCGATACACTTGCCACAAGGCGGGTCATCACGCCACGATGGCTATGATAGCAAGGCCTCTGTGCCTTACGAAATGAAATGAACTATCGATCGACGACAAGCTGGGCACGGACGACGTAGCGCTGTACTACCGTACGCTACCCTTGATCGTCCCGTGATCCCACGGTTATGTCGGCTTCTAGAATCTTGGGATTTATGCCGCGCACGCTCAGTAGACACAAGAGCATCTCAGGGAAGCACCATATCTATCACCTCACAGTCCTCACTGGAGAGACCACATGGGCCCTGTGTCCGTGTTTCAGAATTAGGCGTCTCCCCCCGTCCGTGGGACCGGCTGTCATCCCAGCACCTGAGTAGCGGGCGAATGGCATCCCTGACAGGTTCGGCCAGCTCGCCTACCTTGGTGTGCTTCTGTGATCCCATCCAAACAAAGGGGCTGGAAGCATTCCTCCTCACCTCGCAAACTATTGACTACCGAGAGTTCTGTGAGATGGAAACGGCCGATCAGAAATAAGCCGAAGAGGATGAATACGGTTATCTGGGATGCACATGTCTCCCCAGCCCAGAGGCCCGAAACAAGAAAGAGAATCCCGTAGGGGCGGATCATGTGCAGCATTTGAGAAGAGCTGAGCCCATGGAGCAGATCTTGGTGTACACTACTGCGTAGGTAGGTGCCGAATCGCGGACATGGCCAATGCTCAATGCTGAAACATAGCTTACTCGAATGTCACTGTTTCAGAATCTCCCCCTTATTGAAGTGCTTTGACATGGTGCCTGAATAGGGTTGCATTGCCGGTGCGGCGGGGCTTGTAAGTCGTGATCACGCACGCCGTGGGCACGCAGGACAGACTAGAAACAAAATTCCAACAATGCCTCTGTTGATAATTGGCGAAGCGCATGAAACATGAACAAGTGGACTAGGCAAGCTAGCTACCGTAGACGATCTCTGTGAATGGCACTGCAGAAAAACCATGGGCCAAAAATAGAGCTGTTAGTGGAGAGATGTTGATGGCATGCATGGTAGCGCGCGGTATCATAGTGGGCATGATGCACATCTCCACGATGGTGCATTTCCCGTGTAGTGACTCGGGCTGCACATTGTCACCCTATGTCATCATGTTAGCTCTTGCTGAGCCGTACGACGGATTGCTGCCGTTGCCTCGGCTTCGAGGGCTTTACGGTGCACACATTGTCTCGAGATAGGATGGATGGAAACGGAGGCGGCAGAGACCCTAGGATGCCTTTTTAAGATCGTGAGGATCACCTGAAGCCGACGACACAACTCACGATGCTGCAGGCCACATAATCTAGTAAGTATCTATTCCGGGCATAGCGTTTTGTTAGCAAACTTGGTCGAGCTGGCGTCGAGCCCTCCCGCTGCCATGGGTAGGTAGTGATTTACTGATACCGTAGACAGGTGGACGCGCCGGTTGTTGCCCCTGAGCCATTGTCCAATGAATGTCACTTAGAAAGCTGTGGCTTCTGCTCTGGCTGGAGAGCTAGACTGAACTCCACTTATTATCGGATGCATTAAAGGATCCCGACCCTGGGTCTAGACAATTCGCACTCGGATGCAATTGCTTCTACACTAAGCTGAAGTCTAGACTACATGTGCGTAAATACGACATTGATAATGATTAGGTGTTCTAGGTAGATGCATATACATTTACCTACTTACTTGCTTAATGTCTCCATATGAATTGATTGACCACGGCTACTGAATAATTAGAGGCAGTCTCCGTGCCTACGGAGTAAATACACTGCTAACGGTGCAGTTAGTAGGCTCGCTGACATCCATGGATGCGGATACGATGCTAAATGCCATGGCGCCGACAAACTCTGAGCTATGCCTAGACGAGGTTAGGGAACCGTTGCCCGAGCTATCTCTTCCCGGATGTGCCTGTTTCATGTTCCTGGCTAACGATAAGAAGCGTCGGGATCATCGATCCTCCACATCACCACCGATGCTACCTGCATTAACCTTATACTCCACACGGCACATACCTTCTGCATTGGACGGCTGTGCTCTACACGGGGTATACTGGTAGCTTCGTCCCAAGTCGGTAGGTGTCTGTTTCAGAAGCTCTGTGCGACCATCATTTGGGATGTTTGACCCGAGGCCAACTTGGCATACGAAGTATTTCCCAGCGAGAGCCATAAGTGATAAGGTAGGTATCTTGGCTGTTTCCTACAAGCCCCCCTACCTCTACATGGCCTCTGCATGGCCTCTGCGGAAGATGCGACTTTAGTAACTGAATCCCGTGTTTATACGGCCAGAATACAACTCGACCAGCTCTGCCTAAGGTTGTAGTAGTTCTTACTGTGGTTCTGAGGATTGAGGGTTTGAGTTGATCGCTGTCTCGTCAATGAGTTAGGTATTTCGGGTGGGCCTAAGTCGTTCTCCAAGTTCACTGTAGCGCCTACATGCGTACTTAGCTGTGGAGTACAGTGTTTCCTCATTGGTCGCCTCTTGTCAGCGTGAGAGAGAACGGTTCATGGTGCATGTTATGGAAGAAGGTTTAAATTGTTTCAATTGAATTTCTCGATAGTGTTTCAGAATCTATATCCACGCGTGTAGACACACTAGACGACCTTTGCTCTGCTAAAGGCTCTACTAAGGCTCTGAAGCCAGGCTAAGGGTTAGGAATGACAGCCCGGCACAATATACAAAATCTAATGGTGCTGCTGATGAAGAAGCTTCTTGTGAAGATGTGATTGAATTATAGAGATATTTATATACTAAAGTGCTTACATCATTCTCTATGATGCAAAGATAATTGCCTATTGGTTCGTGAATCTGTATAATGTAGGTACCTAAATGCATGAGACCTACCTATTGTAATACGATCAGGAAAACTTACCGGTTCCTGAGTTTGTGGGGTCTATCCCGAGAGCCAGGAAGATGCCCTGGGCCGACTCCCTGAGCCTCGGCCATGGGCTATTATGTAGGCGGTGGTTAATGGTACGTAAGGTGCCTACCGCACTGACGTAAGTAGTGGGCTCCAGTGCCTTAGACCGGAAGCCACCCGGGCGCGCACCCTATCTATTCAGCACCTATCATGTGTACTCACTTGATCGGAAAATTAAAAATGAAGTGCACGCGCACAAAAAACACGAATGCGATGCAGTGGTTTGTTATGAGCTACAAGATACGTCGGTACGAAACTGCAGTGGAATACCTAGGTACACTTGCGAAGTACTGGTAGCTGAGTTCGTGCGTGACAAGGTGCGCGGCGTCTTGGCGCTTTGGCTTCTGCTAAGGCGATCGTTGATTTACTGATCGGCAAGATGAATCGCTTACCCGATCCATTTTACGTACATAAGTATTGAGGTAGGTACTCCGTAGCACACTAGAAGCACTGACCAGCAACCCTCCCTAGAATCTGCGGGTTAGACGCACCTAATCAGATGAGAAACTAGGTAGACCAAAGAAACACTTGAACACAAGACACCTTGGTTGCTGGTCAGGACATACCGAATATGACTGATTGGAACTGCTTGCTCATAAATTATTTCCAACGCCTATGCTGTCCGCTGTTTCCCTCTCTTGAACGAGCTGTAGCAGATTCATTCGCTCTTAAGCACCGATAATTTCGTGGTAGGTGGCCATCAAGGCGGCAACGCCTGACCCGTTGGGTCGCCCAACTCTGCGGCCGGCTCCGCGGTAAACACCACCGACCTGGGCGAGCTTACATCGCGGCAGGCCATTAGGACCGCAGCCAGCGATATGGATGACCACGGGGTTGCCCCCCAAAACGAATCAGGTCGACGAGGTGGCGTTTTCGGCATGATAGATATGCTATTTCTGTCCGTCATTGCCGCCAGTAGTGTGCGGCCCAATTAGTGGCCAACCGAGATCTGAGGGAACCAATCAACTTCTCAAATACCACCTCAGCCTACGGCAAGGGGTACCGCAGAGCGATACGCACAGGGTATCTCTAGAGACCCTCACATTTGTCATTGGTCCATGTGGCAGTGCAGCTATGGTAGAAGTCAGTTTTCCGATTTCAACTAAGTGGCATGGTGCTGAAGCAAAGGCTTCTTCGCTAATCTTGAGGTTTCAAGATGTTGTCCGGAGAATTGCCGATCCAGTAGCTGTCTCCTCTGAAGACATAGTACGCGCCTCCATAAACAAGCCAATGCGAACTGTTCCGCCCCGACTCTTATCGACTTAAGCTAGATGTGCAGTCATCTGAAGCTGCCATGTCTAAGGCGGATAGATTGCCTGGGCGGATAATGGCCATATCGCGATAATATTCGGACAGTAGCTCATGGCTTATCCCGCTTTTACTCCGGGGAACAATTTCACCGGTTCGAAAGTCTGCGGAATCAGACGAAAGAGACAGTAGGATGAAACACGGCACCAAGAAACTCTTCCTATTGCCCGGAGGAATATCTTGTGCTTACGTGCTTCCTGTAAAGATCTTCGCCAAGTTTCGAGGCCGTGATTTGCTATAATCGTTTATCAACGCCGCAATCGTTTCTTGTTTCAACTACGAGCGGTGACCCTTCGGGTTGCTACAGGAATAGCTTGCTAGAGAGTGTTGCGGCCTGTGACGAATGTTACCATGCTATAGCTTGAGATCTATTCAATTGAAATTTCATGCACAAATACATGTCTAAACACGAACATCTAAACCCTGTATGGGTCTATGGCCTTCGCTGTGGGTGTGTGCCCCCATCCTATAGGATTGGGGAAGAAACATGCACTTCAGAGTATCAGAGTTCTCTAATACTCAAAAACTGAATGCGTTAGCGGGTTTGGAATGGTGACAGTCATGTTCTGCTAAGCTTGATTTATCTCTTTTGTACACATCCAAATAGTGCAGTTGGCAAATTGTGAGATACGAGGCTCGAGTTTATGCACATGTTGATGACTGAGAGTTGGTGGCTTACCCTTTTGCGTCACGAAAGCTGCTGCAAAGAGGAAGAGACCATTATTGGGTTACATTGAGCTGTAACGATGATACCCTCACGCTGAGCGGGTTTTCGAATGTCGGCCTCATCAAAAAAAAAACTATGGCTATCGCATCTACTGTAATGAGCACCGGGTGGTAGCATTGCTGATGGTTGAAGAACAGGCGCGGGCTTCGCTTACCATATGTGACTTCTTGGCAGCATGGTAGTGATGGTGCTTGATCTAACACTGCTTGGTATTAGCTGTCTAGTATAATGCAAGAACCTACAGCGGTCTGGGACCTGATAATTATAAGACAGCGAGTTATTGTTGATGTTCGCAGAGCTTGCATGCTTTGTGAATGAAGGCACCTAATAGTTGGTGGGAAGACTTTTATCATTTCTGGTCGGCCTGGCTGTCTGATGATATTAACTTATACACTCACCTCTTGAGAAGTAGAACCTGTGACTACTTCTTGATTATACTGCATCGCCCTGAGTCTAGGTAATCACGCAAACTATGCTCGTACTGATGCCGCTAGTGATAGTTATTGAAGCGATTCGGTCCGGACTCAGAGTCTCGAAATGTGCTATTGGGAAGCGGAGTTGATGCGGTGGGGACCGGGGTCTAATTTGCCAGGCTGCGCGCCAAGGACAATTTCAATTGGCAGATTGTTGTATGGGATATTGTGTTCAAATTCACAGATAGCTTGCGATGGAGGATGGATGGGAGTGTACAGTCGAGGATGGAGGATGAGTGGACGGTTGGAGAAAACGCGAATTGGTAATAGGTAATGCTTTACCCTGCGCAGGTAAGACTTACGACGATCTTGACAGGGATCCGACTGGCCTTATGGTCTAGCGCCAGATTTCTGGCGTCAACTTATTTCTGAAGCATTGCACCAGCAGTGTTTCAGAATTCTGAGTCTTATTGGGCACACGCTGCCGTAGTGGGTCTTTATCTTCACGTACCTAGCCCGAAAGTAATTGAGGCATGTGTGTTGTCTGCAGGTACATTTACCCAGGTTCTCATTGGAGAGTTGACATGTGTGGTCTGAGGTACAAAAGTTGTTTCTTTGCACGTGGTTGATGGTCTGCTATTTGGCGGCGGTAAAATGCGTATAGTAGGGTTGTGATCTGCTAAAGCTACGTACATCATCTGTAGTAGGCATTATGATACGTACGTAATGATTGCTTGTCAGATAGCTTTCGGTGGCCTAATTTGTGAGACGCCAAATACAAGTATTCATGAAAGACCGTATGCTTTCAGTATGTATCTAAGCATAGAAAACTGTAGCACTCTTCGGTCTTGTTTTCTACCATTTTTCGGCTTGTAACTCACGCCTGAGAGTACGTGAACTGGTTATATGTCTTAGACAGGATAGTGAAGGCACATGTGGACAGGGCTGGGAGCCATCTCATGGACACACAGCAGACAAAACAAAAACAGTCTTGCGTTATTGTGGCAATGCTCTTATTTCTCTTTGCTTACGTCTGGGACACTTGATTTGCAACTAGAAGACATGCCTAGAGGCTTGAGAGTCAAATGACGATACTTATCGGGAGTTGTTTCTGGCTTGGCGCGCTGCAAAACCACTTCTCCCAAAGCCCCCTTTCTTCTTGCACACAAGCTGGATGTTTACAGCCCGCAGAATGAACAGGGATAATGAATACTACATCTCTACTGCCTACCTACCGTACCTATCTACTTCGTACCAGGTTTTAAGGTATTTATTGCATAATTGACCCCTGCGACTTGATTTCCGAGCGCGGGATTCAGCTAATTCCTTGAAAGGTAGTATATTGGCGTACCTATCCCCGTCTTCGCTTATGGTTGACAGGACGTAAACTACCGTATGTATGTATGTACGTACGTGGTGCAGGGTGTTCAGGTACTTATGTGTCAGTGGTAGGTAGTAGTTAATATCTACATCCTCTGTAACCCACCTGTAGGACAATTTACCTATCTAATACCTGGACTGGGGCTGACGGATTACCAAGTACGCAATCCAATTCTAGATCTTTTCATACATGATACTGATATTATATCCTAAGTGAATGAGTGTAAGCCGATAAAATGCTTATACTAGTGTGCTGGGTTTAGCTAGGTACCTTGTCTTGCACCTGTCATTGCGAAGTGTGGAGGCGACATATTATTAGATAATCTGTAGTAGAGGCTGGAGCAGAGTTGACTGCGTCTACTTCGTAGACGTTCTTAATTCATTTCAGGTTTCTAAGATCAAGTACTGGTATACCTAACGAAGTACCTATAGGTACTCGAGTAGACATCGTACGATATTTGATCTACCTAGGTCCAAAGCCACATGCGTTCGGGGGCCTTAGTCTAGAAGAAATTTGCGCTACCTTACACTACTAATTCGCTCGGTATCCGTGTTTGTAGGTATATAAGATTGGCCTTCCCCATAGATTATTTTTTGGAAGGCCCTTCAATCACTGGTTCCAGCGAGGCTGATATCTGCTTTGTACGAAGTACACTATGTATCCTCTGACACAAGTACAACAGCGCTTAGGTATGGTAAATCGAATGCAGCGGTCGCACTACCATATAAATATGGTGCAGCATAGTATACGACAGTGTGCGGTCACGGTCTGCGCTGTAAATATACCCAAGTACTTATTTGCGTCTTGTAATACCTCTCCTAATCTTATTCTCACTTGCAGGCTTATGTCTTGGGCGAGAAGGGCCTACTGGTACATGGTAATTTACTTCCTAAATAGGATAGATCTTGACTCAAATCTGTTAGCTATGGCAAGAGCAGAAAGTACTACACGTACTTCTATTTATTGATATTGATATTACTTCGTACTTCCTACGTTGGGCTGGCCCCCGCTTTTAACCTCTCCCCCTGTTCGTTCAAATTTCTCGCTAGCTCTCGCTAGTGAGATCGTGCCCGCCCCGAGAAGCCACTAAGCGCAAATTTAGCCCATCCCAATCCACTCAAGTTAACCCTTGCCCCCTCGCCAGCGCGACTCCTTCCGCGCTGGCTTTTCCGTGTTCAAGTTCTGTCCTGTCTCGCTGTACCAAAGTACACAGGTGCCCATGCTGCATGGGGCCCAGAGTGGATAGAGCTCCTCGTGGCGCACTCTCGCAAGATAGGACAGGACGTGCCCTGCTGTTTACCATCTACCCTGCGACCAAAGGTAGGCCCCAGCCTGTCCCCCATCCTCTCTGCTCCCATCACACACCCTTTTTCATCCTAGTCGCACTGCCCAGCCTAGGAAAATCATTAAGACCCCCGAGCACCACAACCTACCATCCGCCGCTGTCCCCGTTCCTTTTCTTGAGCCTACTCCCCTGGTTCTTCTTGCAAGATCAGCTGTGTTCCGAAAACCCCTCTCCCTTTTCTTTTCCTTTCGACCTCTCTTCCTTCTCCAAACTCCAAGATATTCGTGGTGTGTCGCCGGCCGCCAACCTGACTCTCACTCACATATTCTCTCACTATCCCTTATCACTACTCGTATTTTTTTTTCTTTAATTCCTGTCGACGGATTACCGGCGCACCAGAGACGTGCTCCCCCAACAATTTTCGACACCCGACCTGTCCGGCACAGCCGTGGTTTATTAGGAAACATCCGTCGCGTGTGGCTATTTCAACGGCCAAGTTCCGTCCGAACTTTTGACCGTTCCGTCGATTTCTGCCGAGTTCATCTGGTTTGGCATGATACCCCTTAGTCAATTCGTTCATTTCAGTGAAAGTTAAAGGCACATCTTCGGCGATCCCTTGATCCACCGACGTCGTTCAGTCAATAACATACTAGCGGACAACCATTCACCTCCAGGCGACTGGGTTTCTCTTCGCCCGCACAGCTGCTTGTATTGCGTATTTCGCTCTGAGTAAAGATCGCGACGGACGCTCTCTGCCGCTCCGGGTTTGAGTTAATGTTGGCCAGAACCCGACAACACTTAAAACTTTCCACTTGTATTTTCCACCTAGAAGGTTGCGACTGCCATTGCGCCGGCCCATCTGCTTGAAGCAAATCGGCGCGCGATTGACCCAGATCACTTTTCACTTTATGCGGGCTGGACTCGACTTCATTTGGACAATTATCTGCAACCGAATATTGTCCATTCCGAACACTAGGCCTTTCTAGCATAAGCCGTCGTTCAGACACAGAAAGGCAGCGCCTTAGATTCGCCCGGACTGAAACGCTCGGAAAATCGGACCAGAAAAAAAAACGCAAAGACATTGAAGTCTGGCGATCGTCACTACCAGTGTTGTTATCCGACGGTTCGGGTCCGCTCACGGGTATCTTCGCATCTCTCGCAGCTGTTCTAGGCCCGGCTGTGTAGTACATGATGTACTCGCAAGCCGCAGCTATGGCAGCAGCCCCCCAAAAACCCGAAACCTTCATGCTCAGTACAGAGGCACAGCAAGCTTTACCTCACGACGCGCAGGTAGCATTACAACAAGTGGATAATTGTGAGTCGAGTCTACTTCGTCACTGTCACTTTTATATTGTTGGGTATATCTTGCTGATACTGGTGCAGTAAAATATTTTCTTATTTCGGCTCCAGTCGACTGGCAATCCGACCAGTACATCCGGAGATTTCTATTACCGACTGGAGAATATGTGTCTTGTGTATTATGGAATAACCTGTTCCATATTTCTGGGACGGATATTGTGAGATGCCTTTCGTTCAGATTCCAGGCGTTTGGTCGTCCCGTGAGAAACTCGAAGAAATTCGAAGAGGGCATATTTTCAGATTTGCGAAACCTGAAATCCGGGACCGACGCTTCCCTTGAAGAACCGAAGAGCTCGTTTCTTGATTTTCTCTACAAGAACAACTGCATCCGTACACAGAAGAAACAAAAAGTCTTTTATTGGTACAGCGTGCCTCATGACCGCTTATTCCTCGATGCATTGGAGCGGGATCTGAAAAGAGAGAAGATGGGCCAGGAAGCCACTACCATGGCTCAGAATGAGCCTGCTTTGTCGTTTCAATATGACTCTTCACAATCTCTGTATGAGCAGCTGACAAAGGCACAACAAGCCAATTCGTCGTCGTTCAACGCACAGCAGGTCTCTTTTCCATCACAATCCCAGGCCGCGTCTCCCGTCATGAGAGCCATTGACTCTATGCCCCCTCCGCAGATGCTCCCCCAATCGTTAGCCCCTTTACCGGAGGGCATCGACGCTATGGTTTCTTACAACACGATGGCGGCAATGGGACCAGCAATGGTTCAAGCAATACCCCAACAGGTCCAACAGGTGATCAAAAGGGAACCTGATTATTCTCGCGTTCAATATAATCAGAACGGGGTGCCTATCAGCCAAGGTCATCAGCGTCATGCGTCGATGCCTGCGTATGGTCTCGAGTATTCGCCAGCACCTTCATTTGTTTCATCTCATTTTGAGGACTACAGCAACCGTGGCATCTCTTATGAGCCAATTACCCCACCGCAGCAATCCCTGGGTATGGTTGCAGAGCCGGCATATATCGCGAACGAAGAGACTGGGCTGTTCAGCGCTATTCCTGACCATGCAGCACTCACCAATGGATTGAACGGAATGATGCAACTACCCCCGTCGAATCTGGCAGGCCCACAATTCTCTCGCGGTTATGGTGCCGGTAGCGTCTATAGTGTGATCGAAGGCTCGCCATCATATAAACAAAGACGACGGCGTTCATCGATACCTCCTGCCATGTCAGCGATTGCTGCCGTTACGACGCAGGCCCAAGTTGCGGCCCATCGCCCGTCTGACCTACGAAGGTCTGTCTCGGTGTCAGTTGGACCTTTAACTGAAAGTGATGAAATGCAGGATCATTCTCCGCCCGGGCTGGCATACAGCAATTCCGCTATCTCGATTGCCAACCATCAAAATAGGGAGATGCTGGAAATGTCTAGACACGGCACTCCACTCTCGGCAGTCGATGGCAGCCCAGCCCTCAATCCATTATCGCTCCAGAGACAGGATTTCATTGGACTTGGTAGTGATGATTTCACTGGCGATGGCACTATGAGTGAACAACGAGCAATGCAGGCCGGGCCGACCGTTATTCGCAGAGCTCGCTCTGCTACTGTTTCGGAGCTTGGTGCTCCCTACACTCAAAAGTCCCATTCGTGCCCAATACCGTCATGTGGCCGTACCTTCAAGCGTCTCGAACACCTAAAGCGGTAAGAATTATTTTGCTCTTGTTAAAAATTACCGCCTTTAACTTTGTATCTGATACGATATCCAGGCATGTTAGGACGCACACTCAAGAGAGGCCTTATATCTGCCCTCACTGCAATAAGGCATTCTCTCGGTCCGATAATCTAGCACAGTAAGACTCCTATTTTTCATCTCTTATTGATCTGCTTCAAGTCTTGTGATGAACAACGATGTCTGCTCCCTGCGTCTCAGTCAAACCAAATCTTGGCAACCCGCAAACTGGTAGCATCGACATCAACTTGCTCAGGTGGAAGATATTTCTAGAGTTCATCATGACTAACGGTATCCCTGCCATAGACACAAACGTACCCATGACCGCGGCGACGGCACTGAAATCGGCCTTCAACTTTCGGGCGAGGACGAAGACGAGTTTTCAAGCGAAGATCATCTTGGGTCGCTCGAAGATGCTTCCCCTCAGTCCGAGGGTGGCTATATGTCGGCCTCCCTCAATTCACTCACGCATGGTAATCCTGCCTTGACAAATGGAACGATGACGCACAATACTACGTTCAACCCCCTACAAACTCTCAGTATGCCGATGACCATAAGCACGCCGAACGGCGCAATATGAAGATGAACTGCTCCTTCTCTTGCTATGGAGCTGCGTCATGCATCTTTGTCTGTTAAATTTCACCATTTAGCTATTCTTGTCATGTCGATGTGGGCATACCGTGCTCCGGACTGTTATTTGCACAAACTGTGGTGTGCTACACAATAATGTAGGAGTGGAGATGTGGGATCACGTTGAACATGGCCTTTTACCATGAATACCACCCGCGAAACTTCTAATTAGATTTGCGATTTTGGCCTTGATAAAGGGACGACCACTTTTTCCTCGCTATGAGAACGAGGCGATGCGGCATCCGCGATGAAAGATGACTCAGCGCAGTGAAGCTCGTCGCGCACTTGTATATAATTATTTCTTATTCTCGGTTGTGGAAGCACTGTTTACGGCGGCGGGATCTTCTAGTGTGGTAGCCAACGACGATTGAGGGTGTGAGCAAGAAAAATCTTCAAATAAAGAATACATTTCAACGATAACCGTTTCGGAATTTGTTCGTCCTTTGGAAAAAAGCGTGATTGATGTTAGAGAGCTCTGCGATTAAAAACTTAATCAGCACTAGAATTTGTAAGTTGAACAGCGCATGCCGTGCGGAACAAGACCATTGGTAGCGGACGGACAGTTGGACATGTCTTCTCATATTCTACATCCTAGCATCTTCATTCAGAATGATGCGGAATTGAACCTGAGCTGCTTCTGAGCTCTTCGTGGTCCTAATGATTATAAACATTTCGGTTGCTCGAAAACCCGGCCATATTTTCCACCATGATCGTTGCTAATGATGAGCAGATAGCAAAGTAATAGACTTATTTTCAGTAGGCGAGTCCAAGCAGGCGACGCCTATATTGACTTTACATCATGGCGAGATGAGCCCCATGGGCGACGAAGCAAATAGAGAACAGTTGGTCCGCGTATCGTATTGTTCCCGTCGGTTTCTCCGGCAGATTATGTGCCAAAAAAAAAAAAGCTATCACGCTTGCATACCGGTAGTTTTCGCTATTCTTACAATTTGATATATATTCTCATCTCCCTCTCATGTTTGTTTTTTGTTTTCACCACCTACAGAAACCCCTCGGTGCGAACGGGCGGGGGCGGTTTCGGTCTGGGTGTGACGCCGACGCTCTGGACGGCGGCGTCCCAGTCGGGGAGGTCGTCGGCGCGGGCAGCGACGTGGCGCCACCTTACAAAACCGTTCTCGTCGATGGCGAAGGCGCCGGCGGTCTGCCACCGCGAGCCGCTCTCCGTGGGCCGGTTCCAGATGTTCTCGGCCTTGCCGAGCTGCAGCGTGCCGTAGAGGGCCATGGGCGAGAACACGTGCCAGGTCGAAGATAGTGGGAGCCCGAATAGCGCGTAGAGATCGCGCTCCTCGTCGATCACCACCGACACGTCCCAGTTCCCGCCTACGTTCACGACCCACCGCTCGGTAGCTTCGGATGAGGAATGCGAGACGGCGACGAAGTGGATGTTCGGGTGCTGCGTCGAGAGCTTAGAGAGTGCTTTGAAGGTCTTTTCGGCAACTAATTTACATAGCAGCGGAAGGGTGAGTGTTAGCGAAGAACGTTACGTTTTATGTTCGTCTGAAGTTGTCTGGTGCAGAGGGCGTCAGAGGGCGTCAGGGAATAGAGAGAGCGAGAGAAAGTGAACGAATATAGCATACAAGGACAGCCACAGTGCCGCAGGAAGGCTATGATAGTTGGTTTGTCAGTTGGCAGCGTCAGGCTCGGATGCGTGGGCGCCTTGGCTCCGACTTGTGGCGCTGGCTGGACGTCCTTCTTGGGCGGCGCCTTGAGAGAGTCCCATTCTTGGGCGAGCGACATTGTGTGAATCTTTGGTACGTGTAACCTGTCTAATTTTCCTGTGCAGTATGTAGCGGGCTGGGCGCAGATGTAGGCGGTGATCAGAACTAGAAATGAAAAGAAAAAGAAAAACCACGCAGATACCTAGTTCGCTGGCTATGCTGGTACAAAATAGTCGCGTTGAATGTCATGCATGCGAAAACAAGGGTTCGGAGCCAAAGT
This sequence comes from Nemania sp. FL0916, assembly GCA_022578715.1. Classification (NCBI taxonomy): domain Eukaryota; kingdom Fungi; phylum Ascomycota; class Sordariomycetes; order Xylariales; family Xylariaceae; genus Nemania; species Nemania sp. FL0916. The sequence goes on along the minus strand of MU390257.1, from coordinate 257,091 downwards.
AATCATGGGAATTACACTGGTCTCGCATATGACATCGCTCTATCCTTACGAACTCTAACCTTATTAGTTAGAATCTCCACCCCGCCAATGCTGCCAAGTGATGGCCGTTATCCCCTACGGCCGTTCTCAGCTGCCGTTTAATATCCGCCTCAGGTTTAGGTACAACGAAAGTGACCTCAATGTCCTAAGCAGCTATCTACTTCCACTTGTAAGCTGTGGTTTACAAGCGACTCATGAAATAATTAAGAATAAAATAGAACTACTATATTCATTTTTCCAATCTTGCCGTATAAAATCCAAGGGACTAGGCTCCCATGCAATTGAAATAGGCTCTGACTTCGACTATGCGCGAGATCATCACGCTGCAGCTTGGGCAGCAGAGTAATTACATCGCCACCCACTTTTGGAATACCCAAGTGAGATACGCTAAAACCTCTGTCGTACATTTCAACTAATCCGGGCATTTCAGGAGTCTTATTTCACATACGGGGCCGATGAGGAATCACCCGTAGATCACGATGTGCATTTCCGGCCAGGTCTCGGTGCCGACGGCACTGAGACTTTCATGCCCAGAACGGTCATCTACGATCTCAAAGGAGGGTTCGGCACGTTGAAGAGACTTAACGACCTCTACGACATCAGTGAAGACGCAGCAGCAAGTAGCCTATGGTGCGTAGCCGTCTTTGAACCGCATCGAATAGACATGCACTCATGCGCCCCAGGCCAGGACAAGCAGTTGTACACAGACAGCAACCCATAGAAGCTAGCACATATCAGCAAAGTCTTGATACAGGACAGGCCGCTCCCGAGCTTACCACGAGCACAGTGCGGTATTGGTCGGATTTCAATAGGGTGTTTTACCACCCGAAGTCCATTATCCAGCTCAACGAGTATGAGCTGAACTCGACGCTCATGCCCTTCGAAAAGTGGCATATGGGCGAGGAATTATTTTCCAATCTCGATAAAGAACACGATCTCCTCGATCGGGACCTACGCCCGTTCGCTGAAGAGGCAGACCACATGCAGGGGCTTCAAATCATGTCCGGTATCGACGATGCATGGGGCAGTTTCGCCGCTAGATATGTCGAGCGGATACGGGATGAGTATGGCAAAACACCTGTGTGGGTTTTCGGAGCACAAGAGCCCGTGAGGGGACTTCCTAGGGTAACAGCTCTGATGTTGTATGGAAATGGTTTTGGGTGACTGACATTCTGCAGGAAAAACGGCTGCTCAAGCTTGTAAATAAGGCGCGAGCTCTTTCTGAGTTAAGCTCACAAGCTTCTCTAGTCGTACCCGTTAGTATAGCTGAGGAACCACTTCCGGCAAGTGTTCAGTTGGATCTGTCATCCTCGTGGCACGTATCAGCTCTTTTCGCCGCCGCGATTGAGAGCACCGCTATCTACACCCGTCTCAAGACCACAGACCATATATACTCGAGCAATTTGGGTCAAATGACAGACCTTCTCAACGTCTTTGGCAAACAGACCATAGCAAATATAGAGATGAGTCCTATTATCCCTCCGAAATCAGTACAAAACGGGACAAATGAGCAGGCTACAAATGCGCGTGGCGAAGTACTATCTAGTCATCATCAGGATTCCATTGACGATGACTCCAAGTCGGGCTCGCAGAAGGGTGTAAGCTCACTAGAGGTAGATCTATCATCTCCGCAAGACCTGAGACTGGAGGGGCAGCGGCGATCGAAGAAGAGATATGTGTTCAGTCAGATACAGACATACCGGGGACCTAAAATCGATGAAGACGAGAAGGTCGACGTTGCCGCAACTCGTTACGGCCGGAGACAACGACCAAGAGTTCACAAGTATGTTTCGGAACGAAAGAGTGAACCTCAAGTATCAGTTTTATTAATTAGATCCACAGTTATCGATCAGAGCTGTCATTCCCCATCCTTGACAGCTATCCTCCGATCTTTAGGGACAACAACGGAAACGCGATTAAGGAGCCCATAGCAATGCGCACGTCACTATCTACCGACACGACCGTCATGGCTAAGGTGAGGGGCTTGCGGTCAGCGGTCATTCGATCCATCGGCGTCGAGGACAGAGAAATGATCGGGAATGATCTCGCTGAGATCGCTGAGGGGTACAAGGAAGGGTGGTCGAGTGGAAGTGATGACGATGACGATGAATGAGCTATTTACAGGAGACTGTTAGTTGCAGTGGAAAGTTGATCAAAGTTATTATAATGATATACATGACTTTGTCGCTATTCAGAGTCTAGTCATACTCCAATATTTTTTTTCATGTTGGAAATGCAATAATTACCTATGGCTAGAGTGATGCCGGCGATGTTATTAGGCGAGAGCCTACTTTGAATGAGCATTCCATTCAACCATCCATCTTGATCGTAAACAAACCCATTTCGCAGCACACGCAATCTCTAAAGCCCAAAATGACACCATCAGAAACTTCTCAGTCGTACTTTTGCGTGTTCATTAGATACCATCTGTGCTTCAATTGCGACGCCTGGCGGCCGAGCAGTGACGTTTCCTTCCCACTCAAACTCATAACGCAAAAGGAGCAACCCCAGCACTATCTTAGCCTTCCTCACGGCGTAGAATCTGCCTGGACATGCATGGGGGCCATAGCCGAACCTATATCACACGGAGCACAGTTATTAACAGACATGTCCTAGCCAACAAAGAGAAGTTTTCTCGCTGATGACTTACTGCAAAAACTTGCTGTCAACAGTTGCGGCTCCGATGGACCTCTGGCCATTTTCCCCATCGTTTGAGGGGGCAAATCGGAACCCGGAAAACATCTCCGGATTGGAATAGTTCGCTGGGTCCATATGGACTGCCAGCGCTGGGAAAATCAGACGGCTGCCCTTGGGAAGCTCGAGCCCATCGTGGAACCTGAAGGCATTATCCATTACGGTTCGCGCGCATGTAACTAGAGCCCAATCTTTAATCAGCTCAGCGCCCTTTTAGTTGGAAAGGGTAGTATGGAGGCCAGAGGACTCATCAAACGGCGACATTCGAGGAGACTTGAACAAGAATAGCATACGAGAGCCAGCCGGATACATCCTCATCGTCTCCCTCAGAAAGCTATCCAGCAAAACCATCGTCGATAGCGCGCTATCAGACCACCCCCCATTCTCTTCCAGCGCATGCTCAACTTCCTCCTTGAGCGGCCGTACATATTCCCTGAACATGAGAAGCTGGAAAAGCGCCTGCGTGACCAGGACCCCGGGGGCACTACTAGCGGCGAAAGTGAGATGCAGGAGGTGATGCGCCTGGTGGACCGGGTCATCGTCCCCCGCTCGCTCCGACGGCGTATCCAGGATCCACTGCAGCATGTCGGTGTACTTTTCCGAGATATCGACTCCGTCCGCGCGCTCGATGAGTCTGTTTTGGATCACGGGAAGTAAGATGCGTGTCGCGTGGTCTAAGTCGCGGGTATGGCCGCGGATTGTCAAGTAGGCGAAGACTTTGCGCAAAGGGCCGATGGGTAGGAAGTTCCAGAGCGTTCCGAAGACGAAGAGACTTTTGGAGAAGTGGCTGCTCACGGAGAGATATTCTTCGGAGCGGCAGAGACTGGGGCCGACGAGGATCCGGCTTGTTGTGCGGTGTAGGAGGGTTGCGCAGAGGGATGAGGCGTTGAATGGTTTCCAGTCTGATAATGCTGGGTAAGTATGTTCTACCAGCCAATAGGTAATAGGCAAGGGGTGTCTGTCCTGCCATAATGTTCGGAATACATACTCGGTAGATGACCTAGTTCCTTGTCTATTGCGAACTCTGCTTCGTCGGCAAGCAGGGGGACGACGTTAGCTGCGGTAGCGATTAGCTGCCAAGATTGAACTGAAATGATTATGACGGCCTTTTACGGCCTAAACCTTACCAAGCTGCGAATTCAAGTGCTTCGCGACTACAGTAATTTCCAGAGTACTATGATATAGGTCTCCAACGGAGGCTTGCATATTAAATGCCTATCGAGAAGCAATAAATTAGCATTAAATGCTGACTCTCTGCTTAAGACTATGAATATTCTGGAGTCTCACATCACTGAGAGCTTGGAAGAAGCTTAAGCTCTTTGCAGAGGCAGATTTAATGTCGCGAAGGTACTTAGGGGGCAGCACCCAGTAGTCCTGACCAAAGACTTTCAACTTAAACGGCTGCCCTTTCGAATGATACTAGCGGGTCGTCAATATCCGTATGTCTATAAATACTATGTCTTCCGGCTAATGTGTTCTTCGAAATCTGCTTCACTGACCTTTTCGTAGCCCTCCTGTCCGTATTTGTCGAGAGCCCATCGTGTGGGAAGTTCACGTGTGAACAATGTTCTAAGGCGGGATTTGCCTACTCGCTTGTACGGAGATAATTTGTCTAGAATCCATCTAGAACACAGGATGAATAGAAATATCGCTGCACCTAGTCCTGTCACTGAGATGGGTTCTACGGCCATGATGAAAAGAGCAGACGAACACCTATATGCATAATATTGAGCCACTAACCCTTCATATTTTCTACATAATATAAGAATTCATTATTCTCCCCAGCTTCGGTTTTGCTCTATCTTGTTGTACATCATCTCATACGGCGGCCGTTGACGTGGATCTTCGCTGCGAAGATATTCCTTTGCTGACTGGAAAGCTACTGAAGGTGATCAGCAGGACCGGACCGTACAGGGGCAGGTCTCCCGGTGACCGAAGTTCCCTGGGAACTCTTTCACACGCAATTTCAAAAGCTTCACGTATACACAGAATATTTGAAGCGCAGCAAGATTCGTGGATTCTCTCACAGAGGGGCAAAGGGCTTTTAAATCGCGTTTACTGCCTAATTGCGAGTCGAAGAATGGGGTGTATCACCGAGGAGAAGGCGTACTAGTAGAAACACAAGTCACGGAGATGGAGTGTAAATAAGTAACTGGTCTAATAAGGAACCAATATACCAACCAGTTAGAACAGGAGAGGAGCTATATGATACGAGCTATGATAAAATCCTAATTTACTTTGCGCCGTCGCCCATACACAAGATGAAAACGCTGCGTGCTGCCCGTGGCGCTAAGTTCGCGCTCCAGATCGGTGCTGAGGGTATCAAAATCAGCTGCTTTAAACTCAAAATTGTCTAAGTCTAGATGGATAAAAGGTAAGCGGCTAAGGTTTAAAACCCATGACATTGTAATTGGGGGATTTTGGTACCTTTTGTAGCAGATTTCAGATTGCGCACCACCGAGAGCATGTTTTCTTTGGTATGTTTCTTGAGGTCCTCCGTATTCGCCCGCGCGCCGACGGGGCAATCCATCTGCGTCTCGACGACATCTACGGCGCCGGCTTCGAGAAGCCAGCTTCGCAGCGACTTGCCATACTGGCCGGACTTTCCCGATGCTTCCATGGTCTTCAGTACAAGGTCGCCGAATCGCTTGGTAGCCGGGTATATCGCGGCCTGCTCGGGCGTGAAACCACCAGAGTGATCACACTCGAGCAGCTGGATCCAGCCCCCGGGCTTGACCATGGCGAAGAGCTCCGAAACGGCCCGTTTGGCTGCGGCTGGGTCGCATGCTGACAATACTAGTCTTTGATGGACTAGGTCGAACGAGTTACGCCATTCTTTGGGCCAGGGATCTGTGATGGATTGGTTGTAGAAGGTAATATCGGCCTTGGTAGATACTGGGAAAAGGTGGTCTGCAATATCGGTGCCAATATACTTTGTACTTTCAGGTAGAGTTGTTGCCATGTCTTCCAGCCACAGTCCTGTTTGACAATCAGTAACCGGAGAAGTGATTACGTATGGAGTGATATACTCACCATCGGCTGTTCCAGAATCGAGAATGGACATGTTCTCCTTCCGGGGATCGATCGGGCAATGAACTAGAGTCCCCATACTCGCTTTGATCCAGCTGTGTTGTATAGTGAGACGGTTCACTTCCGAGGCATCATGGCCCATTTCATACTGGCTCTCGACGGGTCGGAATTCAAGTGCCTTAACCCAGGCGTTGCGCAAATGATAGATGGCCTTGATCTGCCAGCCAGATTGACTCGCAAGACTATGCCATTGCGCCTCGGTTCTCTCGCCCCCGTTGGCCGTCATCATCATGTGGATGTCTCCGTATCGGGACAGTCTCTGGGTTCGCCCGTCCGCGAGCACGGTCTCCATGACAATCAGCCGACTTCGCGGTCCCGTAATGATGGATTTGCGAATATTTCGAAGGATTTTGATCGCTTGCTCGTCCTTCCAGTCGTGCAGACACCATTTCATGGTGTAGATCTCACACGGCGGGATTGAAACGAAGAAGTCTCCGGAAATCAGGTTCTCAGGTGATATCTGATGTCCCACGTCACTGTATCTGCCGCCATTGGTGTGGAAGGAGGTCCTGGCCTGCTCGATGACCTCTGGACGATCGAATATACCCCCGCGCATAGTCTTGTACTCGCGAAGAATAGATGAAATCAGGCCACCACTTCCGCCGCCGATATCCATGATAATGGTGTTGGGATCACTGGCGAGGTCCGCCCAGGGATAATCTTGCAGTATGCCGGGCGCCATAGCCGTTGCACCCGCGCCCAGCGTTCGGTGTAAGATGTCTATCCAGCCCTGCTGTTTGAAATACTCAAACATGTTGGTGTCAGTGTCGTAATTTATTTGTGCTGCTGATCTCGTGGCCTGGCTTTGGACAGACTCAGGAATTCCCCGCGCTACATCGTAGAATTGATTTCCGTATAGCTCTACCCAGTTGCGCCAGCCGGTCCAGTGGTCGGCTCGCAGAAGAGAAGACGCCTCATTGTTGCTGTAGAGACCGGTCTGTTCGTCATACTCAAATATCCCGTTGTTATAAAGGACGCGAAGAACCTGGCCCATGCGGTCGGGTCGCGAGCCACTCTCCTGGCATAGCGACTCAAGTGTTACGGGCCCTTTGGCGAGGATATCGGGAATGTTTCTCTCAACTGCGGCGTTGAGGCACTTGGAGTTGATGTATCCTGCGTCATGTTAGTAAAGCGGCATCATTATTGTCCACTGTTAGAGTTCCCAAAAGGGCGACGGGAGTTGTTCGCCTCAGTTCTCGCGACCGTATAAGCACGAAGATTAGATGATGAAATTGACTTGCCTAAAAAGTGGTCGGCTAATATCAAACTCTTAGGCTCTAGTATTTGCTGTGCCTTGAACAACGCGTCCACGGCATCACGCGCTAGCCCTAGTAACTTAACATCTGGAAGTTTTTCCTGATCATGAAGAAGGTCGTGCAAGGGTTGTTTCAATGGCCCTTGCAAGTACGACAGCGCAGATTGTACGCTCGCTAGGAGATTCTCAATCACAAGTTCTACCATTTTATGCGATACCGCCCGGCTATCAGTAGATGTACCAACAAGTTCCTCCGTCGGCTTCTTCACGTCATGGCCAATTCCATTGAGCTCTTCGGCATGGAAGCCATTGGTGGCGCGTGCACCATCCATAGTTGAAGCCAACGGGTTGCCAGGGTAAAGTAGGTGGTATAGGAGGTCGGTATCGCAAGATTAGGTGATATCGGAGTGTTTTCATGATTCCTATCGTGGTTCTTACGTCCGATGCATTATAATCTCATAGTCGGCAAGCTTTTAAGGTATGTAGTATGCCGGTGGCCGGCGGATTGAAACGGACTTCCATTCGGTAGAATCGAACCCATTCGGTTTCCATGTTACGGACACCATCGTACTCATGGGCACTAAGTAATATGAGATTCCACTAATTCATCACACTAATCGGCTGATTCGATCTCTTTAGAGGTACGGAGTATATATGATTTAACCCATCCCGAGTTTTGAAATGATTGAAAGGGCACAGCCGATTGTATCACACAAGTAAAAATATGATAAATAAGGACGGCCGAAAACATTGCATCCTAAAGCGCCGGATTGGCTGCTCACATAGTAATTCGTTGTCAGTACGAGAAAATTCATCAACTCCTTTAGTCTTCTACCGCGTGATAGAGCACTGCTCGGTAAGTTCTAGGAGGCTCTTCGTTACTCTTTGCGCGATGGATCGCACACACATGTATGAGCTTAGTGGGGCCCACCACTAATTTATAGGGGTGATCGGCGCTAATCTGTCGCTGCAGTTACTACCTGTTGGGGGTCAAGTACGGAGTACTTTTGTGTGATTAGGGGGGTAGCTCGTTAAATCCACCAATCCACCCATCCTCAACCACGATACCCAATACCGCACAACTATCTTCCCTACTTACCTTACGTATATTTGCCAGATGCCCTCGGAATTTATAGAGAACCCGAATCATTTTGCTATAACCTTAGACCTGGCAACAGTAGAAAATAGACTAGCTCAAGACAGTACGCAACGGACGCTAGGTAGATTCAGGAGACTTATTTGACACATCTCGGCCCGAACATACCTCAGAGCCACTACTCTATGCCGTGTGCATCTGAATTATCTTATGAGCCGCTCTTTCGACTGCTGTTGGGGCTTGACTATTTCAACATCACTGGCTAGCCTAAGGCTGAACTATGACAGTCTGCTTCGGTGTGCAAGCGATCTTCATATCCGGGTGATTAATCCACATCTCCGAGTTTCGCAGCCAATGCGCCGACGGATCCAGTAGAGCAAGATCATAGTTATTGACCAGGTGAATAAGTAAAGCCCGGATGATGATGTCAGCGATATATTTACCCATGCACTGCCTAGGACCAAAGCCAAATCGCCAAAAATGGTATCTCAATCCGAGGCGGCCGGCTTCTAAAAACCGCTCCGGCCTGTATTGCGTTGAATCTGGACCCCAGAATTCATTGCGGATGTTCAGACTAAGTGAATCAACAATGAAATCCGTTCCGGCCGGGATAAGAAAGCCGTCCACGACTCGAGCCGTCGGCGCCGCCTGAGGCACCGAAAATGCCGCTAATGGCTTCAGTCGTGAAGACTCAGTGATGCACGCAGCGAGTAGCGTCGAGCTATCGAGAATATACTGCTTTAGATCTTCACTATTGCTTCGAACTTGGTGTTCGGACCGTAAGCGATCCTGATACACCGAGTTGGCCGCCAAGAAGACCAAATTCCACGAGATACCGCCAGTAGTGACATCTAAGTTGGCGTAAAGCGATTCGTCTATGGTTTGTAGGACTTGATCGACAGTCATGACCCCGTCCTGGATGAGGCCATACATGTACACGATTGGTGCGTCCACGCCCGAGCCAACTGCGGAAAGATAGGCTCTGTCATTAAAAGACCTCCATTGACTCTGGAACTGGCGCAGCACCCGATTGGTCTCGGTAGGAAGGTAGCGGGAGAAGGAGAACCGAGAAATACCTCCCCTTATCACAGTTTTAAAGAGCTCCTCGCGGAGCGGCACAAGGTCTCGTAGCTCACTTCGCATCTCGGGACTGAGCTTGCCGTAGAAGATCTCGGCCACTACCCAGAAAGGCAGCAATCTCAAATCTTGGGCCGGATCTAATAGCCCCTGTTGAAGCTCAAATTCTTTCCAAAGATGGTCAAAGTGATCACGGATGTGTTCCTCGACTAGTGGGACATATTCGGCAGCTTTCTTGCGGAGAAACGGTATCTCAACACCTTGCCTCACTGTCTTCCATTCTTGCCCACTGATGAGACCGACGCATCGCCCGAGCAGCTGGCCCATCAAATAGCCTGAGTTATTATTAACCGCTTTGAAGTGCTTATCAGAATCCTTGAAGACAGACTGAATATGCTCAGGTCGCGTGAGAACTCTAGATTGGTCACTTAGAAACGCCAACATATGCGCGCGCGGAGAGCTGTAGGTGCACATACATTTCTGATCGCGTACCAGACCATATCCTGTATATCGATCCGTTCTTCTTCGTCCAATTCTCACTATTTTCCATCCCCTGGAGAAATTTACCTACGTCCCCTTGCCCATTGGGAAATTGGTATGGGCACGTAGGTATTTCTCGCCTCTTGTCTTCGGTGTGATAGATTGGAAAGCGCCTGATGAGATAATGCTGGTAGAGAAGAATTAATCATACTGGTAATTATTCAAATCGTGAGATCAGAAGTAGACCGTCTTACGTGTATCACAGCGGATAGGGCCGCGTCAATCCAATGCCGAACATTTCGATTACACCCAAACAGCAAGCCAATACAGGCAGCCAGCAGCAGCCAACTTGCAGCAGAAATGTTGGGCATAATTATTGAGAATGATCAAGATATCCTCTCCAATTGATCCCTATAGTCATTTACGGCGAGTAAGAGGTGAGCAGGAAGGCGGAAAGTGCTCCGAAAGAATCAGGTATTTCCTGGTGCAGGGGGCTTCCGTGAACATTACTGGGCCACCGGGGTCCCCTTCCGGCCTCCGGATGCAGTATGTATACACATCCCCGAAAATGATATTTTCATTATATTTCAATGCGACGTATAGGAAATTATAGAAATTAAAGTATAGTTTTGACTTTGACCGCATCGCATAGCTGACTTCAATATTTTCATATTAGTTATCAAGTTCTAGCAAACGTACACCGAGACCAAAGCGACACCGAGGCCAGAGGGCAGAGAAGCGCATACGGATTTGAAGCGTTATATTAATGAATAACCTAGTGATAGCAGGGTACTGTAGCATAATAATTATGTCTTCTCCCTCGATAAACTCTGCTCATGACTAAGTATTGATTCGCATGCCTCTCCGTTACACCGGTTCCATCTGGAGCTGGGCCGCTAATCCGGCACACGCAAAGGAGCCCATATTGAGGGCATTAAGAAACAACTTCTGCGGCGACGCACAATCTCCGATAGCAAAAACGCCCTTCACACTCGTCTCGTGGAACGGAGCATTGGCCTTGATAATTTCATGCCCAAATGTGAAAGTCTCTAGTCCCAGCTGCTCAGCGAAGTTTCCATTGACTTGCATTCGAGGCTTGTGCACAAGAAATTGTTCTTTAATTTGGAATCCATCGTCGAGAAATACCGTCATAGATGAATCGCTCGTGTTGTGAGCTAGATGGGAGATCTTTCTGTCTTCGACCACGATCTTTTCCTCGGCTGTGTCAATTGATGCTAATATCTCCGATGTCAGATCTTGGTTCCCGTCTGTGTAGACGCGAACCTCGTCCGCAAGTTGCCTTGCCTGCCGGGATAGTCGAGTACAAGCGAAGAGTGTTGCGCAGTCACCGATTCCAAGGACGCCAGCACTCTTGCTACCCCTGTCCTCAAAACCCTGACTCGTCAAGCAGTGGTAACTAATGTGATTTTAATATCTGGATTACATATCTAGAGTGATTTCTGTATGTTTCACTTACATCCCTTTCACCCAACCATCTGCGTAGCCGGGGATATCGGGCAAGATATCGGAAACTCCCGTTGCAAGTATGAGCTTCTTCCCAGACCACTCACGCCCAGAAGTATCTGCTACCGAGAAGCGTGTCTGAGGTCCATCGACTTTAGCGACGCGACTGATAGTCGTGCGGATTATAGACACTGTGTTGTATCTTGCTAATAAGTCTTTCTGCATTCGAGTGCGGATAGAAGCAGGGTCTTCGTGATCCCATCCCGGAACCCCATGCAAATGTGGCAATAAGGCGTTCCTGTATTGCTCTGAATCAAAGACGATGGCTGTATGTAGACTTCTTGCGAGATTCAGTGCCGCGGATAGTCCGGCCGGTCCACCGCCCACAATGAGAACGTCACAATCTGTCATGGTGCTAAGCTGCAGGTACGTGTCGGCCTCATATATCGTGGTTCGTTCAATCTTCCGGTATCTCTTTGTCATCGAGTAATGATACTTCTTGATGTGATTAATTTTAGGACTTTACAAGTGACTATAAAAGGATTTTGCGATCCTCTACTCCCATTTGTAAGGTAGAGGTGCCGACGGACTCCGCTTCGGACCTTGTACCCGGTCCTGCCTCTAGACGAAAGATCCGGCAGGGGCACACGGGATTAATGACACAATTTGTAGCACTAGATTGTCTTTTAGGTAGTGAGATTTTGAAATTACCTAGACAATAACGACTGTTGGAGAGTACTGCAATTTCACTGTTTCTTGATCGTCACTTTCGACATGTCAGAACTTTCATTCGATTCAGTGCTCAAAAAGAGCCTGTCAAGACCAGATGGCGTGTTACTGGCTATCTTAGTTATCCTCTACGGAGCTCATAGCGTGCGGACATGGCTATTCAGCTTCGTAGACAAGTTGCTTCCACTAGAGACAGCTCTACCGAGAATGCCAAAACCAGTGGGCCATGACTTCAGGGAAACTATGCGACAAGGTATTCTCAAGGTATGAGGCCCATCTGATCTTGTTTCGAAACTAGCATCCACTTACTTTGAACAGTATCCCAATCAAGCCTGGGTTATCCCTTTTCAAGATCCAACCGTGATCCTGCCTCATTCATCACTCGAAAGCTATGTCAAGAAAATCCCGGAGCCAGATCTTACATTGAACGGCAACATGTATAAGCGGTTCTTTGGAAAGTATACACAAGTCGGTACTGATGATGCAGAATTGGTCAGCGCCCTGAAGTTTGACCTGACGCAGAACATACACGGTCTTCTGGGGGAAATGACAGAAGAAGTGGCATACGCCTTCAACAAAGTCGTCAGGTCGGGGAAGATATGGCAGGCATTTTCAACTTACCCAACATTATTGCAGATTGTGGCGCACACGAGCGGCCGGGTCTTCGTTGGTTTACCACTGAGTCGAGACGAAGCGTGGATTCAGGCATCGATCCAGCACACAATTGGCAGCGTGCAATTCTCGGATAAATTGCGCGAATATCACAGTTGGCTTCGGCCACTTGTGGCCCCCTTCCTGGAAGAGCGTCGGATCATGCAGGAGATACAAGATCGTGTGGCCTGTCAACTTGATCCGATCATACGTGAGCGACTAGCTATGCAGAAGGGGTTAGAGAAGGGATCGTCATCCCAAAAGCACGGCAGTCAGGTCGGTCGCATGACGGGTTGGCTGTTAGGCCACTATGAGAAGGGTACTACCAAACCCGATAAGAATCGTCTCGTCAGAGACCATTTAACATTGTCCTTTGCCGCCATCTATGTCGCTAGTATGGCGTTGTCGCATATTCTGCACGAGCTGGCAGCAAGACCAGATTATATCTACATATTGCGTGAAGAACTTGAAACAGAGCTTGAGGGCTGTCGCGGGAATTCATTGGATAGCAAGTCACTATCGAACCTAGTGAAGATGGACAGTTTCATCAAGGAAGCTATGCGACTGAACCCCTCGGGAATAGGTATGACCCCGTAGACCTTAACCTACATGGAACCGCTTGAATTACCAACTGACTTGCTATACCTTCCACAGTGGCCTGGACACGGCTCGCTACTAAGCCCATCCAGCTTCCTTCAAATCAGACCATCCCTAAAGGCAGTATGATAGCGTATTGCAACCCTCGATTTAACCCTACACTCGAGCCGGACATTAACTCCGATGAGTTCGATGGTTTGAGGTTCGTCAAGCTTATCGAACGGGATGGGATGCAGGCTCGGTATAAGGCCGACAGCCTCTCTCACGATTCTCTCAATTTCGGATTCGGTGTTCACGCGTGTCCAGGGCGCGCGTTCGCCATGGCAGAGCTGAAGCTCATCCTTGCGCATATTATCACCAACTATGATATTCGCTTGCCAGAAGGCCAGAAGAAAGTCGAGATTATATACTGGGATTTCCAGATCATGCCTGATCCTAATGCTAAACTAGAGCTTCGACCGAGGAAGCCAGCATGAATTTTGAAACTATATGTAGAGTCTCGGCTATATAGAGAGTGTCATCAAAGAATGTTAATTGATGCATTGAAGATTTCTTATTTTGAGGCACAACACTCTGTTTATTTGCATGACAAATCTACTAAACCCTCACTATGGCGTGCATGAAAAAAGAAAAAAAAATAGCTCAGACGCGTCTCTTGAACAAAGTAGAAGCCTGCATGTCCGGCAAGCATACAGTACCAGTATACACATTCTGCGGTCTCTGTTCATTCTCAGCTAACCTAACATCGAAGTGCTCGAGGAGGTACACAAGCATGATCTTGATTTTCGTGCTGGCAAAGAAGCGCCCGGGGCAAGCTCCTAAGCCGTGACCGAAGTTAATGCTGTCGGTGCTAGTAGAGATGAATTGGTGCTTGGACTCGTTGCCGGGAACCTCGCGTAATTTGGAATATCGGAACCCGTCAAATTCGGTTGCGTTGGGATATATTTTCGGCGAGAAGTTGATGGCGTGATTCGGACCGGCTACAGTTTCGCCACAGGGTATAACATGGCCCGATGACAGTTTTAAACCCTTGCGGTCCATAACGACTCGCATCATTGTTGCTTAGGAAAGCGTCAATATGCGTTTAGCCCGGCTAGCTGAACCTGGTGAGACGACAGCGCGAGAGGAATGGAAGACTCACTGAGGCCTATAGGATTCATCCTCTGCGACTCTTTAATGAAACTGTCCATCTTCTTAAGTTTGAGCAAACTGGTCTTTTGAATAAGCTCAGGATCTTCCGCAAGGATCATTGCGATTTCGTCTCTCAAGGGTTCTACATATTCGGGCCTCGCCGCAAGATCGAATACTGCCTGGGTGAAAGTAGCGGCCACAGTATAGAGCGACGAGAACGTCGCCATCAATTCGTCGCGCGCGACCTTCTCGGCTGTAATAGTCCCCTTGTATCTTTGGATAATCCAAGTGAAGAGCTCACCACCGGCCGGCAAGTCATGTTTCTCTATGCTGCCCCGGCGAAATTGATCCTGTATCAAGGGTTTAATCATCCTGATGACGTCGCTGCGGTTGCTCTTTAGCGATTTGACCTCCCGCAGCAGGGGTGCAATGAACGGCCGGAGGGCTGGGGGCCATGCCTTGATGGCGGCGGCGGCCTTGGCCACATCGGTCATGTAAGTGGTGGTGGCTTTTATCCAGTCTTCCTGTCTCGACAGTGGTAGGCCAACCCAAGTGCGCTCGATCAGGAGAGCGGAGATTCGAAGTAGTGTAGGGAAGACCGACACTGACGTCCAGTCTTCGCATGGCGGCATGTTTTGATTGAATGCATAATCTACTTCACCCCGTGCGGCCTCGATGACCTTCTGCACGTTCCGTTGCAGATCGATGGTCAGCGCCGCGCGTAACTCGGGTGCGGGTGTGCCCATGGATGTCCAGCGGCCAAGAAAATGCCGGTAGTGATGCTCTCTGGTTACGGTGTAGTGAGCAACGCATGAGTTTCATTGGTATTTGACGGCTTGAACATACTTGCTAGAAAGAGTAGACTCTGGAAGAAGTCGTAATTCATCGATGAGTGTAGGTGGTAAAATAACTAGACGTCCTGTTGGCACCGGCAGCACGTATGGCGAATTTGGGAACTGTTTAGCATTTTAGCGGGCTAAGGTTCAAGTCGGGACATCGTTCGTCCTCTTCCCCCTTTTTCACATACTCTTATTGCCCCTTCCTCCATCGCCTCTCGAAAGTCAGGCGCAGTTGCATCGCCGACAACAGGTAGATTCAGCTCGACTGGGCGCTGCGACTGCTTCCACAGGGCGATGAACAATAAACCAAATGCATGTAGTCCAATAAATAGGGAAATCTTCGTAATAAGGCTGAGATCACTGAGAGCATCAAACGCGGAGGTAAAGGACATCGTGAATGTCTGTCGAGCCCGGTCGGGCTTGATGTCGCTTAGCGAACGGGATAAGTTTAAAAGGCAATAACACCAAGTTTCACTTGACTAAAATCAAGAACAGCTCTTACTATTCAAAGCTTATGAGTGCAAATGATAAGAAATCATGAAATGTTTCAGAGGCACCTCGCGGATGTGGAAACCGGCGGCGACCGAGGGCTGTTATGCGGTCAAATGCAACTCGAAGAAAACCAGTGACGTTTCGCAAATGCACGAAGTTATGAGATTTAGTTCCTGTAATTTCCTGAAATCTGCGCGATAATAATCTACTAGTGTTCTCCTATCTCGCCCGTTTGTGACCTTTCTGGTAGACCTACTCCGTACAGCGCCTGCCGCTTCGCTTTGATCTCTCGAAACGACTGAATGTTGGAGACAATGTTGCTTCGCGCGACCTTCGCAAAATGACTGTGCATCTCTCGCGCTTTCTCGGTACCTGGCTTAACATCGGGTGGATATGCGACTTCAAAAGCCTGTGTCAAGTACACTGCATCCTCTCCACCACCGTCTTGGGTGTCCAATCCTGTGGAAATGCTCATGGTGACTTTGCCCGTGGCCGCGGCGACGAACTCAACCTGCGACAAGCAGAAGATATACGTTAGTATGGGCATCATCAGTTTCGCACACGCATTTTGTTACGACTCATAGCTTCGGATACAGATCATCGTGACCTTCACAAACGGAAAGAGCCGTACCTTATAATTAGGGGTGATTGTGACCTTCTGGTCCAATTTGTCCCCTGGTGCTTTGTGAGAAGCCCCCGGGACGAAATGCAGAACCCGCCTCAAAGTTAAACCGGTATCTTCCAAGATGTCAACCTTTGAGATATAGTCAACGAAGTCTTGTGGGTCTTGCGCCGTCATCATAATTCCCTCCCACACGTCGTAGGCGGTGAGAATTACATCCTGTCCTGGCTTGTTGACCGCTGATGTGAAAGCAATGTTGATGGCCATGCTGACAAGAGTAGCAAATCGTGAAGGTTATTTTTTTTAATTTTGATGTGTTCTCTCTGTTTAGTATTAACAGTGCAGAACCTAAGAATGTTGTTACACGGAATAACCTAGACCACGGTGTAACTGTAGGCGAACTGATTGTGTAGGGTTGCTTCCAAGCGAACAAACAACTATGAAACATGGCGAAAAGTTTTTCATTGTTAAGATAAGGAAATTATAGCGAAAAGAGATTACTTATCATTCATTTTACAGGGTATTTCATGTAAAATATAATCTACGACGTGATAATTATATTGTACTCAATATACATGGACCTATCACATCTGGTTAAGACGATCTTCTTTGCTCATTTAAATCAAATTGGTTTCATTCCTCGTCAGCACACTAGCCGAAGAACTCCTTGACATCGTCCTCTAAGATATCTTCTAAAGAGCCAAGCTGCATGGCCGCAAGTTCTACCTCTCTCAGTACTCTCAACACATTAGCGCCAACAACGCCCTCTAAATCAACAGCACCGATCCCTCGCCTTACAAGCTCGGCGAGCAAGTGCGGATACTTACTCACATCCTCCAAGCCATCCGGGCCGGCAGACATGCCGTCAAAGTCACTCCCGATGCCGACGTGGCGGTAGCCGATTAGCTCGCCGATATACTGAATATGGTCAGCGACATGGCCCAGAGCGGCCCGCGCGGGGTCCCTGCAGTGCACATGTTCCGGATAGAACGAGACCATGACGACGCCGTCATTAGCAGCCAGGAGCCGCAGCACGTCATCTGGGACGTTGCGCGGGTGCGCGCAGACAGAAAACGCCGCCGAGTGCGAGAATATGACGGGCGCGCGAGTGACGTTCAGAGCGTCGCGCTGCGTGTCGAAGCTCGTGTGCGAGAGGTCTACGATCATGCCGGCGCGGTTCATCTCGCGGACCATCTGCACCCCGGCCGCCGAGAGACCCCGGTGCAGCGGCCCGCCGGTGGCCGCGGCCTCCGAGCTGTCGGCATACCGGTTGTGGCAGGTGTGCGTCAGCGAGGCGTAGCGCACGCCCAAGGCGTGGTACATGCGCAGGATGCTCGCGCTGTTGCCGATCTGGTGCAGGCCCTCGATGCCTAGTATGCTCGAGATCGGCGGCGCCTTGTTTTTGTTGCGCCTGGACTTAAAGTTGGCCCAGATGTCGGCCGCCGTCGAGGCTAGGACCAGCTCGTCCGGGAACCGTTGCACGAGTCTGTGCACTAGGTCGATCTGCTGCAGTGTGTCGTGGATGTTCTCGTAGTACTTCTCATCGCTGAAGGATACCGGTACCGCGTCGCTCTCGGGGATTTCGGTGCTTGCAGGACTGTTCCAAAATGCTTGCTGTCAGCCATCTCCAACTTCCCAGTCTGTCTCCGCGTATTACCCCTGAATAAATAGCGGTCCCATTCCTGAAGGAGTCCGGTCACATCATACCACTCGACATAAACGCTCCAAAATTGGGCACCTATTCGTCCTTCTCTGAGCCGTGGAAAGTCCACTTGTCCGTAAAGCTCGCCGGTGTTTGTAAAGTTCTCGGCATATATGTGGTTGTGATAGAACGCACGGATCCAGATCGCAAAGTCGTTATGACCATCTACAAGCCATCAGATCAGCCCAGGATACAAACAACATTCCTGCTGGTTTTTGCGTCCTTGCTCACCTATCAGGGGTGCTGCTCGTAAGATAGCCTCAACCGGATCTTCAGATGTCGCTAGAGACAAGACGCGTTGAATCGACGTGGCTGGACTGGCGTGAATAATGGTGCCAATTATTAATATCAATAGAACAATCAGAGCGCATAACCGGGCTTTTCGTGTAGACAAGTATTGTCGGATTTGAATTGCGCGGCCCGAGGGTTTCTGTTCGGCGAGCCCCTGCAGCTGCAGCTGCTTCTCGCCAGGGATCATTTCGGGAGGCTCATCTACCCGGTGAAGCCTATAAAATCAAATAAGTGTATCCGTCTTAGCTATCAGATTACTTGTGTGGATAAGGAATATTATATACAACTTTATCATATAGCCAGCTTTGAAAAGAAAGGAACATATTATATTAATATCAAATACTAAAAATGCGCCAGCCCGGGCCCCGGCCCCCGCGTGGTGTTTTGGTCTACACTAACCCTTCACTGTCGACTTTCTTGCCATTTGCTGTCCTACCCTCCTTTTTGTCTTTTAATCCGTATTCCGTATCCAGAGTCGTGCGAAGAGTAATCTGCTTTTCACCAAAGCAGAGGACAAACCCTAGTAACGCAAAAGCCAAAGCGGCGTACCACGATACGCCTATGGCATCCGGGAAGACAGAAACCACTTGATCACGGGCCGCCTGTGGTAAGGTGATCAGGAAACTCCTTGTCGTAAATCCCAGTGCAGCGCCCCCGCTAAGCATCGATTGCAGGTCAGCGTCGGTCGTGATCCGGCCGACGTGCTTCGACACCTCAGAATTGATGATGATGGCCGGGATGGTGATTCCCCATACAAAAGCGAAGCTGCGGAGGAATGCATAGGTCGCTGTGGCGCTGGCGGAATACGAGTCCGGAAGCGATGCTTGAATTGCTGTCAACGGACTATTCAGAGTGAGGGCCAATCCAGACGCTGTGACAATCTCCAGGAACACCCACTCCACGGTAGATGTATGCGGGTTCATGCGCCTGAATAGTCCGACGCCCAGGGCGATGAGGCCGAAACTGGCAATGTGAACAGGGAGGTATTTGCCCGTCTTGGTAATGATACCACCAGCGATGATGGCAACTCCAATGAGGAAAATGTTGAGCGGCAACAGCTCTACTCCGGCTCGTACCGGAGTCGACAGCTGAACGGCCTGGAAGAAAATCGGTAGGTAATAAGAGACCCATTGTAGCAACATCGCCGAGAGGAAGGTGAGCATGTAGGCAATGGCCGAGGTCCGACTGGCAAAAAGCTCTAACGGTACAGTTGGCGATTTGCAAAATCTTGTGCTCTCGTAGAAGATAAAAGCGCCAATGCCCACGGCGCCGAGAACGATAGGTACAACGACACGGAACGATGACCAGGGGAACACCTGGCCGCCGGTGACTAGTCCTATCAGCAGCGAAATGACGGCGGCAATGAAGAGACTGTTGCCGAAATAGTCGATACGTCCGAGGGCATGCTGCCACGTCGGGGACTTCTTATGGTTAGTGTGGAGGAAGAAGAAGCACATGAGGAACACGACGCTAGAGATGGGGAGATTGATGTAGAACACCCAGCGCCACGAAATCGTTGAGACAATGGCGCCGCCGATGAGAGGGCCTAGGGCAGCAGAAACCCCAGCAGAGGCAAAGACGATACCGAGATACTTGGGCCGTTCGCGCAGGGGTACGAGATCGCAGACGATCAAATCGAGCAGCATCTGGATCGCGCCGGACCCGATCCCCTGAATGCTGCGTCCCGCAATGAGTATGGACACATTGATAGCGCCGCCGCAGAGGCCGCTTCCTAGCAGAAATACGGCGACGGCGATGAGGATTATACATCGTCGACCAAAGATATCGGACAGCTGGCCAAATAGGGGCTGGATAGCGGTCGATGTGATGACATAGGTGTTGGCAATCCAAACGTACTTGTCTTCGCCACCGATTTGCCGCGTTACTGTGGGAAGAGCAGTCGTGAGGACGGTAACGTCCAAGGCAGCGAGGAAAGAGGCGAGACAGAGAGAGACGAAAACCAGCCAGAAGGCCAGCGTGTGCCGGGCGTCAGTGTCGGTGTCTTCGGATGATCCGGCCTGGTTGCTGTTCGGCGCGGATGGCGATGTATCATGGCCGATAGACTCTTCCTTGTTGTGATCTTCCATGATGATGGAGTTTGTTATTTGGCGGTTGACTTTTCGTGTACTTGATCATACTCGAACGAACAGTTAGTTAAGAATATGACGATGCACTTGACATGTAAATGACATGGCGAAGTGTGTCCACGTCTAGCTCTACTCAATCGTTTTGAAAGACTTAATCTCTTTCTGGCGGCGAGTTTCGAAGCTGGTTACCAACACCGGAGACATTTACGTCGCTACAATCAAAAGAAATTTAGATTGATGATACAAACACCTGGAACGGCGTATGATCTGGAACAAGCGTCTTTTCTCCTCGGTATTTGATTCTTCAATTTACTTAATATAGGCTATTTTTGTTAAAGCACCTGGATACCTATGTACAAAAGTGTTCATAAGTTGATGAACATCCCATACATTTGCGCATAGAGTATAGAAAATGGGCAAGATGGGCAGTGGAGCGACGACTATATGCGGGAGACATAGTCTGTCCAATAATACAACTCCAAAGTCTCCGGCAAGTCTCCGGGTGGTCACATTGTTCAGCGCCATCAGATTGCGGGCACCGGTCAGGAGCTCTTTGTTGCAAACTTCCAATAAGTTGGGTAATCGCTGCTTGAGTGCTCCGTCTGCAGGCGAAGTCGAATTTCGTTTGAATCATTATATAGCGAATTGATAATCAACTTGAACATTTATAATTGATTAAGTTGTCCAATGTCTACTGTAAACAGGTCGATAAGTGAGTCTCCAACGGTTTCCCTGTGTTGATCTACGTATGGCACATATGTGTAGCTACAGCATCCCCCGCGTAGGCTCTCATTCTGGCCAATTGGAGACTTTAGAATGGTTCCGAGAGGATGTAAAACTTGACATAGGAATGTAGGAAGGCACAGCAGGTGGCATGACACATGTGTGTATTTATATGGCTAGGAGGCAATAATGAGTAGATTCTTATGTCGTACGCATTGGTAAAAAGACCAAAGCTGCTGCTGAGTGCCCATATAATAGGATTGCGTCTCCGTTCACTGGCCTGATCCAAACCTAGCAAGACTTACATCGAAGGAGACAGAATTATCCATTCTTCTTGCATGTACTACTTGCAATCCCTCAATATGTCTGCACCCGTACTATATGACGCTCTCGTGGTTGGCGCTGGCCCCGCCGGCCTCAGCACCGCTCTCACCCTAGCTCGCGCCCTGCAAAACGTTGTTGTTTTCGACTCTGGCGTCTTCCGGAACCAAAGGGCCTCTCACATGCACACTCTCCCTACGTGGGACCACCAGAACCCGTCCGAGTTCCGTGCCGCTGCTCGCTCTGAGATCTTGACTCGCTACAAGACCGTCAGCTTCCACAGCGCGGCTCTCCAAAGCATTACCAAGGTCGAAGGCGGCGGCTTCGAGGCGGCAAGCGAAGACGGCTTGCGGTGGCGTGGGCGGAGCGTGGTCTTGGCCACCGGAGTCAAAGACGTCTTCCCCGATATCGAAGGCTACGATAGTTGTTGGGTTCACGGCATGTAAGTGGTACTGTACTATCTTGCTGTTTCTTCCGGTATGATCTGACTCGTTTCTCACACAGCTTCCACTGTCTTTTCTGCCATGGCTACGAGGAGCGCGGCGCAGCATCTGTCGGCGTACTCGCGATAGGAGAAGTTGCCAACGTGCCGCCAGCTCTGCACCTCGCCCGCGCAGCCAAGCAGCTAGCCGACAAAGTGACCATCTACACAGGCGGCTCCAGCGAGCTAGCAAGCGCCGTGAGCGCAGCGCTCAAAGACAGCGAAAAGTCGACCATCGTGACAGATGCACGGCCGATCGCCAAGCTCGTCAAGGAAAAGGAGGGCACCGACGTCACAATCCACTTCGGCGACGGGTCGGGGAGCGCGCGAGAAGGATTCCTGGTGCACCGGCCCAAGACCGAGCTCAACGGGCCGTTCGCGCAGCAGTTGGCCCTCGAGCTCACGCCAGGCGGCGATATCCAGACCACGCCGCCGTTTGGGGAAACCAGCGTGCCGGGCGTGTTTGCTGCTGGCGACTGTGCGTCTGCGGGCAAGATTGTCGCGAATGCGCTCTCGACGGGCGCGTTCAGTGGAGCTGGGGTCGCCGCTAAGCTGCAGGCCTCCGTGCTGTAATGCTCGCCTAGGCAGATCTTGGTTAGTTAGGCATCTTGGTTAGGCCGTTAGTGTATACACTTAGTGGGTGCCTCGTGCCTTAGCAGATCGTAGATCCTGGGGAGATCTGGAGATCTGACAGGGGCAGTAGTGTGAATTCAGAGCGATATGCACACGTGAGCAGTGCTGGCGTTGCAGATTGTGGTTCGGTTTCGAAGAAGATTATTTCGCCCAGCTAGATGAATTCAACTCGGGCTACAAAATCCAAGTACACAGGGTGTGTTTCCCACGGAACGACAACTATAGGAACCTTGGAAGTATGCATGCTAGGGAAGAAAATCACGATCGCTGCTTCGTCAGGAATTGTAAGTCAAAATTCCCCAGGCACAATGACTTTTTAAAGCAAGATATTGAAGAACATATATATAATGAGCATGCAAGGCGTAATACCAGGTAGGCCCACGACGGAAGTCCAGGTGAGAATTGTCAGAATGAAACAAGTCAGCCAGTCAGGTCAGACAAGTCAATTTAGTATGTTGGACTCAATAAAGTAGATTTCCGCTATCATTATGTCTATAGGTCGCTGCAGAACAGGCCTAGGTTAGGTTAATAGGTTCAGGTTAGTACGGTGCACGTGCCACGCTACTGCTGCCAGAACTATTCTATTTTCCGCAAGCGCAGCAGATCATGTAATTCTCTCCTCTCCAACTCATCAAAACCTAACATGAGCTCGTCGAGTATCCTATGCAATCGGCCCTCGGACATGCTTAATCAACCAACTAAACACAGTAAAGGGAATTGGAGTATCTTGACCCATCCTCAACCTCAGCATAACGTCACCAGCCATGGGCAGCGAAATCCAGAATGAGGTCACAACCCACGCGTAACCAAGGACCGTAGCCCACCGCGCCACAGGAGACGTGTCGTCTCCGTAGAACAGCTCCCAGGCCCACTGCACGAAGTCTTCTACAGTGATGGCCGCGGCCTGCCACATGAAGAAGACAATCATCCCCACCGTGCGGTCCGCTAGTGTCAGGTTCGCGGGGCACGGTAGTATCAGCATTGACCCTGCGTGCATGGCGCCAGAGATTGTGAAGGCGATCCAAAGACGGAGGTAGGTATCTGTGGTGGAGCCTTTCGATGCACCCAGTTTGCGGCTCGCCGCGTCGGAAAGAGATGTGAGCGGCTATGCGGTTGCAGCTTAGCTGGATGTGTATTTTGACTTGGATCCGGGCAGAAAGAGAGAAGACCTACGCGACGAATCATCTGGTGCCAGAAACGATTCCAAAATCGTCTAACGGTCCATGCCTCTGAGAGCTTCCCAAAGAGAGGAGGCCAGTCCTACCAGTTTCCAAGCGGACAAGAAATCAGCGAGCGAAGAATGAGACCAACTAAGTTCTCTTGCCTAGTGTGACCACATGGCTCGGAAATTGACAATTGACCAACCTCGGGATCCCAGAGCCCTAGAGCAACAGTCACGATGGAGCAAAAAACATATTGCACATTGATCAAGAAGTACGGCCCCGCGCCAAATACTAACGTCTTGACAATGGACCACAGAGTATCGGAACCTCTTAATGTTAAAATTTTGGAGTTCAGATACGTCGATTTGGTCTCCGGGTTCGTAAAGAACAATTCGAGCCCAAGCTGAGAAAGCAAATCTGCCATCAGAAGCATCCAGGCTAGATCGACAAGCTGCAACAGCAGAAATCTGCTTCGACTCTCGCGTTTCCCAGCAGTGACCCTTTTCGGCAGGTGAGGTATCTCGTAGTTCCATAGGATTCCTCTAAGATTGATCATGGTGTTGAGAGCCCAAGACACCTTGCGGAACGAGAAGGCGGCGAACGTTGTGGCAATGTGCGGCGCATCATGAAGGGGCCAAATATCCCCCTCGGGTCCATTTTTCGAGGCGAAAGCGAAATTGATCAGCGTGGTCGAATAATGTGGCCAAGCTAATGAGAACAAGTTGGCTAACCCTAAGTTTTGAGTAAACTGATTCATATGACAGGCGGCGGCTAGGAGGATTATGAGCGTGCAGGTCAGATAGCGGCGCCCACGAAAGCGAGGGCCGGCGAGAGCCAGGACCTGGATGACGAGGAGGATCAGATGTGGGCTGATACTGCCCGTAGGTTCTCTCAGGCTGACGTCGCTGACCTGCATGGTGCAACAATATGAGCCTGTCAAGTGGTTCATACAGTAGGTGCAACTCGAATGAACTGCTCAGGTTAGACTATCGACATTATACGATACACCGACCCGGAGCCAACCCACGCACACCGGCGGTGGCCCCCGTATGCTCACGGGCCGTGTGCCTCACATAACCTAGAGAAGGGCCGAGTCTTAATCGTTTCGGTGTCCATAGCAAGCGGATTCCTACGGAACCTGATAATGCGTCTGTCAATTCCCATAAATCACGAGATCATCTATGAACCGGCTGCATGAAGAGATGCGGGTCAACAAACAGGACCATCTCATTGGATACCATAGGATCACCGCAAAATCATACCCTGGCTTTTTCCTTACATCTTTCTAGGTAGTGTAACAAGCAATCGTCCCATACATGATGCCACTCAAGATCATCTTTGGAGCCTTTCAGATCGACCATAAAGACGAAGTGGCCCGGAAAAGAATACTCCAGCTTGGCGAGGCCAGTGACATTCGTGAGCGAGAGGCAGTGGAGCAATCAACATATGTAGGCTTCACCAAACCTTCTCCTCAGCCCAAACTAACCGCATTAGCCCGCCTTAGGACCGTTGCAAGCCGATCCTAAGATCCTTTCACGCGGCAGATCGATTTACTCGCCATGGGAAAGCTCTACCGCCGCAGGATTCTAGGGTTAGCTTGCTAGATGCGTCGTCTGCTCAACAGGATCTCGATCCAAATACGAGAGATATCGGGGTGAAATAACCTGCATTGGTAGGTTGATTTAGGGGGTACGTGAAGCTGGCGTTAGCGCCGCATAGTTTGATGTCTGTTACATGCAAGCTTTCGACCTCTAAACGCTTATGGAGGAGACGTATGCCCGCAGCTATGTCCTTCCAGGTCTCTTCCAGGGTTACTATTACGCCAATGCGTTTAGATGTGAAGATGAGCTGTTCCCCTTACTTGGCCAGCTTAGCAACTCCTTCTAATCCTGCTCCCCGCTCGAGTGCCGGTTTCCTCACAACGACGGCCGAGGACATCAACCAAGGAGAGGGTCGGTTTAACACAGATGACGTAGACGACGTGGTGTGCCGGGATATGTACGACCAGCCGTAATACCTTGCGGCACTGGGGCAATGGTGAGCTCTGGCAGATGGGACAGGCCTCAGCGCCGCTGAATTAGCGTTTGCTGGATCAACTACCATCCGCAGTTTGATTCGAAACGTGGAGATGGCGTGATCACAAGTGCCGGCACGCCAAGTCAGCTTCTTGAGCTACTACCAAGTGTGGCAGGAGAAGGGCGCGCTAGAGGATAGAATCGTCGTGGAGACATACGCGATACGGAGTATGGGAGGAGCGTAAAGGATGAGGCTGTGCTAGAATATGTGAGCGGATGGTTCGAGGACGTCATGAATAGCCGCGTCGAGATCCGAGACATCATGAAAAAGCTTTGGACTTGGTGTTGTCTTTGCGGTGAGCTCATGGCGAGTTATACTGCCCGCATCTACGGACTACTTCCCGCTCATAACACGACTGACCCATTGCAAGCGATGAATTTCGGGAAGGCAGCAAGAGAAATTCTAAGCCAATCGCGCGCCAAAGTGCTCCTGAGTTCTAAGCCAGGGCGGCCGGTTTGGCAAAAGGTTAGCATTATACTACGGCTAAATACCAAAGAGGGCAACGTTACGCTAGACGAATAGAGGTCTCAGTTTTCGGATGCATGCCACATGTAAATTAGATGCTATTTTTGCTTTGAGTTAAAGAATCTTACTGTTTGATCTGAAGAGTGATGGCAGGCCTACGTAGGTGGGTAAATTCGGGAATAGGATTCCCCAGAAGTCCTACATGCTGAAGAGTTGGGCACATGATCATGATTTACATTGCTTAAAAGGGCACTGCTATAGTCCTATCGGTGTGTAACGTCCGAGTTCACGAGTACTCGTGATCGCTGTATTTGGCTGGAGAAGGTAATTATTTAGTCCTGCCGCTCCAGTGTCGGAGAATTTTAGTCGCTGACACATATTGTGTGCAGTTTGCTATATAGGAGTCTATTGACTTCCAGATACAGGAAAACCGCCGGAAAGATTGCCCAATCACTAGTACTAATTGCAACTTCAGTTGCTGGGCCTTGGCGACTGCGAATAGACCAGACCCGGGACATTGGGTATTCGCCAAAATGCTAATGTATGTTGTAATAAGCCCTGACACGAATGCAACATCGACAACATGATTCCAGTCAATACTACCTGACTTCCCTCGGTTTCTTTATGCGCAGGTATGCAAATCACTTGTTTTTGGGTGCCACCGTCTTACACGTACAATCCTTCGAGCCTTGCCCATTACTACCCACGAGCATCCTACCTCTAGGAAAATACTCTATCGGACGCATCTAGGTTGCTGTCGTGTAGTGGCGGATGCATCGAAGTTGGAGCACAACACCCCGCTCATTCATCATAATTATCAAGTCAATTGCCATTCGGTTTCCGCTTAGAATGCCGAAAAACACCACTTCAACTGGCCAATTTCTCGTTGTCCTGTCGTGCTAGTATGCCGCCGACTGGCGGGTCTCGGCCTGTGAGGCTACGTTCAGCATGTAATAACTGTCATGCAGCCAAAGTGCGCTCTATCCCTCGCATTACCTTACATGATTACAAGAGACTAATGTGCCATCACAGACAAAATGCAGTGGCCAGAAGACGGGCTGTGACCGGTGCGCTACTTTCGAGGTTCCGTGTAAATACGAGATTTCGATGGTCGGCAAAGTCTCGGGTGCTAGGGCGAGGAACCGACGTAGACTCGATTCATCAGCTGAATCGGCCGAACCGGTGACGGCGGCTGCGACGACACCATTCGTATTGTCGGAACTACCACCGGCGACGCCAAATACACCTGCGAATTTAGGATCTAATTCCACGCTATCCTCGCCAAGCAATGCTCTGAGTGGGTGGGACTTAACGTTCAACTTTGCGGAGAACACAGAATCTTCAACGCAAACTGATCTCGATAGAACAATGCCAGGAACAGCTATCTTGGACTGTATTCCCGTTGCCACAGCAACCCCAATGGCCGACGTGGATATGTGGTACAGCCATCTAGAGTCTTTACCGAGCTTATCAACTGGCAGCGACCAAAGTCCAGATGACTTCTTAGCCGTTTTGCCAGCATCACCGCAGAAACGCTGCAAGACAGGCGACCAGGCTCTTTCGGAGCAGTCCATACCGCTTAGAAACATGCCAAGCGAGCTAGAGTACGTCGCGCGATGCAGCGAGATCATTGGAGCCGTTGAGACCACTCTGAACTGCAAGTCATCCACGCTTGACCAGGTCCTAGGGGCATGCAGAATACATGTGAAAAGCTTAACTGCGATCATAAACCACGAGGAGTTCGAATGCAGCATTGGCTGTCGCACAGTCACGTTGACCGCACTCAATCTCATCATATCTCTGCTAGAAAGATGTATTAAAGTGGAAGAGAGCCAAGTGGTATCGCCGTCCTCGGCTTCCGAAGACGGCAGCGGGCGCCTTTTCCAATTCCGCTTTTCGCTCCCCCGAGTCAGCTTCGGCTCTCTCCACTACGACAACGGTGAGCAGTTCGCTTTCTGCAGCCACCTCATGCACGCAGAGTTATCGCGGACTATGGCGGTGCTCAACACGCTCAAGCGCCGAACATCCAGTGGGACGTCTCGCGGGTCGATGAGCGCGGTACATATCCAAGAGGTCTGGTGCGGAGACTTTCAGAAGCGTCTGTCGGAGTTATCTAGCATGCTGAGCTAGGCAAAAGGAAGCTCATCATAAATTATTAAAGATTCATTAAGAATCCCCTTCGTCATGAGATTGGCAGTCAACTCTCGAATTGTTAACTCTAGACTAGGGCTGCTGTGTCTGTTTAAAGTGCTATTTGTAGTGCTACGCTACTGTGCACTCAGATGAGGAACCGAAGAATTCTCATCCATGGTTTTGGGAATAAATCTGATAAAACAGTACGACCGACTGACAGCACACTGTAATGTGCACACTGTGACACCTATAATTGGAAACGTAGTGACCTATGTACCTACCCATCTATCTACGGCGTAGCGAGCCAACTCTGTCTCTCAGCCCTCGCAAGTGAATCTTCGATTTCCTGAAGGTTTCTTGACCAATAAATTCATCGCTTTATGAGGTCGTCCAATCAAATTCCTCTTTGGGCTAGAGAAGTCTTGTTTGCGACAGAAGTCTTCTTTAATAGAGAAGTATTGTTTAGTGTAGAAGTCATGTGCCTAACCGATAGAAGTATATTTTTTTTTTCAGAAGTCTTATCTATCAAGAAGACCTGCCGCAAAAACAACATGATCAGTTTCAAGTACAGCGAGAGGTCTTAATACTCTCACCAGACTCTCACCCGTGCCCATAAGTCGGCGCAGCCTCTAGGACTCTCTTGACTGCCGGACGCTGCAACATTCGCTGTGCCCACTGCTCTATGTTAGGCCAATCTTTGATATCGACACCCAGGAAAGTGAACATCCATGGCATCGCAAAAGGAAAGTAAGAAAGATCAGCCAGCGTCGGTCTATCCTTCAACGCAACGTAATTCTGCTCGGGGCCCGACAAGCGCTTTTCCATGATATCCCATTGCTTTAGGACATTGCTGTGCAGCCTATTGCGATCGCGCTGTTAGCAATATTTCCAGTATACCTGAATCAGCAGAATGAGGGACGACTGTCCCGTATCTCAATAAGCTGGGTCTTGCTGGGGCTGGTGGGTGCCTACTTTTCAATAGTCCGTGGCAATTGCACAGGCTGTTTGCGTGTAGGGTATCCCCTCAGGAAATAAAGCCAATACTTAGCCGTGGCTCTGCTTCATGGTCAGCATTATGTTGCCAAATCAATGTTCATAACCTAAAAAGCGAAGAGAAAATGAACCGTAAGGAGTCTGAAAACGAAAAGGGCTATACTCGCCCCAAGCCGGCAGTCTGATACGCAGTCCAAGAGAACACGTCGGCCCTTTCACGCGCTGTGCGACCGGTCCATTCTCCCACAGTATCAAACCGATCGGCCAAGTATTGCAGACACGCCGTTCCCTCGAATACTATGATCTTCTCGCCTGTATCCGGGTCCTGGTCCTTCAGAGACGGCACCATGCGTTCCGGATGCACGGCGTAGAACCACTCATCGCCTGTGTCGATGCAGCTCAAGACGTGCGGAAACCCGATCTCCTCGGCGAGGATAAGCGGCTTGATGTAATTGATGTAAGATGTCTCGTCAGCTTGAGGATTTTGAAGTCAGTTATACGCATGACCAATGTGTTGTTACTAGAGGCACGGCGTAGTTTACAAGGAGTGCCTGCCTTTGATGATGTAAAGAATCACTCGCCCATCGTACTCCATATCACCCATGACGACCTCTGCGTTTTCTTTTGATAGACTCCCCATCTTGAAGGCCTGGTATAGTTGGCCTGCGCCTTCGCAGTAACACAATAGCTTAGAGAGAAGAACTCTCCTTGGAAAGGGAAAAGCGAAAAGCTAGTACGAACTTTGTTCGGCGAACTCGCCGGGTTAATATTCTAATCAAGCGACGACTACATTGTAGCTATTTAGAGCTATGTTTGAAGATTCATTGCGGCTAGATACGCCCGCTCATGGGATCCGATCCAAGCCGCCAAGCTCCCCGGTGGCCGGTGCAGCGACCCAGCCGGATACCCGGTCTGGATCGGCATTTTCGCGCGAGAGCAGGATTACTGCCTCGATTTCAAAGAAGCGAAAACTATGATCCAGGTTTCAATGCCATAATACTTCACATATGTTTTCTCTCATTCTATACAAAGTCGCGTACTCAAGATATTTCACTCTTGCTGGCTCATCGGCCTCGAATTCAACCAGCGTAGTGCTAATTTTGACGCTCTAATTAAGTATCGTAGAATACAACTGTACAACAGCAATACGAGGGTCATTAGTCAAGTAGAAAGTGAGAGGAAATTTGAAAGTTTGGCAGTGCTTACAGCAACGGACCTCCATGCTCTCCCGTAGAGGGGCATCGGGTGGTGTTTCGGGGTGCGGAAAGGCACAGTGGGCGCAGACTACAGGTAACACGCTCCGTTAGCTGGTATCCGAATGGGTAATTCTAGGGAGGTCTTGTCTTTGGAAGACGATTCGAGTTTTTCTCACGTTTAGCGGTCGCATGCTCCTGATTGTCCCAGATTTTGATAAATGTGACCTCATTGGTCTGTTGCTGATCAAGATAATACCAGCGTTGCTCAGGCGAGTGGGTGATGCTGATGGTCTGACCCTGTAGCTCGTACTGATATTTGAAGATATTGGTAGGATGGACATTAGACTCCGTTAAGGTTCGGGAGTCCATTGTCGCCAACGGCCACTCCTGGACAGGGCCACGTAGAGGCCTCCATACACTATCATTTCGTGTTAGTGCGTCTGCTATAACATAGTGTTTGTTGTTCTTCGCATACTTGATGATCTGCACCCGGTCTTGCATGAGTTCATCTGCCTCGTCGCCAAGGTGCCGATGCACTCGGCGTATGGCGCCGACCGTTGATCTGGTCAGTGTTAGTCATACCCAAGTTAGGTCGCATCCGTCTCTCGAAGCCTCACTCACTGATCGCAGTGGACCTGAGTGCATGGATTTAGTTTCAATTGGCATATAATTCAGTGTGCATTCTTACCAAGCTGGCTGGTTGATCTCTCCAGTTGGGATTACCGCCCGACGTCAGCGCGGGATCTCTTCGTCGGAGGGTATGATCGAAGATAACCACTCGGCTAGCGCCCGTCCTTTCCTTTACCAAAGCTTCTACGAGCGGATAGTAGTTTTTAATCACAAGACTTTTGTCATCTTTTCTCAATATTTCTAGAATCTCGTCAGTGATCGTGTTGTCTGTATGGTATGCGAATCCGTGGACGTTGAGATCAAATTCATCTTTGATGGGTCGACCATCGGCAATCTTGACGGAATATTCCTGGTTGGAGTGATTGAGTCTTGGAAAGCCGTCAGTTACTGCACCACGGACATAGGGATTGCCCTTCTCTGAGGTCCAGGGCTGGAGGAAGGACATGCGGCTCTCGAACGTTGCCATGATGGAGGTGATGATACGGTGTTATAAGGGGAGGGACTTGTAAAAATAGGTAGGTTATACTAGCAAGAACAGGGGAAACCCCTAATAAGAATCTAATTAACTCATTATTTACACAGGTCTTATAACCAGAAATTGAGTTTCTTGTTGTATCGATATTCCTTGCCGGTGGCCGATTGAACTGTTCTAACCGAAGATCATGCCGAAAGGCCCGCTGGTTCTCGGCGCCGATTCGCGTGCACTGCCATTTCAATTATCTTCTAGTTGCAGAATTCACTCTGATGTCTCGAAATACGTATCTTTCGACACTAACGATATATTTTTCTATTGGTATGATCATACCCATTATCGCACCATGGCTCAACCACTTCTGCCATCCGGCTCAGCGAACGGTCTCATTTCCCATGGCGACGAGATAAACGCAGATGAAACCGCACCACTTGTATCGCCTCCTACATTAACAACATCCAGCCTCTATATAGTCCCAGCCCCATACGCTCATCGTGTGCTCTTCCTATCCTTTTCCGCTTCAGTGGCTATCGCAGCGACGGCAGCCACCACGGTGTATGCATACGCATTCATTCTCTGCAAAGACCCGACGCATTGCCAAGATGGTGAAGATGCCTCATACGCAGGTGCCACGGCTTTAGCTACCGTCATTGCGAATGGTTGTGGCATCCTAGCCTTAGGCCCCCTCCAGAAGATCATGAAGCCGAGGCCGAAAGCCGGTCTATACCTCTGGTTGACGGCTCGAGCTTCAAGCGTTGCAGTCCTGGCTGTGGCAGGCAAGTTAGAAAATCTTCCGGCGATAACTCCTGACTTACATGATCTCAGTCTTATACAAGAGTATCGCTCTCGCCTTAGTAGGTCGCATATTCGAAGGCTTCGCTACAGATAACTTGCTGCATTTTATCTTGAGCTCAATCTATATATCTGCGGGCGATACCAAGAAATTTTCGCAGCTAATGGGCACTTCACTCGGGCTGTACATGCTTGGGATGTTCTCAAGCCCGATCATCGCCGGGCTTCTCCCCAGCTTTTTCACTAGCTTCATAATGGCACTGTCTGTATTTTTCGTCTCGGTTGTGTATATCGCTTTTCTTGTACCCGTGGTTAGACAGCCTCAGATGAGCAGTGCACCGGAACCGTTGAGTAGTGCAAGCGTCACCATATTCAGTGGCCTGCGGTCCATAATCGGGCCACTAGTCGGCCTATTCTCGACTAGGGGATCGCTTCTCGTCGGCCTGGCACTTCTCTTTTTCAATATGTCGCAAGCTTACCTGTTTACAGCTTTGATGGTATTTGGCTCACTGCGATTTTCGTTTACGGGAAAGCAGAACGGGTTTCTCATCTCTATTGCAGCTGGAGTATCTGCGATCTATTTGCTGATTGTCTCTCATGGTATCCCAAAGCTGAGAAACTGGCGTAAGAAACATGATCCGACCGAGGAAAATGTTCCGAGTGAAGAAGTAGAGAGATTTGAGGGTTTCGGATGGCGAAGATCCTGGAATTGGGATTTCTTCTACGCTATCTTGTCAATGTTGGTGCAGATTATGGTGCTCCCGTGTATTGCTTTCACCACCGCGGCCTGGCAGGTATTCGCCTTCGTCGGCTTACTTGCTCTTGGGTTAGCGGCACCCAGCTTTATTAAGAGTTACGGTGCCACCTTAATTGATGATGGGCCGGCAGCCGTGGCAAGCTGGGCTATGATGGAAAGTCTTGGGGGACTCCTCTCTGCCCTGGTACTGGGAGGGTGGCAGAATCTGATGGGGGTTGAATCTGTGTTCTTTGTAGCGGCTGGGCTAGTTGGCATTGCCGCTGTTCTCGTTATTATAACATGATGCATGACCGATACCCACTATTTTACAGTGATAGGAAACGATTGAATGGCCTTATTTTGCAGAAAAAATAAGTGTAATGTCTTTTCTGAAACTCAATGCGTACCGTTCTGCCCGTCGAACTTTCTAATGGCCTGGAACTTCGCCAGTCCCCGTTCCAATCTCCGCAGCGCTTCATCTAGCTGATCCCTCTTGATCGCGAACGTTAATCGCGCCCAGCCCTTCTCATTCTCTATGATATGATAAGCTTTTCCCGAACTGATCACTACACCCGCTTCCTTGCAACATGCTACCGCGAGAGCTTCATCTTCCCAGGAAATTGCGTTGGCAACCACCTTGGCAAATACGAACGGCCCGTGGCTAACAGGGAGATACTCAATTCCATGACACTCGAAAAAGTCTGTCATAGTCCTGTACGCCTCTGATAGCTTTGCTGCATTAATTTTGAGGAGTGCGGGCAGTTTTGGCGATATGAGCAGCGCCCTTGTGAAGAGAGCTGTTAAAGATGATATCTGCGTATTAGCAGCGAGGGCCAATCCAACTTGAAGCGCCCTATTGGCCTGAGTAATGCAGAACCCCTATAAATGAAGGTTAGTCATGTCCGTTCCCGATCCTTGATCGCCGAGTTTGTCTAACTAGAGTGTTGAAGCTTACCATTCGAAACCCACTCGACCCAAAGTCCTTACTGATACTCCAGATCACATGTACATGAGCCGGGTCACCACCGATAGCCTCGACGTCTATAGACAAGGCTGATGTGAACGGCACCAGAGCGGCAGAGTCTTTGCTCTTAAACGAAGACATGGCGTAAACTTCGTCGGAGATGAAATGTATCTGCTTTTCCTTGCAGAAGCGGATGCATTTTTCGATGACATGTTTAGGATAACATTGTCCGAAGGGATTGTGCGGATTTGTCAGGACGACTGCCTTGATCGGTCGAGGCGAAGCTTTTAGTGTCGCGTCGAGACGAGGGATCAAGTGACTTGTGAAGCCGTCTGCAATGCCGACATCTACACCCACTGGCTGAACGCCGGAGCGAACCCCAAAAAGCCAGTCAAACCCATCTGCGAGTGAATGATTAAGCTTCGACGGCCGTGCGATCTGCTTTCACGAGTTAACTTACTCCAGAATGGACTTGGAACTAATACGCCGTCACCTGGCTCGCAAATGTTGTAGAGCAATGCATCAAGGGAGGCTGCTGCTCCTGGTGCTGTAGCAATATGTTGCTGAGCCAACACCGGTGTGGCCGGCTTAAAGTACTCATTGAAGAAGGACGCCGATGCCTCTAACATGGCAGTATCCCCGGCAAATCCATCGGGGTAGGAGAGATGCTAAACGATCAACCTATGAGACCACTGTTGTAGAGAGTTCCGGCACGAAATTCAATCGGTCTTGACTTGTATCGCTTACTTTATCCGTCAGATCATCATTGATCGATTTCTTGCAAATAGCGATGAGTTCATCACGTATTAACCAGTTTTCAGCTGTTCCCAGGTCAATGTTGGTATTCGCTTTCTTGGCTCTTTCATCTATGGCGGCGCTGATACTAGGGAGTACCGAATCGACATTCCCGGCGCCTCGAGAGGAAAGTCCCATTTCTGCCGCCATTGTCGTTATATAATTTCTTACTTCGTCACTAATATCCAAGATGCGATTTTGGCCGCGAGATAACCAAGCGCTAAATATCGAGAATGTGAAAATGTAATAATTCTTTTTGATTAAATTGTATAATAACTCATATTCTCCAAGTCGATTGTAGTAGATGTTGAGCCTGTGACAGGGGGCTCCATCACAGGCACCCCGGCCTGGACACCGGCCCGGAGGCCGACCCAGATGAGCACGATGGTTGAATAGTTGGCTCTTGGAAATACCCTTTTTATCGCCCCTTACAGTTCAATTACCTAGTTGATTTTCTCAAGTAATTATTATATACTTCGCGCATAGCCATGGGGGGGCTGTTCACCGCGTATCCTATTTCACTCTTCACGACATACTTGTTCTCCCGCTTGGCGTGGGGCTTCAGGGCTTCGAAGAGCCGGCCGTCTATCGGAAAGCGGTCAACAGGTAGTGTCGTGATTGCTATTTTTCATGCAGCTTTATGCGGGAATCTTGTAAGAGAATATTAAAGCGAATACTACTTCGGGGTCAAAAAAGGATACGGCGTTAATTACTTCTTCAGGTCACTACCGCAGTGATTACATGCTATTCTTTGGCTGTCAAGTCGCCATTCTTCCGGGCTTGGTGGTCCTCAACAGATTATTTAGTGAGTTTTCCGTTTGATGTTTTTTGGAACAAAATTTCCAGGCTCACATTTTGGTTTGCGCTCTTAGGCCTCGATTTTGGGCGTCGCAGCGTTCTTCGCTGCCGGATTACTTCCAGATGCCGACTTTCCGTACACGCCAGCAAGTTGGCATGCAACGACATGGATAGTCTGCTTCGCTTTCGAAATCGCAACGCTAATACTCACGCCGGGACCGAACAGCGGCGGTGTCCCCGAAGATGTCGGGTTGGATATTGCTCAATATGTTCTGCTGATTGTCCGCATCGTTTTCCTGCTCGTAATGATCATCATATTCTGGTCGCCTAGAGTTTCAAACACGGAGACGCCTAGCACACCCGAAGAGACCGAGCCTTTATTGAATTCTAATGAAAATTCACTGCCATCCGGATATGGAGCTTCGCGGCAACGACTCTTGTCGGGAGGCCCTGTTGTACCTAGGTCCGGAGACGCCCAGACAACTGACTGGGTTGATTATACTATGGGATTCAAGAAGCTATTTCCTTACCTTTGGTAAGTAGATCAATGTGCTCTCTCTAAAACTCACTAACGACGCCATCATCTTCGTTCAGGCCGTCCGATTCTCGTGCGCTACAGATTCGATCGGTATTCTGCTTCTTCCTCTTAATCTGCCAACGAATAGTCAACATTCTAGTCCCTCACCAGTTAGGAGTCGTGGTATTGGCTTTAGGGCCGGGCAAGATACCGCACGTACAACTACTTATATACTTACTCCTCCGCGGGCTCCAGGGGCAGCAAGGAGTCATCGGTTCTATCCGGGCTTTGCTTTGGATCCCCATTAGTCAATCCACATACCGCCGCCTTACTTCGGCTGCATTCGAGCATGTACTGCTGCTCTCCCTGGACTTCCATCTGAACAATCGTGTCGGCGAGGTCTTGAGCGCACTGAGCAAGGGTAGTGCGCTGAATACTTTTCTCGACGGCTTCGCATTTCAGCTATTTCCTATGGTTGCTGATCTTTGGATTGCTGCCATATACTTTATGATTGAATTTGATTTCTTTTACGCTTTAGCCGTTATCAGCATTACGTGGACATATCTATACGTTACAATCTATATGGCGAAATACCGTGGACGGGCACGTCGTGAGATGACGATGAGAGAGAGGGAGACAGAGGCAGCCAAGTAAGCATACAGATCTTGGTGCTTTCCTTATTATATTTCGTAGTGTTTCTTTCGCTTTCTCGTTTGAAGCTGACAGCTAGAACTACAGAATGGAGGCACTCATGTCGTACGAGACAGTGCATCACAACAGTGCCGTCAAAACGGAGATGTCTCGTTTCCAGCAATTAGTATCCGTATTTCAAAAGGCTGAATTCAAGGTCTTATTCTCTCTCAACTTGCTGAACGCCGTGCAGAATGGCGTCTTCACAATTGGCGTCCTAGTGCTATGCTATCTTAACGCATTCCAGATATCACAACACCAGGCCAAGGTGGCCAGCTTTGTTACGCTCCTGACGTATCTGGCACAGCTCCAGGCTCCCCTCAATTTCTTTGGCAGTTTCTACACGCAGGTTCAAAATAATCTCGTGGACGCTGAGCGTATGCTAGACCTAGTAAGAAGCCTAGCCCGATTCCTAATTCATTGTGTCTCAAACCTCGGTAGTTCAAAGAGGAAACGACTATCATCGAAAGTCCCAACGCGAAGCCTCTAACGCAGTGTTCGGGAAGTATATCCTTCCAAACAGTTGGGTTTTCTTACGCCAAAGAGAGACGTGCGCTAGACCGCGTTGACTTCACTGTGCCACCCGGCACCTCAGCCGCAATTGTCGGCGAGAGTGGAAGTGGAAAGTCCACAATCTTGAAGCTTCTCTTCCGGTTCTACGACTGCGACGCCGGTACCGTTGCCGTGGACGGCGTAGATGTCAAGGACATCACCATAGCAAGCTTGCGTAGCCATTTCGGGATTGTGCCGCAGGACACAATCCTTTTTCACGAGACCATCATGTATAACCTGATCTATGCACGGCCAGACACTACTGAGGAGGAGGTCTATGAGGCGTGCCGGTTCGCTAGCATTCATGACAAAATTTTATCGTTTCCGCAGGGTTACGCTACTATAGTAGGCGAACGAGGCTTGAAGCTCTCGGGTGGTGAGAAGCAGAGAGTGAGAGCCCCTGATCTTCGTCTCTTGTCTTGCACGGCATCACCTAATAGGGGTGAAGGATGCTGATAGCCATCATTTACGACAGATATCAATTGCTAGAGCAATACTCCGTCGACCAAAGATACTTTTACTCGATGAGGCGACAGCTTCTCTAGATTCATCGACTGAGAGACAGATTCAAGAGGCCTTGGAGAAGGTGTCTCAGGGTCGGACAACTATCACCATTGCGTAAGTCATGCCAATTTTCTCAGCATTTCATTGACAACATTGGATTAACCCGTATTTTATTTTATTTTTACAGACATCGCCTATCGACTATCACCAAGTCGGATCAGATCATTGTACTCCATGAAGGACAGATCGTCGAGAAGGGTACCCATTCACAGCTACTTACCCTAGGAGGACGATATAGCCAGATGTGGGATAAGCAAACGCAGGAGCAGACCGAAGAGGAGTAGTAAATTGGGCAGGCATATTTCTCAGTGTTAAAACTCAACAGAGTAGCGATCAAGATTTGGTGTATATAGCAATCGCCGGACATCTACCCTTGCACGTAGACCTAATGAAACAATGACTACACGAAATAGCGATCGGGAAACATCGTCAACACTGGATTTCAGGCTTTCCCTCTGATTCAGTCGATTACCAAACAATTACCATAACTATTACTCCTTACTGCATGTTTTGATCAATGCCGTCTCCGCGCCCCCAGATTGGGGCATGAATATTGTCGTGATGCCACCACATAACGAACATTACAGTCCTGACCAACCAGATGATGAAATCGGGAGCTCTACCCTGCTTATCATCTTTCATTTTTATAGAAGATTTGGTCATCATTTCCATCAATGCCATAACCGGAGTCCATATCAAGAGAAAGATTGCTGCACCCACGCGCCGATAGCCCTTTGACGGAGGCTGATAGCTGACGAGGTTCTTCAAGTGTCGTTGATAGCTTTCAGGGT
Source organism: Nemania sp. FL0916 (assembly GCA_022578715.1). Taxonomy (NCBI): domain Eukaryota; kingdom Fungi; phylum Ascomycota; class Sordariomycetes; order Xylariales; family Xylariaceae; genus Nemania; species Nemania sp. FL0916. The sequence goes on along the minus strand of MU390257.1, from coordinate 218,270 downwards.
AGCTGGCTTCAGCGGCACCATCAATGATAAGATTCTGATTCATAATGTAGATATCAGCGAGATGTGGCAGTTTCGAGATCGCGACATGGTCGCGGGGATGGTATGAGCATACAAGATACCTCTCGCTTGGCCTAGGCTCGGGCTGTCTCGGAATCATTGTGAACAAAGTTCTAGCATTCATCACCTCTGCCACGCCCTCATTTAACTTTTCACCATCCTCCAGGATTGTCCTAACTTCCACTTGAGCTTCATGATATGCGGTACCGCCGCCTTCAGAGGCGATGATACGGGTGTACTGCTCAGGTGAGACTAGATACGCCGTACCTAATAGTTCCACCTCCTTAGGGTAGGCGTTTAAGTCAAATGGACCAATGCTGGCAAAAGATGGTTCTCGATAAGGGAACCCAGCACTGTTCATTGAAAGGGTGAAGCCTGGTACAGAAACGACTTTGACGCCTCGAGGTATAATACCTCTATCTCCAATGAATTTTGAGGATGCAAGATTGGATCCATATGCAAGATACCACACGGATGTTTCCGGAGGCGGGAGTGTAACGATGACTACCATTTTGATGCGACAAACAACTGGCTGGCCATAAGGCACCAAGAGGATCCTCGAGGCGGTCCGGATAGTTGCTGCACGCGTATTATTCGCATTAAAATATCGGTTTCATAATGCTAAATACCAGTCAACAATCTACGGTTACCGTATGGCGCCCGGATAGCTCACCGGCTGTTGTTGCGTGTTATTAGCCTTGAAGGAGCGCTCGGTGGCCGGCGGACGCAGAAAGGGCTGAAGGATGCCGATTTGTTTGGCAAAGTGGTAAGTAATACACGTGATGAGAAGGGCATCCTAAGTCATCATGACATCCTTGCTACAATCCATATCGAACTATGTTGTCGCTCCTGAAACATGAAGGTTTGGGATATCAAACTTCCTGCAGGCTGCAGAGATTGTCATTTTCAACAACCCTGATCGATCCGCATACCCTACACTCATGATGGTCTATCATTCCGACATTATCATTGACGAGCTCTGCGCTGTTATTAAAATTACTCGTGAAGAGGTGAATTTGGATGCCAGTTTCGTCTTCCTTGGAGGCCACTCCCTCACAGCTATTAGATGGTCTAGCCGCTGTAGGCAGAGAGGGGTGAACCTTTTAGTAGACAACATTATCAGAAACACATCCATTCTGGAAATAATCGAGTCCGCTTTGCCACCGGGCGGTGAATCATCACGTCAATCTCACAGAGACGCGGTCGGAGCATCATCTTATCAAATAGACCCGTTTGCGTGGCTTGACCGTATAGCGACTACGGGTGTTGACTTCACATTAGTAGAAGACGACAGCTTCTCTTATAGTTCGGTAGATGATGATTCAAGCGTCCGGGACGATACGACAGATACTACTGAACCATCTACCGTCGAGAATCTAGTCGAGTCGGTGCTGCCAGCAGCGAGTGACCTGCAGCTGTCACTCATTCACGGCAGTGTTAAACATCCGGGGACAAACATCATACAACATTTTGAGACATACAGACCAGAAGATATACCTGCGGTAAACCGGGCTTGGAAAGTGGTTTTCGGGCAAGAGTCGACTCTGCGGTTGCGGTTTTCCAATGAGTTGTTGCCGTGTGAGCATGATCATTTCCCCTGGGAAGAAACTGTCACAAGCAACGAAGCTCAATTCGACGAGCTCGTTAACTCGGAACCAATTTCCACGACTATAGAATCATCATGGAAAGTCATCACATTGGCAAATGCGTCAGAACCTGCGCAATTACTAAAGAGCGTAGTGGTCTGGACGATCCACCACGCCCTGATTGATGGCTATTCTGCTCAATTATTGCTTGCAAAAGTTCGACGAGCATCAGGGGGTCAACATATAACGCCCGGCCCGTCCAGCGCAGAACTGGGTAATAAGATCCAAGATATACGTCGGCAAGAAAAATCCGAAGCCGATGCTTTTTGGGCAAGCCAACAGGACGCATTGAGCCAGGCCGCAACGGCGTTCCAAATGCCATCACCAGCTTTGACACCAGTCTTCGATATATCCGTTGGAGAGTGTACTAGAGACATAACAATTCCAAGTGAGGAATTAGCTAGTATTTCCAGGCAACGTGGTATCACCCCGGCCACCATATTTCACGCAGCCTGGGCGCTGGTGATGACTCTCTTCGCTGATAATAACACCATATGCTTCGGTATAACACTATCAGGCCGTAATCTGCCACTTCCGGGGATAGATGAAGCGGTCGGCCCTTTCGCCAACACACTTCCAATGGCGCTGTCGTCTTACAGCGACATGACTCTGGGTGACTTGGCGGCATACACGTTTCGGCGTATGGCAGAACTTTCGCAATATCAATGGACTACCCCAGAGAATGGATTCGTGCGCAATTTCCAGTCCATTCTTGCAATGCAATTCGATTTATCACTTAACAGTGATGATGACACCTCCATCTGTCCGATCGAACCTCCGTACACCAAGCAGTCGTCCGATGTGCCCCTTAGCGTGTTAATACACGATCGGAACTTCGTTATTCGGTATAACAAGCACGACTTCGAGCAGAGTCAGGTCGACCGTATAGGCGACGCATACCTACGAGCCATTCAATCATTTACAGACTTGCAGAAGACCTTGGCTGAAGTACGGGCTGAGTTGATACCGCCGGAAGCATATCAACTTGTTCGACAATATGGGAATTGTTTATCTCACTCGACGTCGCCGTCGTTCATTACGGATGATCTTATCACTCTCTATGAGGCGACCGTTGACAAGTATCCTGATTGCCTAGCTCTGGAAAGGGGAGCGATGCGTCTCACATACGCCGAGCTGGACTCCAGAGTTCAACTGGTGGCGCAGACTTTATCTAGCAAAATATCAGTAAGCAGCTCGCTTTCCACTTTAGGAATTACAAGAACCGGAGACACACATTTGCCAATTTTGCTCAGACTATTTGCGCTTGACTTTCCACCATGTATATTATACTAATACAGGGGAACCTCTAGCCAGGAGAGATTGTCTGTCTCGATGCGGACCGGTCGGTGAATTGGATCATCGCGATTTTCGGAGTCCTCAAGGCCGAAGGCGTGTACTGCGCTCTGGCTGCTGACTTACCAGATCAAATTCGTGCTCATAACTTCGAGACGACGGGTGCGAGGATCTTCCTGACAAGTGACAGCTCTACAGCTAGTAGAGCACCGCCAGGCTGCTTGCACTTGACGACCACAAGCATTCTCTCTGCCCAAGATCCAGCGAATTCATGCAAGCTCCCTCGCCGTCAAACGCCGTCACCCTGGTCCACTGCTTACGTCTGCTTCACATCGGGTTCGACTGGAAAGCCGAAAGGGGTCGTATGCTCTCACGAAGGCCTGGTGGCTTTCCAGAATGACCTAGAAGTTCGACTATTTGCACAGCCAGGTGTGAGAATCTCACAGCTCATGTCTCCAGCTTTTGACGGGTCAATCCATGAGATATTCTCTGCCATTTGCCACGGGGCGACCTTGGTCTTGCCCGCAGGGGATAACGTCTTACAGGTACTTGAGATGGTAACATCCGCTATACTAACGCCATCAGTGGCCGATGTGTTAGATCCAGGTTGCTTTCCAAGCCTAGAGAATGTAAGCTGCCCTTGTCATTGCGCCAAGTGCTAATGCAGCTTGTGCAAGATCTGACATGACATATCCCACTGACAGGTTTATCTTGTGGGAGAACAAGTAAAGCAAGTTACCAACGATCGTTGGGGGGCTGCGAAGAAGCTATACAACATGTGCGTACAGCCGTTCAAAAGGCCATAATAGTTCTAGATCAAGCTGATTGGTATCGCCTGCGCAGGTATGGTCCTACCGAGGGGACATGTGGTGCAACTATCAAAAGACTCCGCCCTGGATACACGGTCACGATCGGACGGCCCAATCCAACGACTCGGATCTATATTCTGAACTCAGAACGGGGTCTAGTACCTCCGGGTGTCATTGGTGAAATTTACCTCGCGGGCGTCCAAGTGGCGCGAGGGTATCTCGGCAACCAAACGTTGACTTCTCAGTGTTTTTTACCCGACTCCGTATCCGTTGACAAGAACGAATACATGTATAAAACCGGAGATAGGGGATATTGGACTTCGGACGGGGAGATCATGTGTCTTGGACGGACTGATAGACAGATCAAACTCCGCGGTTTTCGTCTCGACTTGGACGATCTTGAAGCTCGCATAGCAGAAACAATTCCCGGTCTGAAATATGTGGCACTGGCACAAAGAGAGGATTTCCTTGTTGCCGCGATGCAGCCGAGCACTTTAGAAACCGCCTCAGTCGCGGCCCTCGTAGCCAAAATTCTGCCAGCTTACGCTCAACCGAGGCACATACTCCTCGTAGACAAATTTCCTCTGACGAAAGCCGGCAAACTCGATTACGCTGCTATAAGCTCGGATGAGTTCATCAAAGTATCGCTAGACAATAGTGACCTTCAGACACCAACCCAAGCCATAGTCGCATCCATATGGCGCGATCTCCTCAAGCTGGATCATTCGAAGCATATAGGTCCAAAATCCAACTTTCTGCAGCTAGGCGGCAACTCTCTTCTCCAAATGGCCTTACTGGCGAGGCTGTCGTCGACGCTCCGGATTAAAACGCCGCTCAAAGTTGTGATTGATTATCCGTGTCTCGGTGATCTGGCAGCCCAACTCGACAAGCTTCGAGAAACAGAGCATCCCAAGCTAGGCGGAGCCCAGGCTCTCGGCGAACGAATGCTCTCGCCCGTTGAACAGGACTGGTGGGCGCGATATCGCCTAGACGGGTTGACGACCACTACTTTCAATGTGAGCTATGTGGCGACGTTACCGGCTGATCAGTCCATCAATCTCGAAATCCTCACCGCGGCATGGAATGCCGTGCTCTCACGCCATTCTATTCTGCGCAGTCGATATGTCTCACGACGCGAGAACTGTGTCGAGCGCCATATTGCCGCTCTAGCACCGCGCGTTCAGAGGGTGCAGCATCTCAATGTCTGGACTGAAGTGAATCGGCCGTTCGACCTGGCCAGGGCGGCCCCTATCCGGGTGGCATTGTCCCCTGATACACTGGCTATTGTCCTAAGCCATATCGTTGCGGACCTGACAACGCTAAGAATCATTCTCCATGAAGTTGAGACTTTGTATCATGGCCATGATCTGCCTCCTCTTCGATACACTTATGAGAATAACGTGAAATGGGGCGACGAGACTCCATTCTGCCATCTAAAATTTTGGTCGGAGTATCTTGACGGCTACGACATCTCGGTTTCTCAATCTTTCTCTCATAGATCGGAACCAATACCAGAACGCGAAAGCTATTGTGGGAGGTCATTCGTATATCGCTTGCCGGATGATCTAGCCGCCACAACACGAGTATTCATTCAAGAACAGATGAACATATCGCCTCAACAGCTAGCGCTTGCGGTAGTCGCTCTGGCACTACAGTCGGATACGAACACGACTGATATAGTGCTCGGTAGCCCTTTTATGAATCGTTCTAGCGAGGCCGACATGGAAATAGTAGGCCTTTTCCTTGAGCCCCTGCCTGTGCGAATTCGGTATGAGCCGAGCTGCGACGACGTCGACGCCAAACCCTATCTTGATAGCGTTCGGTCGAGCGCCAAAACAGCGCTAGGGCACGCAGTGCCCTGGCATAAGCGTGAGTATAACCTCTTCCCCTCCAGGCCGTAATTATAAACTGACCTAGGTATGTTCGTATGCATCAGTTCTCGAGCATTTGGGTATCGAACCGCAACACCCGAACCATGCAATATTCAACGTAATGGTAACATTTCATGAACATGGCAATGCGATCTCTTTAGGGATTCCCGGAGTACGGCCACAGCTCACGTGGTCCGAGGGATCAAAGTTCTCTATCATGGTCGAGTTCACAGCTTTGGAGAGCGGTGGCATTATCATGCGTATTGAACATGACAGCGATCAGCACACGAGCTCATCTATTAATCGGCTGGCTGCGACCATCGCCAAAACTCTAAGTTTACTTGCGCAGGGAAAATCCAACACCACGATCAAGCAGGTATTGCGAGACGGCGACGTTGAGATATTGGTGCCAGAGCCAGATGCTTTCGGGGCGCTTCTAGAGAGGTTTTAGTTGTGATCCTAGGGGATTCCGGGATCAACGAGGTTTGTCCTCAGGTGACTACGGAGTAGCTGTCAACGGAATACATCACGATACCTTTAAACTTTCTCGCCTGCTGCTTAGGTAGCTAGAATAACCTAAATTTTATAATACTCGATCATAAAAGTATTGAGGACAGAATGGCGTCTCTTTTTTTATTTTTTAATCCCAAAAAGCGGAACGCAGGAAGCCTTTCCACCCACCTCCTCTCACACAGTATCGCGGAAGCCGGTACAACCAGTAGTAGAATGGCGTCTCTTAGAATTCACAAATATTAGAACATTGGAAAAATATCAACCTAACCGAAAAGAATTTAGGCGCTCGGTACAGGGCCCCCCTGTCGAGATATAACGATCTACAGCCCAACGCGTCGCGTCTTCTGTCTCATACACTAGCGTGTCGATTCAGCATGAAAACAGTCTTCAGAGTAGTGTACGAAGTATGTACAGCGGTTGTAGGTATCATATTCAAGGCGATAGCAGCTCTGATTGCGCGGAAAACCCACCATAAGAGCCAGGCTCTTATGCTATCCCGGAGCGGTCAGTCAGGGGGTAGCGCTCCAGAATGGCCTTCGCCACAGAGGCTGCCGTTGCCGCCGCATATGGCTGCCATTTTTTGTTCTTGTGACTGTCGGCGTAGTCACATACGCCTTTGACGACGATGCATGGAACGTAGTCCCAGGCACCGGCACCCTCCATCTCGAACGCGATCACTTTATGTTCTCTAGCGATTCGGTCTCTATCTTCGCCAGACTTCATAACTGTATCCCCGGATGCCATGGCCCCAATGTGAATTTCGGGACACCACGTGTCGTCGAGGCTCCCTCTCTTGGCCCTGAGACGTTCTCTGGGTATGAGGTTGCTCTCATCGCATCCGAGGTCAATGCAAGAGGCTTGAGCGGCCGTTTCGCAGAAGCTATTTCGGACGACTTGACATATATAGCATGATTGCGGCTCCCGATGTCTGTGTTGATAGTTTGGCGCGAATAATTTGTCTTCGGCTGCCCCAGGATACCGAAAGTTATGAGACATCTTACTAGCTTCGATCTGTAGATCTTTTAGATATTTACCAGCTGTTTGTTGCAAGCTTTTCCTCTCCCCATCGGTATCAAAGCTGGCAATCAAGCCACGAATGTCTCTGCTCAGCCGGCCAGGTCTATCCTCAATTGTATCCTTAATCGCAAACTCATGGTTGGGAAACCTGCGGCCGAAATCGTACTGGACGATGGTTTTGCTGATAACCACGTCACCTAGTATCACCTCGTTTACGCCGGGGATCGAGCCCGGCACACCACCGCAGATACCTACAAGAAGGACAAGCTTCAAATTCGGGTAGCTTATCTGGAGATTCGCTGCACTCCCTGCGGCGCTAGCTTTGCCCATCCCTGGGATTCGCGTGAGCACAACATTGTGGTTTCCGATACGCCCAATCTTGTAGATGTTTGAGTCTCCCATAGCGCGTGGCGGGAGCGGGACGTCCTCGCTCCCGGACCGATCGAGCAGCAGTACAACGGCGTCATATTCAATTGCTAGGGCGCAGATGATGCCGATTTCGAACTGGTCACGAGACAGCTTCTGAGTCTCATGGGTGCGGAGAACTCCGCGATCGACTGCGTAGATTAGCAACAGAAAATCAAGCACATAGAGTGTTGCAGTATCAAGTGTTGCGAACAACTACATATCCAGACCTCCAAACCTTAGACTTTTTTGCGAGGAGAAAGCAACAAAGCTGCACACTTTTGACACGAAGAGAAAATTAGAACTTTAGGGATTAATACCTGTGTTTCCATAATAGTGATTCTGGGTGCCTAGGCCGTTGTGATTGTATTGAGGCCCGTTACCAGTTGCGATATTTTGAAAACAAGGACCGGTGTTGTTGAAAGTAAAGCCAGAAGACATCACTGTTGAGGATATTTCGAAATTAATTATAAAACTCTGGTCGGCCGAATTTCCGTAGGAGTTACGAGCACCTTGCACATTAAGCTACAGTAGTCGCGGAAACGAAAACACTATGGTATATCTCCTTCCTCGTAGTAGCTGCTCACAGCCTCACCTATCTACATATAGTAGCCACGACTTGACTAGACGTGTAACTAAGTGACGGGGATACGTACCTAAAACATTCCACTTTAGGTAATCTCAGCTCGATCTGACAGAGCCCGTCGGGGTTAATACCAAGTATCCGAAGTCCAATAACACGCATGCTGACACGCATTAGGAAATGTAACGTTCTTGAGCGGGGCAAAGAGCTGCAAGAAGCGCAGCGAGTGCTCTGCGACGCCGGGCCTTTCAGCTCCCTGATCGAAACCCAAGACTTCATATCCTGTTTCGTGAGAGTATGCGGTATTAAAACAGGACGAGACAGATGGAAATAGTGGCCGCGTAGATGGCGACGCCCTCCAACACCGTCTTCGATAATTCCGGCAATGGTCCGCAAAACGTCGTGGCCGGGGGTGGCCCGCAATTCAATCACAACGGATCCGGCACGCAGTACCACTTCCATGGAAGTGCGGCCGTCAGTGATGCCGAAATACGTCGGAGAGAAAAAGAAGGTTTGTATCGCGTTATCCAGCAACTCATCATTGTCCAGATCACCATTGTCCAGATCACCATTGTCCAGATCATCATTGTTCGAGATGCATTACATGAAGCCACGGCAAAGCTAATAACTGACGACTATAGATTGTCTCTCCTCACTCGGCTTCCCAAGTTTACATGCCCGGTGGCAAGACATAGAAAATGCCCACCCAAACACTTGCGATTGGCTGTTCAGCACCCAAGAATTTCTGCATTGGCGAGGCTGCGATCACCCACCACACTCCAACGGAGTACTGTGGATCAAGGGCAATCCGGGCACCGGGAAATCGACACTGATGAAGCATACATCCCGTTATCTTGAAAATACTATTCCACATGGCTTGATCGCGGCATACTACTTCAACGCTCGAGGTGGCGTCCTCGAAAAGACCCCAGTAGGCATGATGAGATCACTTGTGTACCAGATTCTCTCTCAAGATAACGATCTGTACGAAACTCTCGGTCCTTCTTTTCGCGAGCAACAGAGGTTGGGTAGGGGAGATGATTTGCAGTGGAGAGTATCAGAATTGAAGGGGCTCATACGGTCTATAGTCAGGCAACAGCAGTCGAAACCTCTACTACTCCTCGTTGACGCATTGGACGAGTGCGACGACCAAGATGTCAGAGACGTCGTTAGCTTTTTTGAAATTCTTAGCATCGATGCTATCAAATCTAGAGTCGTGTTGAGAATTTGCCTCTCTAGTCGCCACTATCCCTATGTCAGCATGAAAAAAGCGTGAGCTGATTGTCGAAAGAAGAGCAGAGCACGGAGCAGATATTACTACTTACGTTTCGGAAAAACTGAATACTAAGATGACTTCCATTCATGAAGAGATTATACAGAAGGCGGAAGGTATCTTTTTGTGGGTTGTTCTTGTTGTTGCTATGCTTAATAAAGCCTACGACGATGGCCGGGACGAAGCCGCGCAAGCGGTCCTCGAAGAAGTGCCAAGCGACCTGGAGGGGGTTTTCAACCAACTTTTGGAAAAAGCCGATCCACATAAAGCCGAGTTAGTCAGAATGCTTCAATGGGTGCTGTTCAGCGAGTATCATCTAGCACCTGAAGAGCTCTTCATTGCGAGTGTAGGGAGATTCCTTCCTCCTCGTGAGACGATCGATCGACGCATCGTTAGCTCCTCGAAGGGCCTTATCGAGATACGACATGGGCATAGAGATTATGTACAATTCATTCATCTTTCCGTCAAGGATTTTCTGTGTCGAAACAATAGGCTCCAGAAGCTAGATCCCACGCTAAAACCATATCCTCTCAGCGCTAGCTATGCTCGTCTCTGGGCGTTTTGCTGGTCTTGCATTGAGCAGTTATATCTTACAACAACTATTCCGAAAGATACCCAACAATTCATTGATAAGCATATATTCTTAGGGCATGCTTTGGGTCTCGTTCTTCATTATGCTGATAAAGCATTACCCAAGGATGAAAGAGGAGGCGATTTAGAAGCTGCAATCGCATGGTGGCTCTGCGAGAACAATGGCTGGTTCCAGTGGTGGAAAGCCCTCCGTTCTCTTCAACTCGTGGACGATCCCGTTTACAAAGAGGATGAACTTGTCTATACATTGGCAATATTCAATTATAAAAACCTAGCCGAGCTTGCTCTGAAAAAGGGTGTCAATGTCGAAGCACGAGGTTACGATGGCACCGCACTTTGGGGCGCTTCGGCTAGAGGACATTATGAAATAGCCAAGCTACTTCTCGAGTACGGTGCTGACGTGAACGCACAATATGGTTACCCTATGACCGCGTTACAAATTGCCTGTCTTGACGGACAGTATAAATTGATCAAGTTGCTTCTCGAATATGGAGCTAAAGTGGATACACCTTATGGTTATTACGGTACTGCACTCCAGACTGCTTCTGCTCAAGGACATCATGAAATAGTCAGATTACTTCTCAAATTTAGGGCTCACGTGGATATACCAACTGGGTACCACGGGACCGCACTCAGCGCTCCCCACGAATAAAACAAGTTAAACAATTAACCTTTGCTTTACCTTAACTGCCTTAAAACCTTAAAATCGGTTGTTTAACTAGTTTAACCGATCTTATTATTTAATTTAGTTTAAATAATTTAATAAACATAATTAAATAATCTTAAGTTATAATTAATTAAAATTAAAACTTTTTATTAATTTTAATAAAGTTTAAAAATTAATTAAATCGTTTTATAATTAATATTATAAATATTAAATAACTTTTAAAATATTTGTTTTAATAAATAAACGTTATAAAATTATTGTTAACTTATATTAATTAAATATTCGTTTATATTTAATTAATATAATTAATATAAAAAAATATTAATAATAAATTAATTAAATATAAAAAACCGTTATTCGTAATTTTATTATTAATAAAAAAAATCGCGTTTTATTTATATATAACCGGTTTTTTTTATATATAAATAACGTTTTAATTTATTTATATAAAACTCGGATTTATTATTTAAATTAAAACTATTATAAACTTTATTAATAAGTTTTCGGATAATAAACGTAAAAATTATAAAACCGGTAATAATAATAATTTTAAAAATAATATAATTAATATAATATTTTTTTAATATATTATTATTAATTATTAAACTTAGTTTATTTTAACAAAGTTTATTTTTCGAAACTTTTTTAATCGTTTATTAAAATTAAACATAATAATTATTTAATAATTAAACATTTTTTTAAAAAACTCTTTATACTTTTATAACTTTTTATAAACTCGTTTAAAATTAACGCGGATTTTATTAATATTATCAGGGTTAAAAATATTTAAATTAACTTTTCGGTCGTTAAATTAACATTATTACTACTAAGTAATAAATATTAATATAATTTCGCGGTTTTATTAAATAAAAACATAATAATAAAAAAAATCGTTAATTAAATATACGAAAATATATAAAAAAACAGTTAATAAACTTACGAAAATAAAACTTTTAGTTTTAATTTATCGTCGTATTTTTTAATTAAATAAAATCAAGTTAAATAAATACGTAAATAATTTTCGAACTTTTTAAAAAAAACTATAACGTTAAAAAAATTAAACTTTTTATTATTACTCTCGTATTATAAAATTATTAATTTTAAAAAGTTTAAAATATTATTAAATTTATAATAAACTTTTTAATTTTTAAATCGAAAACGTAATCCGTAAATATACGCTTATTAACTTAAAAATTAAAACGTATTATATTATAATATATAAAAAATAATTATTTAAAATTAATAAAGTTATAAATTATAATTAAAAACGAGTTTTAATAAATCTCGTTTTTAACTTTTATTATAATATTGTAAAAATTACTTAATTTATTAATAAAAATAATAACAGGCTTAAATATATACGAGTTAATAACTAAGTCGTTTTTATTATTAAAAAATTCGTTAACAGTTTATATAATAACTTATATAATAGTTTCTTTACTAATAATATAATATATAACTTCGTTATAAAAAACATCGCGGTATTAAAAATTAAACTTAATTTATATATTAACGAAATAATTCTTTTTAATAATACTTATAACGATTATATTAACAATATACTTTTAATAATATATTCTACGTTATTAAACAACTTTTTTAACTTCGTTATTAATAAATAAAATATAAAAATCGTTAAAATAAATTAAAATACGTTTTAATAAAACTTTAAAAGTTTTATTATTAACGGAAATATTATTAAAAATAAAAAAACTTAGTTTAAACTCGATATTATAATTATTAATAACTTAATTAAAATAAAATTCGATATTTTTATTATTATAAATATTAATAATATATTTAAAACTTAATAGCTTAATATATAACTTTTAATCTTTATTAATATAATAATTAATAATATTAATAATACTTTTTTAAAAAAACGATTCTTAAAAATCGAAAAAAAAATAAATCTTAAATTTCGTAATAATTATTTCAATTATAATAATTTTAATAACTATTATAAAAATCTTTTTAACTTATTAAGTAATAATATTTTAACTTATTATTAAATTTAATATTAATTCGGGGTTTAAAAACTTAACAATTTCGAAAAACTAGTCGTAATTAAACAAACTTAATAATATATTTAATATAATATAAAATACGATTATTAATTACTTCTACTTTTTTTTAATAAATTTAACAGTATAAAAAAACGTAACTATAACTTAAAATTGTTAAAAAACAATAATATTAAATGTTTTTTAATTTTCTTACTTTTCGAAAACGTTAAAAATTTATTAGTTTAATTAACATAAGTTAATATTATACGTTTTTCGAAAATAATATCGTATTAAACTAATAATATAACTTTTATAAATTTAAATACGTTTTTTATACTCGTTGTAAAAATAATATAATTAAATTTTTTTTTAAATTAAAATTTTAAAATTATTAAAAACAATTAATATAAAACAAACGTTATATTAAAAAATAATTAAATATATATTATAATTAAACTAAATATAAAATATATAATTTTAATTATTAATTTATACCCGGGGTAATTAACGTTAAATCGAATTAATAATTATTTCGGAAATAAAAGTAGAAATTTAATTATAAATTAAAACCTGTTATAATTAATAATTCCGGGGCTCGAAAAACGCAATAAATATTATTTTAATTAATATATTACTTATTATTAATTAAATTTTTAACTTTAACATATATATATAAAAAGAACTATTTACCCGAAAATAATAACACGTCGTACTTTAAAAAAGTATTATTAAAAGCTGTATAATAACGCTGTTTCTTGTAATATATAATAAAATATAACTAGGAAAAGTTGGGCAAAAGGTTTTCGAACGCGTAAAAATATTAATTTTTTAATAATTTACTATTTATATTAAAATTAATATACGAAATAAAAATATATAAAAAAAATATATTAACTTACGTAAAAAAACTTATTAAATTTAAAAATATAATTATTTTAATATAAATTTTAAAACGCGTAATATTATTAATAAAAATAATTATTAATAATAAAAATAATTAATCGATTAATCGGAATAAATAAATAATAATAATAAAAGTTATAAATCGGTTAAATTAATAACAAATTAAATTTATATATAATTTATATAAAAATAATATTAAAAACTTATTAAATTTAAATATATAATTAATTTAACGTAAAACGCGAAACGCGTAATATTATAAATAAAAATAAGTTAAAAAAAGTATTAATCGGTCAGGAATAATTTAAATAAATATAAATAAAATTAAAAATATTATAAATTAATTAATTATACCGCTTATAAAAAATATATATATAATTATTAAACTCGAGATTTATTACGTTAAAATATCGCGTATTTATAGTTTTAATTATAATACGCGTAACGTTATAAATATAAACAAACAAAAAATATAAAAAAAAAACAGTTTTTTAAAATATACTTGTTAATATTATTAAAATAAAATTAACGTTATAATAAAAATAACATCGTTAAATAACTTTAATTAAATTAAATACGAAACTATTAATAATTTAATACTTTTTATAAAACGTATAATATTATTAATAATTAATAAATCGAAAGTTATTAAAATCTTTAATTAAAATTAAAACTGATAATTTAATTAAAAAGTTTAATAAATAAACATTAATTAAACACGGGTTCCGATTAATAAATTAATAATTTATAATAAACTTATTATTATATTATTAATACGCACTTATTTATTAAAATTAATTATTTTATAACTTCGTTAATTAAATTATTAAATTTAATATTAAAATTTATTTACGAATTAATTATAATTATTTATAATTAATTACAAATAACTAGTTAAATAAAACATCGTTATTTAATTTATAAATAATTTAAAAAGCATTAATTAATTTAACTTAGCTTAATTACTTGCAAATCAAACAAAGTATTACTTTATTTGTGGGGAGCGTTGACCGCACTCCAGACCGCTTCTGCTAAAGGACACTATGAAGTAGTCAGACTACTTCTAGAATCTGGGGCTAACGTAAATATTTAACACCGTTGCCTTAGTCAGGTGCCATATGGCATTTCCTCTCAAGGACATCGCAAAGTAGTTAAGCTATTTTCCGATTGCAATAGTAACGTATATGCAGAAAGCGATCACCCTGGTCCCGCCCTACAGAGCGCTTCTACTCAAGGACACTATAAAATAGTTAAACTACTTCTCGAACACGGTGTTGACGTGAATATACAACACGTTCATGAGGGTACCGCACTACAGAGTGCTGCTGCTCAAGGACACTATGAAGTGGTCAAACTACTTCTCGAATACGGTGCTGACGTGAATGCACAACACCCTCAGTACGGTACCGCACTACAGAGAGGTAGAGGGTATCATGAAATAGTCGAGCTGCTTCGCGAATACGGCGCTAAGGAATGCAGTTTATCTGATGATGAACCCAATCCTCGGGTTAGATAGGATGTCGATAACTTTCACGGTTCAACGTGGGGTAAGGGCATAGGAGCCGCTGCTGGAATCATCCGGCTATACAAACGGGTATGTTTCTTATAAATACTTCTATCTAATGGTTACTAGATCGCGTCGCTTTTTATAACACTTACCTGGGCAGCTGGGCTTACATCTTAAAGTCCCTGTCTTATTCTTGCATCCAACACTACGAGAATTATTACCACTCTTAGTCTGTCATCTATGTATTCAACGTCACCTGACAAAAAGCAAGGGTCTGCGAGTAGAACAATTTGCTTAAAGAAATACGGGATCTTATTCTACAAGGTTCAACAAAGAGAGCTGCACACTGGGCCGCCTAGGTACGGTACGATGTCTTAAAAGGAGAGAGAAGAACTCGAGCGCTATACTATACTCTTATATAAGATTAACACCATCTCGGCTTAATAATTATAATGCGATTAGTCATCGAAACCGGGCCATCATTTGCCATACCTAGTTCTACTACTTGACGACTATGATAGCATCAAATGCAGGCCGCCCAGCGAAATACATGGTAGTGGAGAAAAGGAGACATCGTAACTGGCCAGTAAGATGGTGTTTTGAACCACTGCGGTCTATGCCCTTACCAGCGCTGGGATACCTAAAATACCAATACAGATACGGTATATACAAGATGCAATGCTGTAACCAGTCATGCCGTATAAATGACATGGTGGTGTATTTACACTAATGCAGATCCGAGATTGTGGGCCGTTTCGGTACCAGAGATCGGGACATGGAGTAGCTTCGCGCAAGCTGTGCCTCATGCGGGCAGCTATCTCGGCGCTGGGATCTCAACAACTATATGAATGATTTATTTGGTAAGTTTAATGTGAGCGTATATCTATGTCCAATATGTTATTAGAAGTCTAGACGCGAGGAAACGTTAGTGATAGCAACTATAATCAGCAATGGAACATTTTGACGTCGTCATTGTCGGCGCAGGTATTTATCCAAATCCCAAGAAACTGCAAATTCTCTGAGCATGTCACTAATTTGCTACTTCAGGCCTACACGGTCTCGCCATGGCTCGAACACTAGTCGATGCTGTATCAAACAATCCCAAAAGAATCGTCATCCTAGACGAGAACCGCTCAATTGGCGGTACATGGGCCGCGGAGCGGCTATACCCCGGTTTAAAGACGAACAACGTCGTCGGCTCATACGAGTTCAGCGATTTCCCCATGGATCTCAAGCGATACGGACTTAAGCCAGGGCAGCATATCCCGGGGCTCGTTGTTCACGAATATTTCACAGATTTCGCAAAATATTTCGGCCTGGATAAACTCTTCCGTCCGCAGACGAAGGTAGAAGCGGCTTCGCTGCTAGAGAATGGGACGTGGAGGCTCGACTGTATATATCTTGGCAAAGACGGGCCGAAAACACGACAGTTAACGTGTGATAAACTAGTCATCGCCACTGGCCTGACGTCGGAGGCGCGCATGCCGACATTTCCAGGCAGTGCGAATTTCCTGGGCCCGTTGTTCCATGCTAAGGACCTTCATAGACGTTCGCATGAGTTGAAGGGCTGTCAAGAGGTCGTGGTCGTCGGCGGCAATAAATCCGCCTGGGACGTATGCTATTCCGTCGCTTCGAGGGGTGCTCGCGCGCATATGGTGATAAGACAGTCTGGAGGAGGTCCTAGCTGGGTTTGGCGGCAGTTCTCTATCTTCGGGGTGAGGTTAACGCTGGCGCGACTATCGTCTACAAGACTCTTTAGCTGGTTCGATCCCAGCCCCTTTGGTTCAAGCTTCTCTTCAGTTCGGCGATTCCTTCACGGAACGATCATCGGTTCATGGCTGATATGGGCTTTTTGGACCGCATTAGACTACTTCGCTGCCGCTGCTACTGGTTATAGTGACCCCAGATTACGAATGCTCAGGCCCTGGACATCGACGTTCTGGATGGGCAACTCGCTGAGCATACACAATTATGAAATTGACTGGTTTGAGCTGGTCAGGAAAGGCCGAATCGTAGTTCATCATGCAGATGTTACGACGATGGGAGAAAAGATGGTACAGTTATCAGATGGGAGCATAGTAGATGCTGATGCTGTGGTCTCCTGTACTGGGTGGAAATGTGCGCCACCTATTAGATTCTACCCGGAAGGCATATCAGAGGAGCTCGGTCTGCCATGCGAAGCCAACAGCATCACTCAAACTCCCAATAATAGCCTCCGCGAAGTTGAAGCCAAGAGAACTGGCAATATGGGCCCCCAAAGCCGACACGATGATGAGGTTCGGTCCAAGGCCCGCGCTGAAATCAAGAGACAATGCTCACAACTAGGATTTTCACCCAAGAGGACTCTACCGTCCAAGGACAGCGAGATCCAAACAAAATGGACTTCGTTCCCCAGACTCCATTCAAATACACCACTTCTCCTTGACTCTACAGAAACACCATACCACCTCTACCGCTTCCTCGTCCCCTGCTCCCCTAAGTTCCTCCATCTGCGCAACATTGCCTTCATCGGAATGCACCGGTCCATACACGCCGTTATCGTCGCACAGGCACAAGCGCTATGGATAACAGCCTTCTTCTTCTCCTCAAACCATCCCCAGACCATTTTAGACGCAGAAACCGTCTCTCGCGAAACGATCTCGCACGTCGAATACGAGCGGCTCAGACGGCCGAAAGAGAGCGGTGGTTCAGGTGCTTCGTTCCCGGATCTGGTCTTCGACAGCATCCCGTACACAGACCTTCTATTAGAAGACCTCGGCTTGAAAACGATGCGGAAACGCACCCTGTGGGCGGAGATTGCGCGCCCGTATCTGCCTGCTGATTACCGGTACGTGAATTCTGGTTGTTAACATTCTGGAAATGTCACATATCTAACCTCTGAATACATATAGTGGACTTATCGACGAGTGGCGCGCAAAAACAACGCATAATAATGCTCGGGTTTTCTGACTCTGGCTTGAGATTTAAGTAGGTAGTCTGGCTTATGATTACGGCTTGGGCAATGATATTACGAAGATATAAGCGATCTTATAAGTAACCTACGGGGCTCCTTAGGGACTGTAATTATGCCTGGGAGTTGTCATGTACACTTGTGTAAGACGTGATGAGGAAACTGTCAGATATCATACTTGCGACACATGTCTTGCAGCGTTCTGATGTCTTGTAAGTTGGTGGGTTTCTCTGTACAAACTAATAATAATATGACGAGCGGATACAGTACCTAGACGGTGCGGTGCGTCTGCATCCTTTCAATACAACTCCGACGCTCGCTAGCTCGATGGCATCGTGTGCCAGAATAGTCAATTCGCCATAGGCTAATATGGCAACATGTATACATGAAGGTATGTTCAGTAGAGGGCACGGCCTTCCAAATCTCGGTGTCAAGCTATCTCTCGCCTCTCCTTGACCACGCCCACCGGCCGGTCGATTTAGCAGTATTTATCATCGAAACTTGTTGAACTGGCTCACTTGGCGGACTCGAGTCGCGCTTCGACTCTTTCCTTGTGCGCCTTGTTCTTCAGGTGCACTTCGAAATTTGACGCTGACGTGTCCGGGCCAGGGGTGTATAATTTTCCCGGGCAGTCGAAACACCGTATCCTGGGCAGAAAGTAGAATCGAACGTGAGGAGGGATCGGCTGGCCCGCTTGAGGCGTAGGTTGAAGAGGCTGGCCCGTGTTGCTGTCCACGGCGCTGTACCGCATGACGCCTTCAAATTGATCATTTTTATAGGCGGCTTCCTGTTTGAACTGTTCAAGAGCACTAACAAGCCACGCCGGAGGAGGAGGCTGCGAGCATTGGTGAGCATCTGGTGAGTATGGATATCAAAGTGGGTTATCAGAAGTACAGAGTAGAGCACAGGCTGAGGCCTGGTAATGCCGCGACCAGCTGACAATGGGATGGTCACAGATCATAACGGCTACTATGATAGCGGGAGATAGAGGAATTAGAGTTTGGAGGAATATGTGGAATTGGTCTTACAGGAGTCGGCAGAGCCTCGCCTAGTTTCGGGGCTGGGGCATCTACTCGACCAATCTGGCCTGGAGGTAATCCGTTAGAAGAAGGTGTCCGGGTAGGATTCGCCGGGTTTGCTGTATTTGGGGTTGATGGTGGAGGCATGCTGTTGGGAACGGATACATTGGGAGCGCGGCTGTGAGACTGCAACGGTGTACTGGAGCCGGCTGGCGTGGTCTGCTTCGATTTGATGTCGCGCATGAGTTTGCGTAGCTTCTCTTTCGACACTCTCAGCGTGACCATGAAGTGCTGGGGTTCTTCTGTCGCTTCTCGAGTCACTTCACGACCAAATCTTCTAGACGTTCGGGTTTCGTGATGGTGTATTGTCGCTTCTGGGGTTTCGGATCGGCCCAGATTCGCCATGCGCTGCTGGGCTGCCGAGGCGGCTCCGCGCATTCCCCTGGTTCTTGCCGTGCCAGCGAATGCGGATGCCGCTGGCGAGTCCGGCGACGAGTCATCACTCTCGTCAGACTCGGAGAGATCGCCGTCGCGGCCACCCTGGCCCCTCCTGCGGCCTGTCCCGGGAGCGCCTGCTACGCGCTTATAGAGCCGGCTGTCTTCGACGTTGGTCGCTGCGCCGGGTAGCGTCGACGAGACGACAAGGGTGCGGATCGTCCTTTGTCTCTCCTTCAGGTCTGGTAGTGTTGGCCCTCCGCGTCTGTTGATCGATCTCTTCTGCCGCCTCTGCTCGCGTGAGAACACCAGCTCGTTTTTCTCCAAGTCGACCTCATTGAGCTCGTACAAGTAGGGCGAATAGTCCTTGGCCTGTTGCTGGGGGCGGAAGACGCTGGGTAAAGGCGAGGGAAGAAATGCAGCCACAAGATCGGCGTCCTCGATAGGCCTGCCGTCGAAGGGGTGGCCAACGCTGTATAGACTCCTCGTGAACAGGTGCGTCTGCTCGCGTATGCAGTGGGCTATGGCGGTTGTGAATTCTCCGGATAAGGCAAGGTCCCTGGACATACTTGCGGCAAACTCCTCGGGGGAGTTCAGCGGATTGTTGATCTCCCATTCGAACTGGTCGACCAGCGTGTGCTGTCCTATGGTGATGTTGAGCTTCACGAGTATCCTCATCTCGTCGTTCTTCCAGGCGGAGTACGGCAACTCGGGGTCCAGAGCGTCCTCGTCCGAGAAGACGAAGGGGTAGAAGTCGTTGAGCTGCTCGTGGATCTGCTTCAGTACCTCGTCGTAGATGGGCTGGGCCGTGGGCGGCTTGAGGCCCATGTCTTCGATCAGCTGCATGGCAAACAGGTCGGGACGGACGATGCGCTCGTGAAGATTCCAGGTGAAGGTGTCGCGCAGCTTGACCTTGTCGTAGTCGACGTCCAGGCGCACGGGCACAAGCTCCTCGTGCTGCTCGGCCTGCTGCTTCATGTCCTTCCGCTTCCACTTGAGCGCTGGAACCTGCCGGTTGCCCAGCCGAGCCTTTTGGTAGGGATACATCAGGCGCGAGGTGGGTTGGCCGTTCTCGGTGCGGCCATTGCCAAAGCCGTTGTAGCCGTCGCCGTACAACCGCGAGGGCGTGAACCAGTGGTGGTACTGAGACCGCAGGAGCTTGTAGTCGCCGATCTTGGAGTACGTAGTGGTGTTGTGCTTGTTCTGTTTGGTGTGCGACTCGATCAAGGCCGCAGCGTTGATGTGGTCACGGCTGCGGGCCGTCTCGATCAGCACCTTCTCGAAGGCCGCCTTGTCGCGGATGGGGATGCCGCCATTGCCCACGTTCGGCAGCGCGTTGTCGGCCTTGCCACCTGGTGTCGATGAGGAGGGGGAGGCCGATGAATGCTCTGGCTTCGACATCGCCGTCGCCGTCGTCGTGGCTGCGGCTGTGTTTGTGGGCGCGGCGCTGCCATTACCGGCGGCCGGGTCTTGCTGGTCCGCCATCGTGCAATGTAGCGGCGAGCGAGGCTGTGCGTGTGCGTGTGCGAGTGCGAGTGTGAGTGCGCAGTGTCGTCACGACCGGTGTTGGTGTTTAGTAGCGAGCTAGCGCCCGACAAGCCGCTTTTGCTTGGCCTTGGCCCAGGGATAAGAATGTCCTCTTGTCGCAATCAGAAGCTAACGCAGGCAGAGAGCACTGGATGGACTTGGTATCAAACGTAGTGTGCTGGGTGTAGTGCCCTGTCGTGTCGTGTCCTGCGGCGTCGCGGTGTCGCGCGGTTTCGCGTCGTCGGCTGGTAGCGTAATTCGTTAAGCGACCATCAATGATTAGAATAGCAGATGCGGCTGTTCAAATTTGGTTGTGATGCACTGATCGTAGATTTATGAAGTCTGGGCTTGTCCAGCTCATCAGTTCATTTTTATCCGTTGATGTAGTCGTTCGGCGCGACAAGATCGGTAGGTAGAGAATAATTGTACTTACAAAGCTACGGAGTACAAGTCAATCGACTTGTCGCAGAGTGTTCTTCAATTATTAGTATGGTCCGTGCGCTCTACTCTTCTCCACTTCCAAGTCCACAGTGTAAGCCATTAGGTATCGTTTACTTCGTACGCAGGTTCTCCGTACCTACTGTATGTGCTCATGGCCGGCCAGGCCCGAGACCTAGTCCTGTCTTCTTGATACTTGCGTACCATGTAGAAGTAGGTACCGGAGTCCCTTATGTCCACGGTATGTATGTAGGTAGTGGTCTCAGAACCATCGCTCCCGACAGTTGTTGCTCTTTCCAAACCTTTTGAATCTTGAAGCAGAGATGAAATAGCAATTAATAATCAGTTGATAGATAATAAAGTAGCTGTTCCCCGGCGGTTTCTTAATCCTTTCAAGTTCAATAGTTGTAAAGTTTTCGAGCCTTTATATTTTATCAAACACTTGAGCAACAGTTTACTGAACTCAGTACTGCTTGGGAGTGTTGTCTAATCCTACCTCTTAGGTACGAAGTACTTCGTAGGTATGTACAGTATGTATGTATTTATGCAGTACTAGATCGTCTACGAACAAGGCAAGTGCCCCTGGACACAGGCGGCCATGGCTGATGGGGCTAACAGAAGCGCAAGCACCTGAGAGGCTAAGGTACCTGTTTATGAACAAGTGACCTCACCTACCCCTCCAGCACCCACAAAGCCCCTCCGTCCGAGCAAAAGCTCAAAAGCTCAAAATACCCGCGTCACTGTGGGAGCTTCTTCCCGTTTCTTTTGATTCCGTTTTGTTTTCTTGCTCCAATTGTCCGAAAAAGCCCCCTCAGTATCACATAGCCTGCAATCGATTTCAACAACATGTCTACCGAAGATAAAGACGTCGGTTCGTACAATTCCCTACGACTTCCCCTAAGGTCTCTGCCCGAGCATCTGTCTGAGGGCAGCACTCGTGATGCTTTCCCTAAGCCGAAGAATGTTGAAGTTACGCAGCCGCCTCGTGGCGCCGTGATAACCCCGCCCGAACGGTGTAGAGCTAACCGGCTCTCTACATCATTTAGATTACTCGCTCAAGAACCCAGACGTCCTCACCAAGTACAAGACAGCTGCGGCCGTTGGCGAGAAGGTTCTTGCTGCCGTATCGAAGCTATGCGTCGCGGGCGAGAAGATCGTGACCATCTGTCAGAAGGGCGACAAGCTTATTGAAGAGGAGGTTTCCAAAGTGTATCGCACTACGAAGCTGAAGGGTGAGAGAATCTCATGCCAGCACGCATTCTTACTGCGACTTAGACTTACACTGTCGACTGACGCCAGGTTTCTCCCACCCTACGACCGTCTCTCCATCGACCTACGTCACGCCCTACACGCCCCTGACGTCTGATACCGCCGAGGCCAATGCTGAGCTTCAGCCTGGAGAGCTCGTCAAGATCCAGCTAGGCGCCCAGATCGACGGATTTGGCTCTATAGTCTGCGATACGATCATTGTTCCTCCCAAAGACGGCGCCCAGGATGTCGTCACGGGCCGCAACGCCGATTTGATACTCGCCAATTACTACGCGAATGAACTGCTCCTGCGGCTCATGATGCCACCCGGACTACTGGCAAGCGGCACCGATGAGGAGAAGGCCAAGGCCGCCGCAGTGAAGCCCCCCACGCAGTCAAAGATCACCTCCATGCTGGACAAAGTGGTGAAGAGCTATGATTGTAGTCTTGTCGAGAGCACAACGTCGTGGCTTTTTGAACGGAATGAGATTGAAGGCAACAAAAAAATCGTCATTTCCCCCGCCGAAGGTACTAAAGGCGAAGGCGTTCCTCAGGTCGGTGAGGTCTGGGGCGTCGAGATGGGAGTGACGCTTGGATCAGGCAAAGTCAAGACTCTGGACAAGCGAGCCACGCTGCATCGTCGGACGAGCAACACGTACATACTCAAGTCGCAGACAGCGCGTAAGACCCTATCAACGATCCAAGCCCGATTCGGCCATTTTCCCTTCAGCTTGAGACAGCTGGAAGAAGAGGGCGCCGACACCAAATTCAAGGTTGGCGTTTTCGATGGCGTACGCTCTAACGTGCTGCGTCAGTACGAAATGGTTGGAGACAAGGATGGGGCTCCCGTGGCCAGATTATTAACTACTCTTGGTAATTAGAAGACACAAAAACCCTGTCGATAAACGGATTACGAGACTAACGTGAGATACCTAGCCATCACCAAGAACGGCATTACAAAACTTGGTGCTCCACCGGCACTTGACCTCAGCAAATACCAGACTGACAAGAAAATCACCGATGAGGAGATCTTACAGATACTGGAACAACCTCTAGCCAAAAACAAGGGCAAGAGTAAGAACAAGAAGAAGAAGAAGCCGGCGAAGAAGTCGGCCAAGCCCGAAGAGGAAGGGAGCGAGGAGGAGAGCGAGGAATGAGTCAGCGCCGCATTCATCGAGGCGCTCAGTGGGCGTAAGTGTCTTCGAGCAGCTTCTCCCGCAAGCTCTGTGATGGCCAGGTTCCCGTAGGAGGAAGCGTATTCGCTCGCCTAATATGAATGTGTGGATGGTGGGCGTGGCTTGAGGCCCCTCTGGCCTGACGGAGTCCTGACATGGGTGCGTGCGTGCTGTCCTTGGCAAGGATCGGACGCGGAATATGCCCTATCGACGAAAGTAGGCGTGTCTGGAAATTCGCTACTCAAAATTATAAGCCCCGTTTTAGCATTGCACCAAAAATGAGAGATAATGCTTGAATCTTGCAGAAACACACCGACTCCCCTTCCACAGAACCAATGTGCCTCCTTTTGCTCTTCGCTTTATGTGACCCCTTCGCAGGCGAACGACAACAAAAACAGTAACAAACATAAACAAGTACTCGTGTACGATGCAACTAAGACTACAGGAATCGCAGATGCCTCGATAGCTGGATAAGGCATAATTAATTGACTGGAGGGACGCACCTTGATAGGCGGAAGCGTATTGTAGGTGAACAGACAGCACTACTGGATACGATGCTATCCCTGCAAGCGAGCAGCAGGCTCGGGGATAAGACAACGAAGGTCGGGGCATCGTGGGAGTCGGCACATATATTACATAGTGACCACTTGCAACTTGATGTGATGTTCTCGGGTGACCTGGGCAAACAGAGGCGCGCAAGGACTCGACATAATTGGATCTGCACATGGCCCTTGTCGGTGGCCAGGCCTGCAGGGCCAGAGAGAGGGCAACAACAAACCATGGTGCCGGCTTACGTAGCGTAGATAGATAGATGGACGTATGTTATCTACAGCAGCAGCACCAGTTCATCTCCGTGGGCAATGATGTGACAGCAATTTATTCATTGATCGACTATCAGGGGTTACCAATTCATAAGATACCTGGGTAGGTAGCTTGTTGCTTGGAAGTAAACAGTTTTCGGATTCGAAGTGCATCTTAAGTAGTGAGAGCCTACAGTACTCGTGGTCTACTCAGAAAAGGAGGAAGGAACGGACGGGTTGGCACTTGCCCATTGATAGACGGGGAGAATACCTAAGGTAGGTACGAAGCAGGTAGTGAATGGAATCACAGCGGGAAAGAACGCCTGTTACTTGGTCTAGTGGTAGCAGAGACAGGGAGCCTAGGTGGTGGGTTCAGCAGTGCCTTAGTGTAGTACATACGTACCGCGACGGGGGGCGCTGTCAGTGGCAGTGGGAAAGAGCCCTGATGCTGGTCAGGGCCGTACCGCACGTCGGCTCCAGTAATTTTCTAGGAGCTCCCCTTTCGTATCTACCTCTCAGCATTCCGTCGCCATACCGCGTACCTGAGCGAGCAAGCGAGCAAGCGAACCGACAACCACAACAGCTTGCACATGTCCAACGTGCAGAGAAGAAGTGCGTAATCCTCACCATTACACCGTGCACACAAACTAACGCTGGTTGGCAGATCTCACATCCTAGGAAGCCGGTCGTGCGAGGCGATAACGCGCACGCGCAGCGGCAAAAGGCAAAAGGGCAATAGGGGGCTCGCTCCCCAGCACTTTTCCTCCTCTCCGTCCTCTTCGCGAGCCTGCAACCACCAGGCCAGCATAAGTCGCCGGCCATGTCTTCGCATCCACACAATCCGCACTCCTCCAAGTCGACGCGATCACGGCTCCCGAGCCCGAGCCCGGCCCGTGTCTCGAGCACTCCGAACGACACCCTCACCTTCAGGTCTGATATGACACCCGCAGAGCACCGCACGTTCCTGCAGCGCTGGCTGGAGCCGCCAGTACAGAATCGACCTAGCTTCCAGGAGGCGGGACTGCTTCGTGGCGGTGTTGTAGAGAACATGGCTGCTCTGGGCACTATGCCTAAGGCGACGGCGCCGAAGAAGACGGCTGGTGCTGAGGGGTCTCCGGCGGTGCCTGCATCAACGGTGAAGAGGATCGTGTTGAAGAAGCCATATTCGCCTGCTCCCTCTACTGGGGCTGGTGTGCCTGACACCACGCCTCCGAGTGCCAGTGCCACGGCCACGCCGCCCGACATGGCTCGCAGCGAGTCAGCCGGCATGCTGGACGACGCGGCAGAGGCCTCGCTGTCGCCAACTTCACACCTGGCCCTGCCTGTGCCCATGGTCGACGACGCGAACGATGATGACTACGTACCGGTGCCTAAGAAGGGAAAAGGGCGCCGCAGCCATGTGCACAATGCCAGTCGTACTAGCGCTTCTCCTGCGTCTGCATCTGTCACCGTCTCGAGTCGGCGGCGCCAGTCTCACAGGCATAGGAGCGCGCGTTCTAGCCCTACACCTGTCCGGCCCTCTACACCTACACTCCCACCTCTACCTCCTCCGCCCTTTCCTGTTATAGATTCTACATCTGCACCTACCCCAGTTCCTACATCTCCTGTGCCTTCTGAAACTATGTCTTTTCAACCAGCGGAGCCGCCGCATGAGTCTACCGACAAGCAATCTCCTGACAAGATCGTCGAGTTTGCGGTCGAAGAGGCTCTCCGTCACCACCGGTATCCTACTGCCTGGGCTTTGCGTCTACTCTACGACGAGAGATCGGGAGATCCGCATTTCGTCTCTATGCTTGAGGACGTCTTCCATCAGCGTGCAAGTGCCAAAACCGCCCGCAAGTTTTACCAGCTTATCAGCGAAAAGAAGAAGGAGGGCAAGGAG
Source organism: Nemania sp. FL0916 (assembly GCA_022578715.1). NCBI lineage: Eukaryota > Fungi > Ascomycota > Sordariomycetes > Xylariales > Xylariaceae > Nemania > Nemania sp. FL0916. The sequence goes on along the minus strand of MU390257.1, from coordinate 191,655 downwards.
GGCAACAACAGCTACCAATATTTCGTGCCGCCGCCCACTGGAAGCCGTCCTACGGTGCCCAAGGCGTTGCCTGCGCCTTACGCGAAGTTGATCAAGATGGAGTTTGCCACGCTTCTCCGCGACGCTGCTGGCGATGGTAGAAACGCTGCAAATGCAGAAACCGCCGACGTCGATACAGACGGCCATGGCAGCAAAAAACGCAAGACGGACGGAGCAGAGGAGCGAACACCATCCGAAGGTCACATCAGCAAAAAACGTAAGACGGACGAAACAGAGGAGCGAACACCGCTCCCCGACCAAGCTATCACGCGCCTTAACGGCACTGCCTCTACGGATGGCACTGGGACGAGCTCGCACTCACACAAGCATCGGCATGGCGGTCATCATCGCAAGCGTCATTCCCGCGGCGGTATCGCCAAGAATAAGTCGCCCCGGGGCAAGAAGCCACGCACAGACTCGATCAGCAGTTCCTCATCTCTATCCTCCGTCCCAGACGAGGCCATCGAAGACTGTGACAATCTTCTGGACAGTGTAGATGGCGAGAGCGATCCGGAGGTGTCGCGTATGGAGGACGACTACGCCGAGGGAAATAATGCACAAATCCCGGCAGGCTCGATGCAGCCAATCAGCGTCAAGCAGGCGAAACCCGCCAGCAAAAAGCAGATTGTTTCGCCCGACGCTGCTCCTGAGCAAAACACTCCTACTACTCACCATCCACGCTCACGGGACTCGAGCATGCCCGCTGTCGTTATCACCACCTCCACCACCTCCGCCACCAACGGCACGCCTCATCACCCCAGCACCCTGCCTGGCCAGAAAATCAAATTCACTAGTCGGTTTGGTGATTTCGATGACTTGCCCGACGGCCTTGCCCAGAAGAAGCTGTCACGCAAATCGGAGACGGCAGGCATCACCAAGACTGCCTCCGAAGATAGCTTCGTCCGTGAGCCCCTGAAGGTAAACGCGTTGCTTGATGAGCCGGAGTCGCTTCCCCAGCCACCCGCCCCACCTCCTGAGCGTGCTCGTCTGTCACGGACGCCAGCGCCTGCGCTGAGTTCGCGAGCTGCCAGGGCGGCCAAGAGGAATCATGACGAATTTGAGGACGCGAGCTCACCCACCGTGTCGTTCTTCCGGCCTGATTTCGAGCTCTCGTCGGCACGCAACTCGCGCGCCACCACCCCGATCAACTCTAGATCTATCAAGAAGCCCCGAGGCGGCCTGCGCGTCAAAACATCGTAAGTCTCATTCTCTCTATCATCCCTCAACATGCATCATGCTTGCCGGTGTGCTGTCTGCAGGGGCCTGGTTGTGCTGTCACAAGTGAGGCAGAGCCAAGTGGCGATGTGGCACCACATAATTGCACATTGGGCGAAAAACCAGCCTTCCCGGCATCCCTAGCCCTCTAACCATACTCATCATCATCAATTTCTTCTTCCCCGATTCAGATTGGCTAACTCTGCCTGTGCTTGTGCTAGACCCATGAAGAAAAAGGGCACATCCGCGGGAATTCCTCGAGGCAACGGTGAGCGACCGAGCCCCGTGGCCAATGGAGTGCCGCATAATCAGGTAAGTGATAATTTGACGGGCTACGGCCTTTCATTCCTCATCAATCTACAAACACGGACCTATCTATCATCTCCCTCTTGCTTTTTCTCTGGGTTGAGCGCCCACGGCGTGAGGGAGCCAGAAAAGCGCGGCCCTAGGATGCTAGGCACCAGGTTGGCAAGTGCCTGTTTTCCGGTGTCCGCTTTTGCCGGATCCTGCGTAGCCATCCGCCACACAGTCCAGGGCAGTATGCTAACCACACATTCTAGGACGATAATGACGATTCCTGTTATACGTGTGGCGGCAATGGCGAATTAGTTTGCTGCGACGGCTGCACAAATTCCTTTCATTACACCTGCATTGACCCTCCTATAGACCTGGGCCACATTCCTGATGAATGGTACTGCAACGAATGCCAGGTCCGATACAATCCGCCGCTCGTGAAGGAGGACAAAGGCATCTTTGCTTCTCTCGTTTCTAGCCTACAGCGCAAAAATGCTAGCGCCTTTCGCCTGTCGGAGCCTATTCGCGAGTACTTTGAGGGTGTGAAGACCGGAGCAGAGGGCGAGTACGAAGAGACTGCGCCCCCCAAGCCCAAGTGAGCCCACCCATCGTCGTCCCTAGTGCGCGGCCAGTTTTGAGACTAACGTTATTTCCCCTAGGGCAAATAAGAAGAACACAGAAGAGGCTTTTGATTTTTACAAGATCAGGAGCGGTGACAAGGCTGTTTTGTGCCATCATTGCCACAAACACTCGGCGGACGATCGGCCTATTATTCCTTGCTCGGTCTGTGGCCTGCACTGGCACCTAGAATGCCTCAACCCTCCTCTAGCGCTTCCGCCGCCTCTCCGGACTTGGCGCTGCCCTTGCCATGTCAATGACTTGCTTGGTGATGTCCCGGCCAGATTGGCTCCAGCCCACAAGTATCGCAAGATCAGAAATATGCCTGTGATTGAGCAAGGTTTCAGTCGCGGCCTAGCCAATAATGGATGGATAGAGATCAACGAAGACGATAGTGATGAGGAAGAAGCGTGGAAGCAGAGAAATGCCTTCGGTCGCGTATTCCGAGTGTCTGCCAAAGGCATCAAGCATGACTTCATCTCTCGGTCAGTAACATTGAAATTATGTCCACTAATATTTCCGACGCCATCTAACGATGACTACAGAGTTCACCAAAACACTCGGGATTCTACCGTCCATCATGACAGAGCCACAGAACCCGTTTCAACCGCGATCTTTACACCGCAAGACGCAAAGGAACAAGAGGCAGCGCTCGGTCTGGTACTGTTAGGCGTAAGCAAAGGCAATGGGGCCCAGCATTCTTCTCATGCTACAATCGTAAGTTTCGTCCAGTTTCGATGTCTGCTTTTCAAAAATTTTACTGACAACTCATGCTGCAGCCCGAGGCCACTCCAGCTGCCGTTTCCACAATGGCGCAGAAATTGATCGCTAATAATGGTCTGGCCAACGCGGACGTTGCGACACTTGAGGACGTTCTCGCGCAAGCAGATGCTCTAAAACAGAAGGTCCTAAAGATCCTTGAAGGCCGTACAAATCATGCCTGCCAGGAAAAATCGGAAACCGAATTGAAGGCGCTCACGCCTAATAGCATCACTCACGACGACTCGGCCGCCGTCGACGAGTTCAAGCTCGATCCGGTTGCCCCCCTCCAGACAGATAAGGCTCTGGATGCTGACAGTGCCAAGTCTGATTTCAATTAGCGATGCATTTCGACTGAAATTAGCTCATGTAAATTGTCAACACATAAACATATCGATATCCGAAGTTGGCACGTTCCACGATGTGGCACAGGTTGACAACAGGAGAATTTCCCAGCAAAAAGCTGGAAATTATTTCTCCTAACACCCTTTTTGCTCGCAGTGGCAATGGCCGCGGCTTGAGGTCTATCTCGTCAGCCTCGATATTCAAAATCGAGTTTGCGCGGCTCTTGGTCACTGTCTGCTGACAGTCTGACGCGTCTCATTATCACTGGTGATCAGTGGTATGTGTCGCCCTTGGCGACCATTCAGTCAACCCTGATCCGCCTGGAATTTGAGGTATGACAAACTGCCTGGTTATGGCATTTTTCCGTTCTCAACACGTGGAATGTAAGAATAGGGCATCGCGATCGCATTGCACATATAAGAAGGCGCCATCCGGAAGCAGAGACAAGGACTCTTAGCCCATGATGTATACTCGAAGTACCTCGTCTCGGCCATTCAGTGGCTCGAGGGATCAACCGGATGGCTCCTTTGTTTCTCTACGTGGTGTACGTGGAAACCATTAGATAGTCCATTTCTGAGATTGTATCGGCAAGCGTTCTATCGAGCCCTGTACCCTCAACGCCAGCAAGGAAAGGGATACCAGAGAGGGTCAGGGACTCGTGCATATGGTCTGGCGTAAGGTAAATTCAGAAATCACTGTCTAAAAAAAGAAAATTAGTACAAATTCCACCGCATGCTCTTCGTGACTGTTCATCGACGTAAAATCTTTTGGCCTCGTTTACTAAAAATTGCCTAAAAATATACCTAACACCGTGTAGTTTAGATACCATACGACATGGACACAATCCGTGCAGTTAAATAACTCATCAAGTACGAAGTAGTAACCGTATACTTACGGATTTTAGGCGAATTCAGCAATATGGATAAGTAGTAAGGAGGAAGGCAGGCTAGGAAGGGCCGTAAGAAATATTCCACACCCTCTTCATCATCCCGGAGACAGCTGCCTTGCACTCTACCATTCTACATGTCTACCCCAGCCGGGTCAATACTCGGTAGAAGGCCATCTTGTAAATCAAGATGAATTAGCGAATAGGGTGCTTTCGGTGGGTTCAGATACAGCAAGGTAGACAATCCAGAATTTCGACTTGAAAGCCATCTCTTTCGTGGACTTTCCAGCATTCATCCATCCTGAGGTAGTGCTCGAACTCTAGATCCTTTTATCCCAAGATACATCAGGCCGCGCCGAAAAGATAATCGAGTACCGACATATATATTCCTTCCAAGATAGTGCTTGTACTATCGTTTTCTTCTTCCCAACGGCCCCCTAATCAACGATCCAGGAAGAAGGTAGGTATCCATGTAGATAGCCCGCCGCGATATTCTTCGAAAAGCACACGTCTAGGATTCGACGCGTATGTATAGATTATGTCCTAAACCCCGAGAACCAAAGGCTACTAGTAAAGATACGGACCGCAATAGCTATGAACGTATTACATGTAACACGCCACCTCTTAACTAAATCAGCTTCAAACAACCAAGAAGCACGGGTTCTCGACACCCAAACCGCAAAGGACCTCATCCACATATCATGAACGCAAAGGAAAAAGGGAAAAAGATGGAGAGGCTAAATCCATCGCTACCTCCTCGACGAATGCTCTCTCCAGCTCAGGCCCGATATTCTAAGCCGTAATTACCTAGCTTCTATTACCAACATACATCGTGCTCTTGTGAAAGCCCTCGAGCAAAGGGCGATACGCGCCTGGGAATGTACAACGACTATCGAACGAATATTAGCAATCCCCTACGCATTTTCCTCTCTCCTCCTTCCTCTTCGCCGCCTCCTTTGTTAACTATTGCACACCCGTTTGTAGGGCTGGGATTCTATAATCCAGCGGGCCCTGTTGGACTACGCGTATTTTCTAGTCGGCCAGGTGATCAGGAATATATGCGGGTGGCGCGAACGGGGGCTCAAAGGGAAGAAACTGTAAAGACAGAGGAAGCACAAGAGACCAGAACGAGCAACTGGTTTGGCATGTCGGCTGGTGGGATGCTCTCCAGCCCCGTACCAGACCAAAATTTCACCTTAAAGTCATTACAAGACTACGATTGATATTACTCAGGACAAGAACTGAAGATTTTCACAAGTTTCTACATTACAAGAGGTACGGAGTGGCAGTATACGTAATATGAACGTTCTCTGATTGCTTATCACAAGTCAAGGTGGACCATCAATGCAGAATTGAATGGGGAAATACATACAACCTCAAGTGTTTGCAGAGTTCACGGAATCGCTCTTTATTCCATGCTGCTTACATTTGTGCTTTTCGCGTCCTCTACAGGACTACCTGCCTCATCAAATCCGCTATGTTTGCCTTTTCTACATGAGGTTGGTGCCAGGGAAGCCCTCTGACGTGACAATATCACCAAATGTCATCCGTCGCCCCGAGCCCCCCAGCCGGTCTCCCTAAAAGCAAACACCACCTTTTGGTCATGATGGAGACAGTCGTATCTATGAATTGCCATGAAAATGACATTTAAACGAACGTGAATTTTGCCAACAATCCAGATATCGCCAAAGAGGTCTCCCGCCCTCGCAGCGTAAAATCAAAAAGAGCAAGCTGTTCGGCTGTGCGTCACAGTGGTGGGTCGGAAAAGCCTAAGCTCCCCACACGTGCTTAGTTCCTGAACATAGACGATGAAGTAGAGGCCGGTTCCCGATCAACTCAACTCCTGTAATTGTACAAGACAAGGTCGCCATAAACAGAATGCATTGTTCTATACGGACGAAACGAGTCTCCCAAATATATTGAGAAAACAGCATCGCCATCACCTCTGAAAGCCAAGTGTCAGTGATGCTCACTAAGGCCGAGGTGATCGCTTTCGAGAGGGTTGACCTACGCGCCCGCGCCTCGAACCGCTAGGTTGCTCTGGCATATACGGCATGGCCGGCATTCCGTTAGAATAACCGTATCCGCCCATGTTCATCGGCATGCCAAACCCGGGTGGAGCGAAACCAGTCGGAGCGTTGGGTGGTTGAATAGTACTGTTATTAGCTAGATTCTGACCTCTGAATTGATCTGCTGCCGGATTGGTCGCATTGAATCCTCCATACCCAGCTTGAACAGGCGGATAGAAGTTGTTGATAGGCGGCGTGCCGCGCGAAATCAGGTTCTGCTGATATTGCAAGTGCTGCATATTCACGGGCCCCAGCGTCCCATTAGGTGCATTATAAACTGATGGCTGGGGTCCGTAAGGTGCATAAGGAGCCATATTAGGAGGCAGGTTAGGATCCCCGCTCTCGCTTCGCGGGACAGAGTAACCACCCATGTCATAGTTCGTGGCTGAATTCGCCGGGTTGATTGGATTCAAGTATTGATTTCCATACTGCGGATTCTGTTGAGCGGCGGCAGCACTGGCTTGTGCTTGGCGAGACGTAGGGCGTTGTCGTTCGCTGGAGACGTGACGTCCCACAGATTGATCGCGAGATCCGCCGCCACCGCCACCGCCGTTTCGGGTTGATAATCCAACTTCGTCCATCAATCGTTTGTAACCTTGGTTTGGTTGCGCTTTGATGCGAACCAGAACGTTTTTAACATTTTCTACAACTTGACCCCTGATAGTTTCATCGAAGAAAGGGGTTGTCAAGACTTTGAAGATTAGAGTAGCTCCACATGCATGGTCGCCGAGAATAGCTTCCAGAGTTTGGTCCTTTGGAGTAAAGAAGAGAGCTTTCAAGATGGTGTCTCGTGCATCAGGTTCTGCCTTCTGGTTGATGACCTTTAGGACCGTGAGATAAGCAACTTTGTGCGTGCAAAGATGGACTAGATAAGGAACGAGCTGAGGAGCCAGGACACTGCGCCGCTGAGGGAAGTTGCACGTATCCAGGAACCATGTCAACAAAAGCGCCCCATTTGCATTCGTTGCGAGCTGAACACTATGTAGGGCAATGGCAGCTGCGAGCATTCTCTGTTGCTCCTTTGTTGCATGGTGGCTTTCAAGGCATGCCCTCATGGCTCGAGCTCCGTAGCGTCCCTGGCCAACCTCCCACATTCTACTGAGCATGGTCTCGAATATGAAGTCGTTGAAAGGCGACCCAAACTTGAGGCACCCTTGCAGAACATAATTGCCATACTGATCAAGGAAGAGCGGGATGATGTATGGTCGAAGATTGTCAACGATGAGTGACATCTGGTTCGGTGTTTTACAAACATCAATTATCTTCTGAGCCGCCCAAGTTCCGTTCTTATGGACGCCAATCTCCGCCATGTGCGGGGCGATTTCGGCGAGCATAGCATCTCGAAGGTCGTCGGAACAGTGCTCAAAAAGCTTCTGAACAACGGTATTACCGAGATAGTCCGATGATAACTCGGCGATTTCTGGGAGCATGTCAAGAGCAATGTTCTCAATCTCTGCCTGAGACAGGCTCTGGTTATCAATGCGCTTTCGAATATCCCTCAGCTTTGGAGCATCGTGAAGACGAGTGTGGGTGGGCTCGCGAATAGGTGGGATTTCGTCGATGAATGCAGTGAACTGAATTGCTTGCTGAAGGCTATGTGAAATCCTATACGTATCTTCGTCGGTTGCTCCAAAAGACCTGACGATCTGCCTAATATCTCCAACCATATCGCGAAGTGGAGGGATGGTTGGTGCCGTAGCTGAGGCAACTGCAGCGGAAGGTGCACCATCTGCACTAGGACCGGTAGTTGTAGCGCCGGTAGGATCTTGGCTCTTCGCGAAAGGATCTGGGCTTGGGCTAGGGAAGGCACTGTCGTGACCAGGTGTGTTGGAGGCTGAAGGGGGCTTGGCGAAATTAATCCGAATCGGACCAGCGCCAGGGAAGATCTCCTTTCCATTCATACCGGCTTTCGCCGCAATAGCACTATCGACCCTCTCGAAATTAACGAAACCACAGTTCTTGTGCGTCAGCACTCTTGCGGACACAATGGGCCCGTAAGATTTGAACATCTCGGTTAGGGTAGACGTGGTGGTGGATGTAGGAATACTTCCTAGCCATAGCGCGCTGGTTGGGCCCTCGAGGCCTGCTTCTTCTGCTGTCAGCAGTCCATTATTCCTGCTGTTTGATCGGCCTAGATTCATCGCCGCTACGGCACCCGGGAGGTCGTCGTATTCTTTATCGTCCGAGAGCCGTATTTCTGCGGGAGTGATCGCACTCTCGAGACGCGATGGAGTGGGATAATAATTGCGCATCAGTCGTGAGCCCGCACCCTGGATCTCAAGTACTCCGGCTGTTCTCGCACGAGGTCGAGTGACTGCCTGCGAGGCAAATGTATGGAGGTTCTGCACAGCAAGATTATGATTACGTATAGCAGCATTCGTTGCGGCGAGCTGATCTTGCAACTGCGCATAATGGTTTTCCAGAACGAGAGCATCGTCTTCATAATCATCGTCTTCATCCGCATATTTATCCTTGTTATTGACGGAATAAGATCGCAAACGGTTAGCTTGTTTCGTGAAATCCGCAAGTCCGGGGAGATATGGGCTGGCGAGTTGGGCACGGGCTGGTTGTGGTGTCTCGGCTAAGCCAAGGTAGTCAAGAGTCCTCATATGAACATCATTGTCACCTGGCCCGTCCTTTGACATGGCGGATTGGGCTGGAGAGCTTGGGCCATTGGATCCGATGCTAGCAATACTGGCCAGTGTATTACCCCTATCTCGGCCACTGGGGTTCCATGTACTAAAGACGGATGGCCCAAAGGGCGAGCTAGTACCTGGGCCTTGAGAGTAAGGGCTACGTTGGGGCATCGACCCTGCACGGAGTCTAGACAAGAGGGTGGAGGACTGCGAAGCACTGGTATTGGGATTCTCTGGTAGGCCAGGAGGTGGTGTCTTGTTAAATGGTGTGTGGGATGGAGTCGCCCGGGAAGACTGGGTAGAAAGCGTGGGGATATTCATTAGGCCGCTGCCGAGACTGCCACCGGGAAACCGAGAGGGGACGGTACCGGCTCGCGCACGCTTAGTGGACGGCGCATTCTCGGGAGTGGGCAGCTGTGCAAAATCCGGAAATCCATCGGTAGGTGATTCGGGAATATTCTCCCGCAAGGGGGTCGAGTTTCCGCTGGTGGGCGGACCGCCCCAAGGGTTAGTTACCGGTAGGCCAGGAACGCCCTCCTGAGCCTGAATTTCTCGAGCTCTAGATCTCACGGTTGTTAGCACGGTTCGGCCAATGAGCCGGCGAGCCCTAACAGCTGCATCACTGCAACACACGGAATCGGGACAAGACATACCGCTTAGAAAAGAGTCTGGCAGAGCCTGGAGTGTCATGCGATGGAGAACCGGCCCCCGACCGCGAGCTGCCCCCGATTTTCGAGGCGGGATTCATAGCGCCCGACATACCGAAGGGAGACTTGATTGAGGATCCGCTGGGCGATTCGATCGGAGAGATGTGTGCAACAGGGGAGGTAGAACGTTGGCTACCGGCAGACTTAGGCGGGTAGCCGATAGCTAGGTGTTCGGATCTAGCACTCGACATTATCAATTAATCATTCGACCGTCATCAGGAGACGCGACTGTAAGAGCTATCCACGGGTGACGCTTCAGGGCTGGGCAGGACAAGTCGATCTTTTCCATCCACCGCGTATTGCAGCAGAAAGCAGTTAAAACCGACGTTGTAGTCGAACAGGCGCGAGCCTCCGTCTCTCTTTGTGCTTGGGTGATCCGAAGACGGGTTGGAGGGTGGGTGAATTAGGCCGTCTCGCGCAGTACAACAAGGAAAGGGCTCTGGAAAGGAGCGGCTTTGAGGTTTGAAAGTAGAAGGATCCCACAGGTTTCTCTGGGGCTATTACAAGGAGGCGAGGGAGGCGATCGCGGTATATCTACCAGGCGATGCAACCCGCAGAGCCGTCACTAGAAATGATGTGGGGAATCGATTGAAGGAGCGTCGAGGCAGGGTCGAGAAAACGACGGCGTTATGGTATATGAAAATGTGGTGATTTGGCGGAGGACAACGTATACGTCCCGGTCAGTTGCGATCTCACTGGATTTTTTTGCTCTCCCTTGCAAGACAAGATACCCAGGTCGCTGGGGCCCACAAGTGCCGTAGACGGGAGGAAACAAACGACACCGCGATGTGATATCTAAACAGATTGGTATCAATATACAGACTCCATTAGTGATTCTAGTACCTGAATCTGAGTAGGCGGGGAAAAGAGCCTGGAGAAGGGAAAAGGATATGGTTTAGAAAGGTGGAGGATAGAAAGAATGGCGGTGGTGTGGATGAGAGAGGTGTTCGTTCCAATTCAGTCTAGGTGGGAAAGCGATGGATGGATTTTGACTTGCCTTGGCCTTTGATCGGTGGAGAGGGTCTTTGAGCGGGTGTGCGAAAAGGCAGGTACGGTCTTGTAAAGCAACACTGCATGTACATACCTATGCATTGTAGCTTGTTACCTAGTGGGGGCAAGTGCTCCTACTTGTTTGCCTAGGTAGGTACCTACATACCTAGACACTTGCATGTAGGTACATACCTACCTCCTCTCTTTGCTGCAAGTGCTCTAGCTGGGTACCACTAGTTAGGTAGACCTAGGGGGCCATAGGCGTTGGTGGTGCCAGTACCTAGTGGATCTGATGTCCGTCACTGCTGGTCCACTACAGCAGTACAGTGGTGCCTCCTGCTAGTAGTGCCGCTTACATGTCTAAATCAGCATATGTAAGTACATAAATAAGTAGAGCATTACTATTAGGGCACCCATAGAATTGATAACAGGGCACCCTACCAAGTATTTTGGCTAGCAGATACACTTGCAATGGCCGTTTTTTATTGCTTTTTTGAAGGAATTGGGCCTTCTAGAGTGGCTTGAAGCTTTCGAGAGTATTTAATTGATAGAATTTAACGTAGTGGGTGCCCTGTGAAGCTTGTTATCCTCTGCCTCGCTGTTTCGTGAGGCTGTTCTACGACTTCCACTTCGTAAGGCTGTTCTAAGGGTTTAAATAGGGCTACAACAGTTCCGAAAGCTCAAACAGCTCGAGAAGGCTCAGTTCTTTCAAAACAGCAATAAAAAACGATCGAAACAAGTGTGTACAACCGGACTGCAGCCAAAACTACCCAGTAGGGTGCCCTGTTAGCAATTCCATGGGTGCCCTGATAGTAATGCTCAATAAGTAATGACCGAATCTACACACTGAAGTCAGTATCTACAGTATATGTAGGTGTAAAATGCGCCATAACGTAGGTTCTCAATCAATATCACTACGTGGTTGCCCTATGAGCCTTAGGTAGATGGAGTACATGTATTCGATTGGTGGATGAGTACAATGTATCTTGGGTACTAGAGCTCATTTCCAGGTTGTTAACATCAAACCGCCCTTCCCTGCCCCTATTCTAAATCGGCAAGTCACCCAGGTAGGTACTCTCCACAAATGTTTATCAATTTAGGTTCCTACTTTGTAGGTATTCCTCACACGGGGGACCAGGTATCTGGGTTACCTAACATTTAGTACCTCCATACCTGGGGACGTTCAACGGCCCAGATATTGCCATGGCTTGAATCTTGACGCTTTCTTCTGATCAGATTCATAAGCACGCAAAATATTGTTAAGCACTGGTTTTCGAATAGCACTTGCTTATGATTCTTTGCCAGGAAAGTCTACAATCTATCCCCAGCTCATGGTACAGGCCACCAAACTGTGACTACATGAATATCATGATTTTCAAGTGTTTCGCCTATCTTATCAGCCTCCTAGGTAATACGCCAATCAGTGAATAGACATTTTGTATGGACGGCATTCTCTAGCATTCACTATCCTATCAATTATCTTGTTCTATCTTTACAAGGGTAGAAACCAAGGAATACATACCTTAACATCAGTCGAAACAGATAATCATAGTTGTACATAAAGATCTTGTCACAGAGATAGATAAACACGCAAGTCCATTTGTCTTCCGGTTGGGCGGGACACAAATTACAGTAGACCGAACATATCCTTGGAAACGAATCGGAAACAAGACATCGGAGAGATCGTCTCCCTTACTTAATAATAAGGTGATGTGGGAAAGAAGGCCATGGCAAACCCTGTGAGCATGAAGAAACATGCCACTCATAATGATATATGTAGGTACGGTACGCCACATTTATTACCTACCTATGTGTACCGCTCAGCCAGACGGACATCGCTATGTATTGGTTCATACATACTGGCACATCCTTATGCAAACCCAACCTGATTAATCCAGTCTAGGATAACATGGGGGTGTCAAGCCTCCACAGCGATTGAACAAGACAAACTCAGACCTTTGATACTGCCGTGAAAAAATGAAGGGATGCCCGTGACGGTGAGCTAATGGTATAGTAGTGAAAATTCCCTAATCCGGCAACAAGTGTCGACACCTATGTTTTATGTAGACTGCCTGCGGGCAGAAGCTACCTAGTATGGGACAAGCTGTCGGTAAGAAATAATATCGCCCCAGGCTCCAGGCCAAGGTCCGCCAGAGCAACGGTACCTACATACTTCTATGCGGACTTTGGGGCGATATTCCTTCGCACCGACAGCAAGGTGTATTTAAACAGCAGAAGTACCTATTTACATACATTCAAAGTGTATGCGCACTTGTATGCATATGTAGGTATACATGCATGCATGCGTGCGTGTACAAGCGTAGAAAAATTCGTCGTGGGGCTCATTGGTGGGAATACCTGCAGAGCATTTGACAACGCCTACTACCTACTAACTATCGTGATGAGCAATTGTAGCTGACCAGCCACAGCCCGAGAATGGCGAGCGTTTCCGGCCAAGAATCCCGGTAGACAGAGAACTGCATTCCGGCTTGCTAGGAGTTGCTCGTCCGTCCAACCCCCAAGCAGAACCAAGACCTATAAAAAGGCGATGCCACCTCAGCTGCCTGCGCCCGCTGCTCGATGGCCCAGGAGGGTGTGCTGCAAGAAGGGTGGGACGGCGCCATTGCAACACGCAGCACATCAACGAAGCACGTACGCAGCAGCAAGTAAGTGCGGGACTTGATTGCAGTTGCAGTGCAACTCTGGACGGTTCCAAAATTTTACCCTCGATCCAATGATGGCCCTCAGACAAAGTTTCCGAAGACACACGCTAAGGTTCTGAAACATGGCTTGTGGCTCAATTGGGCCAACGGGCGGCGGCGCTGCTCTCCTGAAGCCCTCCCACAGCACCACTAAGTATACCGCCCCACTGACTCGACCCCAGCGGCCGCGAGCTTCGTCATGTTTCACTCAACCTCGACCCAGCTGAGCCTCCATTTAACTGCTGCCGTGCTACACACCTTGTGTTGATTTTGGCCCACACAGAGCAGCCCCAACATTACCATTTTCTTGCTCAAGAGTGAGCAGATGCCCAGCTCCGACCTCTTACTTTCCCTTACTACAGCTCGTCAAACCCCAAATTCCTGCTATCACAAGTGGGGGAGAAGACGTTAGTCGTCAGGAGGCGGAAGATTGTACTTCGTACACAATTGAGCATATCGTCCGTCCGTCCTGTTGGTGCTTCCCAGTTAGAATAGAGCCAATGGTAGGCCTACCGGTAGTGTATGTCTTACTAAGAGATTTACCTGCGGCATAGAGACGTTTGATCCAAGTTGAACATCGCTATCTACCACGGCGGTTGCCGACGAAAGCTTTAAGCTGTTTGCTCGCAGCGCAGCAGCTTCGCGTTTCTTTCGCTTTTATGGGCGTATACCGGTACATCTGAGCCCTCCTGCATGGGCCTCCTCAGGATGCCCCTCGCAGCAGAACATTCTGACGCGCAGTGCTTTCGCCTGCATAGTCGTTACTATACAAATAAATACCGGTCTCGTGCTTCAATAACATATATCCTTATAAACTGCACAGAAGGCAACTCACCTCCGTAGGTCAGTACCACGGGATGTTCCATACCCGATTACGTACGCATAGTATTATTACGAGCCATCAGCAGATACCCGGCCGTAGATCCCTATAGTTCAAGCCACCGCCCTATGTATAAATAGGTCGTATCGCCCCATATCTATATTAAGTCTTCAATGCGCACGGCTGTATGATCAAAAAGAGGCATCATGCTTTGCACTGTAGCTTGTTGGTAGACGTAATGCCTGATTTAGGTCAGTACCTCAATATTACCAAGTAACAACTAGGGTAGCAGATTTAATATGATGCTGTAAGACTTGAGCATACCTTCTTAGTAGCCACTTTTCTCTGGGTTTGTTGGTGACTGAATTGATCTGTTGATGTTTCCTAAGTCTTCGAGTATTAGGGATGCCTTATGTGTAGGCGCTTACGCGTTTTCGGGTACCACGTCTACGTGCCACTAGGTTTATTCTAGAACATCATAAAGAAGATGGATTAAGGTTAGTCAGTGTTCAGTTTATGCGTTATCGCTTATTTCGCAGCTATATGCAGGAACCTATGTCTATCTTCCCAATACTGCGCCTAATGGTAGGCATATAGTTTTAAAAAGGCAGCCCCCTTCTAACAGATGTTCCCAATTAGACCTCAATGGGCTAGTGGTAAAATAGTCGGCAGACAAACTCCCAAAGGAGTTTTCTGGTTGAAGCGGGGCACGCAAAGCTTTGCAACAGGTTCGGACATGCATGACACAAGCAGTCACATGGTCGAGCGCCCGGCTTCGATTCTTTTTTTTTTTTTTTTTTTTTTAATTTTTTTCCCGACCTTAGGTGGCAGCATCGAAATCATTTAGCAAAGACCGAAGGCTAATGCCGCGTCAGCCATCGTTTGATCCTTCTTACATGTATAACCCAATGGGGAAATGCGTCACGGGACGAGGAAAGAGATACATTCAGTGTATTTGTGCATGTTCCTGCTTGGCCATATTCTAGAGGTCATAATCTGGCTGTCGTGGATTTCTGTGACATTTCCGGGATATCAGAGCCCCTGGTCAAATTTCACAATGAATTTGCCTCGCGGACAACATGATTATCCCCGAATATTCTACTGGGATGTTGAAGTTTCTCTGTGAAGCAAGTACAAGTAGAGAATTTCCACAATCCTTCAGCACATCACCGCTCAAATTTGTTGGACCAGCCAATTTAAGGAGACTTCCTCGATGGTTTAGACGAGGAATCAAGGCTAGAAAAGAGTAAGAACGCAGATCCCATAGATCTTCCCTTACAGTCATCCAACAAGTCTCCAAGATGAAGAAGCAATAACACCCTACCCCACCCCCATCACCCAAAAAAGCTCGACCCAGCAATCATACCCACCTCGGGACAATACTCCATAATCTCAGGCATATGCTCTTCCTGCCAGCGCTGCGGCTGGTGATATCCCAACGGGCGCAAACCCTCAAACCACATGGTCTCGACAGCAAAACCCGCCGCGGTCCTCTCATCAGGTAAGTTCACAGTAAGCCCCAGCTCGCCCGCGAGTTCGACATCACTCCCAAGCTCGCGCATTCTTGCAGCTAACCACTGGTCTTCGAAGCCCCACTCCTGCGGGACCCCAGCCTCACCATTATCCCGTTGGGCGGCGCTGTTATCGGCGGCGAAACTCCAGCGTTCGATAACGCGGAGGACGAGCTCGCGGGAGCGCAGTGACAGCCCGCCGTTATACCCAGTGCCGAGACGCGCGTCGATAGGCGCCCCGACGAGGTCGTAAGACATGAATTCGTCGACGGTGCCCGGAGCCCCCGCGCACAGGATGCTGTCGGCTTGGAATAGGAGGACCTTGGCGTACGGCGCGAGGTCGGTCCAGAGGAATGACGAGGTTAAAAATTCCGAGACGGACGCGTGCGAGCTGAAGCTCGTATTCGCGGGGAGGTAGCGGATCTCGATCTCTGAGGACGCTACGGCGCGCGAGAGAGAGGCGGATTGCAGAAGCGTGAGGGAGGTTGACCGTGTGGTGTATAGGATTATAGGCCATTTGGGCCCGAGGATGGAGTGGAAGTGGACTGGTGATAGATAGGGACGGTGTTAGTTAAAGGATACTCGGGATCGATGGGTACATTATCGGGTTCCCCTGTCTCCCCGAGAGGCCGAATCGTTCGGCTCCTGTTTGAGGATGGGTCCGGTTCACGAACTCGGCTTCGTCCATTGGCTTATAGACTAGATATGACGGCCTTACTCACATATCACCGGAATTAGATTCCCTAGTGACCTATCCTCAATAATCACGGCGACACGGTCCGTATGCTTGACCACGGGAGCAGGTGCCGCAGTGGGTGTCGTCGCATGGGCCTTTTCGACAAAGTCATCTAGCCCCGGTGTCTGGACTTCCTCGTTACCCAGAATTTGAATTCCAGACTGACTGGGTCCCTGGAGAAAACAAAAAGATCATCAGTGTTTTGGCCAAATAGCATAACTCAATGCTGCTCAGACTAGAGAAAGGGGTAAGTGAAGGAAGGGTGTGGCAGATAGGCACGACTTACGCCGGAGAATCGTGCCCAGCTCGCAATTGCGCATATCATGAGCAAAGCACCAAGCCACTTGATACCCGCAGTACGTGTTACAGATGCAATTGACAGAGTTGAATGCGAAGGAACTGGTGGCGCTGCCATGCTTGCTCTGTAAAGTAAAATGTCTGGACGTTACGAAATCAGAGCCCCTTCGGCACCTAGGCATCCAGATACTGGTACAGAAAAGGAGGAGACAGGATCTTCAGTGAGGAATTAAATAGTTCTATGTGTACGATGTTTCATGGACAGCCAAGATAGTAGTTCATACGGAGATAGCATATTGACCCGGCATTAGGAAGGGGGCAGCAGTAGCATTGATTGTCAAACCACAACAACTAGAGAATCGTACCCAACTCTGCCTAGTGGCTTCGTACGTATCTAGGACTATGTAACTCGGTGTTGATTATATTTTGTGTTGCAAGTCTTCCTGATACCGAGGCAATTAGGATTGGACATTATACGAGTCAAGAAAGTGAGAAGAGTTTCACAATTTGCGATTCACGTACCTATAATGAGAATAGTGGCTAGAATAGCTTGTGAGACGATGATATAGGTACTCACTCGTTCAGCTTGCAACTATCGTTAGTCTAATTATCCTACCGCCGAGAAGATGGTGCCATCATAACGTAGCTCACCGCTATACGAGGGTCACAAAATTGAAAGGCAAGCCTTGAATGGCTGGGTGAGGGTATCTGCTGAAAATTTCAAGACTTGGCTCGATATGAACCATACTCCTCGCATTGTTCTTCAAAACGCATTATAACTAATTGGTATGATATAAATGTCATCGCTCTTGGGTATTGAAACATTCCCGCAGATTCACGTGCTACAAGGCCCACTCGTGCACATCATCATCTGGGCCGATGAAGGGCTCATCGATTCTCTTGATCGCGTAGTCGCTGCACAGTATGCTGCATAAAGCGTCAGTATGCATTTGTAGTACAGGAAGCTGAGATGCCCCTGAATATGGGCCATAGCGATGGCCGGATAGGGAGACTCACCATGCCGAGGCCACAAGAGCATCGAGCTCTGCGACCATAGCGTCTTTCTGTGCGCCACTAACGAGACCCTTGCTGATCGAAACCTGACACTCCTTAATGCGGCGACTTTTACTCACACCGGCTTGCTCGAGGACCTTACGACCTAAACAATCGGAATGGAATGCATGCTGGCAAGGGAAGACGAAGAACTGCCGGCTGAGGAGAGGTAGACTGCATACATAGCATTTTTCGCCTGGCTCAACGATGGCGTATCGGTGATCGAGAGCTGCAATGTCAATTTTGATATTGGCTGCCGTCTGAGAGCTCTCATCCATCTCTTTCTTCAAACCATCGATATTACGAGAATAGTCTTCCAGCGCTGTGCAAATCTCTTCTTTGAAGTCATCAATGACGACAAAGTCCGGGAAAAAGGGGATCAAGTCTTCTATCTTTAATAGGTCACATCGCTTGAGAAACTCGATCGCAGTTTTGATCCCGTTTGACTGGGATATGACTTTGCGCGCTACAGCAAGCCATAACTTCTTTCTCAATGCTGGATTTGATACAGGACGATCTGCAATGATGGAAGCATATTCGATCTCGTTATGAGAGAGAGCGAGATCTACAGCTTGGACGTATTGTCCCATGCTTGTGTAAATGTAGACACATGATAGAGTACGTTTGTGTTGTATACACAGACGAAGCGCGAAGTCGGGGTCATAGTTGGGCTCATCGCCTTGCGATTCGAGATAGGCAAGTAGTCCTGACTCAGTCTTGGATTCGTGTGAGGCGTATATAGAGACGAGGGTATTGTGTACAGCAGCATCCGTCGATTGAAGCTGGTTGATGACGTATTGAAGATAGCGAAGGGCTTGATTTTGGCTTAATGTTCCGCTGAAATTTCGGCTGTAGTCTAACAAAGCCGGAATGATCTTTCGGGGCTCCAGATTTGCATGCCGCATAAGGATATCCACCAGTTCGGGGGCGGCATGGGTCATGAATACACTGCTATAACGGTAGAAAACGTCGGGGTCGGTCTGCCTTTTGAGCACGTTCAAAGCTTCTGTCCATCGTTCCCTCTGCACCCAATACGAAAGCTCGTAATTGTAATCATTAATGGCGTTCGCGAAAAAGAGTAGCTCGTCTTCTCGCGCGTGACTGCTAATCAAATCGTATACTGTCTTATGGTCGAGGTCAGACTTGTGTTTGTCCACAAAGCTGTGAAACTCTTGTCGAACCCCTTCCAGCTGCAATCGGGACTGATTTGCTTGTCCATCTCTGGCCGCCTCCGCCTCCACGGCGATCGTGTCTTCCAGCGCATTCAGTTTAGCCATGAAAACTTCTACGAGCCATGTCGCCACCATCATCCTCTGCATGACTTGGGCTTTCCTGTACGTTGTGAATTTGGTAAGAAGATACTTCCTCAAGGCGTCGGCTTGGCCGTTGCCGATGAAAGACAAAGCAACATCCTCAAACGGCTTGCTGCTTTTGCCATAAACACCTGCCGCTTCAATGAAAAGCCCCTTCTCAGCTAGATAATCCCCTGAAGCCGTTGCCACTGCATCTTTCTGCGCAGCAGTATGGGCATATTGCAGAGCAGTGTCGAACTGCTGCCGCTGCAACATGATCTGCCAGATATCACGGTCCTCGTCTCTTACTACGATTTCAAAAATGTCTTGAGAGGTGAACAACCAAAATGTGTTTTTCTGCTGGTCGATATAAAGACCCAGCGGTTTCTGTCCCGGCTCCAGAATCATCTGGTCATATACAACAGAACCCGTGAGCCGATTTAAGGCTATAATACGGCCATCAACCAAGCTTACTATATGCCACTGCGTCAAGACTACGGCTTCGATGAAATCAGCAGTGCTTTTCCGTTTGCCTGTAGCGTCCGCGGAGGTAATCTGGGACCTTGGCAGCATCTTGGCTTCGGAGTAGACCTTGCTCCCTAAGTCATTGTCGTTGGGGGACGTGAGGAGCTTTCCATGGTATATGCCTTGAGCGGTGAGCCAAGCAAAGGCCCGGTCAGGTATCGCCTCTTCGTATGAAACAGAATCGGGCGGGTCCGGAGATATGGCGAGGGCGGACGGAGCGGCAGCCGGGCCCTTCGCGATCTCGTGGATGACGGGTTGTTCGGTGTCGAACAATTTGGTGTAAATGGATCCGCCCCCTTCGTGGCCACTCCGGCCGACACGACCGACAAGGTGGAACAATCTGCTCTGCGTGCAGATCACAATCCGCCTTGTATCAGGCCTGCTGCCGGCGTTGTCAACCCACAGTCCCGTGACGGGGCCATCTGGGAGTTTGTGCAATGCCTTCAGGTATTTCTCTTCCTTGCGGTAGAACTCGGCCGAGGGCTCAATGAAGGTCTCGTAGATGTTGCCGTCTGAGGCGCCGATGAGGATCTCGCGCGTGGACGAGGTTGGGAGCGACGGGTTCCAGGCGACCGACTCGATCGAGACACCGCGGAGGCGGCCGAGCGGGCGTGGCTGACGGGACTGCGTGTGCAAGTAGTAGTTCTCGCCGAGTGCCGTGCAGATCAGCAGGTGCGACGCCGTGGGATCGAGGAACATGCGCGAGATGACGCCCACTTCGGCGACGCGCTTGGGCAGGTCGATGTCGTCGATGTCTTCAGGCTTGTTTAGGTCGATGCGCAGAATGCGTCCGTTGGAGAGCGCCAGCACCAGCACATTGTTGGCGACCTGCGCGGCAACGAAGTCGGCGGCGATGGAGAATTGGAGCTGCACCGGCTCGACATCGAACATGGGCAGCTCATCGCCAAGTTCATGGTGCACGATGGAAGCGGCACCGGCACCGAGGCTGTTGTTTGCGTCGAGCGCCATCTGGTCCGATGGCTTATCTGGGCATCATGGATTGCTGAGGTGCTCCCACAAATGGTTCAACAGAGACTGGGCCCTGTACAAGTTCGTGTTCTGGACGTTGGAGTTGAGATTTTGGATTTCTATTTCGTAGAAAGTAAAGAGCTGTTAGCTAAGAAGCCTACCTACCTTAGGTATGCATAGCTTGGGTGTTTCCTACATGTTACCCACTTCGCTGCCTAGGAGGAGGTAGGTAGGTACACCTAAGGATGTAAGTATCTTTGTACCTGCCTCATGCGATGTCACTGTGAGGCTCATGTCGGGAGGATAATGTATGCATATAACAAAAGTTCCAATGTCTCAGTTTATAACATGACATCATACCTTGCTTCCAGTTCTGTTCTGGGTAGATTATAGGCATCTATTCAGGCACACGTTTTGGTCCGAAATAATTTGGCTACCTGGATAATGATTTAGAGTACATGATAAATACGACGCGCTTCAATCCGACGAGCCCGCTCCTTTTATTTCTCCGCCGAACACACCGTAACACGTTCATCTCGTAGAGTTTCACCTATTTCTTGCCAATGAAAGGGCGAGAGCGACATCATCGATACAATCTAGAATTATTATATTTTCCAATTTGGGTATATGTGAATCGTCGGTGCCTCTCGGCCACCTCGTGATAAAAGAGCTTCAAATTATTAACTAGATCAGTGTTATTCAAGTCCATTTCCGCATAAAGCGCCATGCGCGCAGCAAGCATATGTTCGGGTATCAAGTTTCGGAATCACGTTTTGGTCTCTCGTTATGCCTGGGCTCGGCCGCCGAATTCGTCGCCGATAACCTGGCCTGTGTGCTGTCTTGTTGGGAGTCCTGGGCCGTTACTATCGCTTCTATACCCCCCTCTGCGCCCGCTTCCATCACAGTATCATCCGTCGTGGCATTTGTATACTTGTCGCGATCTATATCTTTACTGAAATGACCAATATCAACATTCCTTAGCCACTCTT
The DNA here is from genome assembly GCA_022578715.1 of Nemania sp. FL0916. NCBI lineage: Eukaryota > Fungi > Ascomycota > Sordariomycetes > Xylariales > Xylariaceae > Nemania > Nemania sp. FL0916. Next base: position 170,203 of record MU390257.1, on the reverse strand, counting down.
CTGTGGTCTGCTCAGCAGTGTGTTCGGGGTAATTCGATGGTGCTTGTCCATCGTCGTTATCGTTATTGTTATTTGAACCTGTATGTTGGGCTATCTCATGGACAATAGAGATAAGGGGCGGTTGTCCTTCGTCTGGTGTTGGGTGGTCTGAATGACTTTGGCTAGCTGAAGTTATCTTTGGATCGATCAGATCTGGGGCCTCTTCAGAATTCGCCTGGAGTATATCTTCGCCGTGTTCTGTTGCGCCCCCAAGCTCGCCTACGGGCGCCGTTGGCCAACGGGTGTGATGATCAGGCTTCCTTCCTGTCAGCACTCTGAGTTTCACTACAAACGTCTTGGCTCTTTGAGGATCTTGGGCAAGCGTCATCATCTCATCGCCGACCATCTCGCAGCCTAAACGGACATCCGCGGGATTCCACCCTTTGTATTTCGTGAGCAGCCGCATACACGTAGGCTCCATCCCGTTTAGGCATGATAATAGCCAGAACTTCCCTGTTGATCCATCCTGCGTCTTAAGCGGTATGGAATATTCTGTCACGTTAACGTCGAAATAGCCAGCATTGACTAATAGCCTCGGTTCTAGGTGCCCAATTCCTCGTGACCGGCCTGAAATCATGGATGCTTCCTGGAGATCGTGTGCCAATTTGTAGAGCAGTGATTCAGGTTCGAAATATGCAAACAGATCATGCAACCCCTTCTTATCATCGAAGTCTAGGACCTCGATCCAGCCGCCGGGTTTTAAACACCTATAGGCAGACCGATATATTGCCTCCCAATCCGCAAATGCACCGGTCAAGTCACGAAGGTGAACTAGGTCGTAGTAATTCGGTGGACGTTCCCACTCCAACTCGGCATCATCAATCTCCCAGTAGACATTCTGCGGCACCCGGCGTTCAAAGATATTGGATATATCAGTCCCAGTGACCTCGCAGTCGGGGTAAAACTCCGCCATGTCGATTGCCCATTCTCCGACACCGGTGCCGATATCAATAATCGCGGTCGGGGATTCAAGGGGAACAGTCGTTAGTTCACCATCGAAAACCTTTATATAGACTTGGTTGAGCAGCTGAAGGCGCACTTGTTCGTCCTCATCATTCGGCATATAGTACGGCCCACAGTAGCGCCGGCCATTCTCCATAACATAGTCTACATCTAAATCTGTTATCGATCGGGTCGAATTTCTGGGCCCAGCTAGTTAGTCGCGCATAATGCGTTGGCTGCTGGGTGGAGTTCTGCTAACACTGTTTCTGCATCTTCCCGTGATCTCTCAACCGAACGGTATGTGATGGAGATCGTAGGAAAATGGTTGGGAGTGTATATAGACGGGGTGCCAAAGGAATTGGTCGCGTAGCCATCGTCCTGGTCTATGACCGGACCGAGAACACTCCGCGTCCTCGTACTGAGATAGTCGCTCGTGAGATCGTCGGTGGTAGAGACATCGGTGTCTAGTTCGGGCACCGCCGACTCGGAAACCGGACGGGTAGAGGCGCTGAACTCGTCAGAGAACGAGGTAGACGAGTGCGTGGATTGCGGTGCCATGTTGAGCCTGGACGTATCGCGACCGCCGAGTCTCTCGGCCACGGCAGCGCAGAACTCAATACGCAGTACTACCGTGACTCGACTCTCACAGCGGCAACACTGAACCTGTATCCTTCCGATGCGCTAAAATCCCGTCGAGTCTTGTACTTTGTGCTAGCTCCCATGGCGGGCAGCACCCCGTCGCCGTGATGAAATGCACGATGGCCTAGTAATTATCGCTCAAGGTAGAAGAAGCAGTTGTCTCAGGTTGGGAAATGCGGATCGCTCAGAAGAATGTGGACAGATGAAAAAGGCCTGTGCCTACCTATCCTTCTTTCGACGAATAGTTAGCGCAAAGGTGTGATGTCTACTTGTGTCGAGGGGATGCAGCGGCAGTGACTATGGGCGGTGCCATGTTCGAGCGAAGGAGCGGTTCACCTCAGCCCAGGACTGGCCATTGGTTGGGGTATCTAGTAGTGTACCTAGGTACAGTAGTGTCATCAGCATCCCTACTTCTGCCTTTCCGGTTATTGCCCGTCTACCTGAAGGCAGGGACGCCTTCAAAGAACACTTACGAAGTATAAGGGGTACCCGCCTGGCTAAGAGAGGCATGCTGCAAGCGCTACCTATCCGGTGTAGTGTGCTTACAAGTGCGCCAGAGGGTAGCATCGCCTGATCACCCACTGAGCCACGAAACCATGGATAAGGAGTGGGTGATATGCAGCTAGGGCTACCTAGACGATTTAGTGTCCAATGGAAATCCTGGCCTGAGTTATCAAGCATGTGCGGGCCAGGGTCCGAATAGCCACGCCAAAAGCCACGCTACACAGGGAGGGTTCCTCCGCATTCCTATGTAGCTGCTAGGCCTGACCCACTGCTTGAGGCATTGCAATTACACTGAAAATGTTATGATATCTACTCCGTACATGCCCTCAGCAGTGAGAGATTATGTTGCTAGGTACGGAGCTTCACTTGTCCAATTTCTAAACTTATATATCCGTGTACGTGGTCGTATCGTGATGAGTTGGAAAGAAATAGGTAGTGGTTAGAATAAGCCTCAGTAGGTAGTCTCTACAGTCGAGGAACAAGCAGGTGTTCCTCAACACAGAGATTTTCAAGGTAGCTTCTTATCCGATTGGGCGACCAGTGCAGGCATCGCTCCCAAGACTCTTGGCTGTCAGCGCATGATAGAGTATTGTAAGAAGACATCCATTTGATGTGAACTGCAGATTCCAAGGTAGCAGTTGTGATCGTTATAAGTCGTGTCAGTCGAGCTACACGGCAGTGAGTGCAACTGGTGAGAGTAATTGTGGAATCTTCAAATACAAAGTCATGCTTGTGCAAAGCACTTCCTTAGGGTGCCTAAGAACTAGCTGCAAAACTGATAGCGTCGATAGTGGCTATGAGAATCCTGATGGAATTCCCCTCTCACTTATGAGAAGTTCAAGTTGTTCTAGGTTGGGTCTCGTCTACGGCACGCCATTGCAATACAGCACGGTTGACCCACGTGTCCCTGAGGACTCACCTACATGATACATGCTTCTCATATCAGGTAGTCATCGTTAACTACCTAACTACAGATTGAAACCCTGCCAAAGACAAAAAGTGAAACTTGTCCAGAGACCATGCTAACTGCATATGTATAAAGCAGTATAGCTTTGTCTCAGGGGCTATGGGTTCTCCAGTCGATTTTACCGAGATTGGCTTGGAAGTGGCGTGTTGCCGACGTTGTAATTCTACCATTAGTGCGGTTATACCGGTAGATAAGTAGCCTTCGGTTCGCTGCTACCAGTGCAGAAAGACTGACTGTCTGTTGTATCGAAATCATGCGTTGGTGGTGAACTGAGACACCTGCTTCTGATCACCTCACGTCTCGGCCAACCACGTAGACAGAGTTAAAGTTAATAATCGATAAATGACGTCGAAGTCACTGCCAAACGCCTGTTTGAGTGGACCACTCGGGCCGTCTCCCGTGTAATGTCTTAATATTTGTCTAGCGTAGCATAATAGCAACCTCTATCTACTTTTCTAGTTTCTGGCTTGGGTATCTCGAAAGCAATAGGGATAAAATCAACGTTGACATTGGAAAATAAGTCAACGGCAACACTTACTCCGAAACCTTTCGCTTCTTTGGTAAGATTGGCTCGTCACAGATTTCTTCTCTGTCAGAATGCACCTCAGCTTCAATAACGATCGGGAAAGGGCTGAGCACTTTGCTAATGTCGCCCCACCATTCCTCCCCGAAGCGTTTATACCATTGAACTGTCATTTTGAGACCCTCAGCAAGGCTGGTTTTCTGTTCCCAGCCTAATTGGCGGAGTTTGGTGCCATCAACCGCATAGCGATGGTCATTGAAAGGTCGGTCGTGTGTATACTTGATCCATTTACCAAGCTCGGACGGGTCCTCGTGCACAATTTCCATCTCACTGAGTAGCATCTTGCACAAATCAATATTGGAGACCTCGTCATATGATCCAACGTTGTAAACCTGCCCTAGCGCGCCCTTGTGCAATATTGTATCAAATGCGTCGGCCGCATCGGCCGCAAAGAGATATCTCCGTGTAGGGCTGCCGTCGCCATGCAGAATGGCGGGTCGTTTGCGGTTCAACAGACAGGTAAACTTCGGGATGATTTCTGTACGCGCTGGTAAGTCCACTAGCCATCAGGATACTCCAAAAATTCTAACACATACTCTCTGGATATTGGTGAGGACCATATACATTGTTACTTCTGACAATGATCACCGGCAGCTTGAAGCTTTTCATGTAAGAGCAGACAAGCATTTCCGCGGCAGCCTTGCTCGCAGCGTAAGGATTGGTCGGTGCGAGAATACTCGTTTCCAACAAATCGTCATCACCATCATTGACCTCTCCATAGACCTCGTCCGTTGAAATGTGGATAAATCGCTTGATCCCAACTTTCTTTGCACTTTCTAGCATGACATGGGTGCCGTACACATTAGTATGCGTAAATCCATAGGAGTTACCAAAACTCAAGTCAACGTGCGACTGGGCTGCAAAGTGGAAGATCGTATCGATATTGTAACGTTCGAGACAGTCGAGGACCTCAGATGGATTTGTGACATCTCCATGGTAAAAAGTAAAGTTCCGCTTATCGTTTAACATGCGTGTGTTGTTCAGAGATGAACAATAATCCAGCTTATCGAAGGACACAATATTATAAACGTGTGGATAGGCTAATGTGAGATGCCGAACCAGCCAGCAGGCACTAATAGTGTCATTAGTTTTGAGTGTAGTGCTGAGGCTGTCTAGTCGATTGGGCTTACATGAAGCCAGCACCGCCCGTAATCAAAATGTTTTTCACATCGGGCAAGGGTTCGAATTTGGTGGTGCCAGTTAAAATAGGTGCTTCTTTCCACACCCCGTAGTCATTGAAGAACCGGCCTTGTTTTCCCCGATTCGATGACACTGAAAACCGCGTAAGTCAATAACAGAATATGAATTGAGATTACTCTGTGCGTACCCTGCGCCCCGTTGGAGGCATTGCCCTGGATCGAGGCTGGCATAGTATTGAAGACTTGGTCGGGGAGTAGCACCTTATCGAGGCAAACGTAATGAGTAGGTTAGCGAGCACCTTAGGTGTGGCGGAGAGACGAGGAATCGTGTTTAAAACGAACGACGCTGGCTTCGGGGCTGCGGTGACTGAAGATCCTCGTTTGGTAGTGTACAAGTTTGCTTGGCGAAATTACGGAAATGCCGCCTACCCGGTCACGTTACAGCGCACAACAAAGAGAGACAACCCGATTATGGCTCGTTCAGCACCGATCAAGACGGAAAGCAATCATTTCCCAACGTGCTACGTTGTTGAGTCACACGAGGTGTGTCGCCGCGACAACGATGATGTCTGGCTGGGTGGTTGTAGGTCAACGTAATAAGACCAATGAAGGGCATCTCCACGCTTACACGAATTTTGGTATTTGGAAGGGGAGACCCTAGGTTAGGTACTAGGTAGATCCCGCGCGGACCATACAGTTAGAAAAGTCCAGAGCGATGAAGCAAGTGCGACCCATGTGTATTTGGTAAGTACTTGAGTAAGGAAAGCTTATAAGTCAGTTGTGCCGAGTCAAGATTGATAAATTAAGAGGCTCCGACCGTGAATTGATCTTTTACGCCACCTATGCCGTAGAAATAGAAGGCCCACATGCCCATACATCGGTAGGTCTTGCGCTACTGTAGGAACCACCCCATATACCACCAACATGACTCTGAGATAGGTACACGTACAGCACCAGCCGTCATCCAATTAAAACATCCATCTATTCCGTGGCATACTTACAGTACAATTGTAGGAGGAAGGAGACCTCCGAGTTCTAGTTCCTTTTGAGCAGACGTGTCTAAATGAAACTTGTACATAGATGCGTACGGAGTACGAAGTAGCTGCCGACATAACCTCCCAAAAAATTTCAAGGTTTATACTTGTTATACTTTTACTATTAGTGGAGGGGGAGATCAAGGTCAACTTATCGATTGCAGGTACATTTAGTCTATTGTATCAGGCATGTTCAGAGGCATAGCTGTGGATGTGTTCACATCGAAAGAGGAATCCATTCAGAAAAACCAAGACCAGGTAGATATGCCACCACGCACATGTGTCAGTACACCTGGTAGCATTTAGGCGACTAGGTACAGTCAATCACGTACAGCAACATTGAACCCTTGAATCCATAATTAATAGAAGAATACTACCCAATTGAGTTCCAAAGTTTCATCTTTACACTGCGATACGTACATTACGTATTTTGATAGTACAGTACAGAGTATGTAGGTAGTGTAGGTACGAAGTACTATTGATGGATCTCCTGCCAAGTACCTACCGCAGATAAGGCTTAAGCTGAGCTGCAGCCTGAAAGGGACCTATGAGCTGACGGGAATGCTTACAAGTTACGGTTAGGTTGACATTGGATCTGCTGCATCTAATGATCTACCTGGCATACGAAATTCCGGAATACCTCAGGCCTGGGTCGACGTTCACGTCTTCCACATTAGGGAAGCAGTGCACTGTAGGGTGCTCAGCACCAAGGAATTTATGGGTAAGCACTTTCTCAACGGGATACGGGTGTACAGAAGTATGTTTCAAAGATGAAGCACAGAGTACTCCGTATACTACCTACTCACGCCAGATATCTCTTGGCAACAACGTGGGGTCAACTGTTTGCTTCGCTTCTGATTATACAGACATGGAAACACGTCCTGCCGGAACGTAAAGATAGTCTTGGACGCAACTTGAGTTTGACTTAGATTGTGTGTTATTGCCGTTTTAGTACTGCAGTGAGATGTCTTCAGATTACGTAGCACACTTGTCGCTTAGTGCTGCTACGTAGAAAAATGCCAGGCACTACTCCGCAATTACCTACAGGTGTATCTGCGCATGCCCCAATACTGGTCAAGTGGTCCTACCTAAGCTAGTATGGCAATCGCATTCCCTTTGGGTCAAAAGCGCCTACCTACTCCAGAACACAAGCAACAGAACAACTTTATATCTGCCCCAGAAGCCTTCGAATTGGCCTGGCCAATAACTCTCTTTCCTATGTATATAAGGTATGCGTCGACACCTGTATTTTCGGCATCGTACCATAGTGTGTCAATACCACCAGAGTATTACTACCTAATACCATGCTCTATTTGAGTACATATGCGTCCAATGTATCCATCTGCCATTGCCTAGAGCCCTGATTCTGGAATACCTAGCATCCAGGCCTCGCCTGACGATCACCACAATTTGACCTCAGCAATTTCTCATGCTTCTCGCGATGCAATATGGCTTTCTCCAATAGCCATCATGATCCGGGCCCCTCGGTCGCGCCTTCGCAGGCAAATAGTAGTCGGTCTGAGAAGCAGAGCTTCAGCAGCAGTGACGGTATAGACACCAACCAGATATCTGGTGGTCCCAGCCGCCAGGACGAGACTGAGGAGGCACTGTGGGAGAAGGATATAGCCGAACCTGAACCCCATTTGCCAGAGCCACCTTCACGATCTAGCCTTTTTAAGGCTTCCTTTTGGATCGCGGTGAACACGCTGGCTACTATCGGAATCGTAGGCTCTATCCCGCCTCCAACGTTGACACCAGCCAGGCCACATTTAACTAACTGCGGTGGGTTGTTGCTCAGGTCTTTACGAACAAAGCTATCTTCTCGGACCCGTCCTTGAAACTGGCTCAACTAACATTCGCCGCTTTTCATTTTTTCATGACCTGGCTGCTTCTCTACACCCTGTCGCGGCCTCGTTTCGCCTATTTCGTTCCACGGAGAACCACTATCCGAGAGGTTATTCCCCTATCCATCGCCATGTCACTAAACGTGGTCCTGCCAAATTTGTCACTGGCGTACTCTTCCGTCACGTTTTATCAAGTTGCGCGTATCCTATTAACGCCTACTGTGGCCACCATGGATTTCTTCCTGTACCATACCACGCTCCCGAGAAATGCCATCATAGCACTCATTCCCGCCTGTACGGGAGTTGGGGTCGTCTCATACTACGACTCGTTACCCACCGACGACGTGAAGGTTCAGACGACTTCCAGTATAGGCGTGGTCTTCGCATTTACGGGCATATTTGCATCTTCATTATACGCCGTATGGGTCAAAAGCTATCAGCGAAAACTTCAAATCTCAAGCATGCAGCTGCTGTTAAACCAGGCCCCGGTTTCAGCGTTTCTCTTGCTTTACGTGATCCCTTTCGTTGATACTTTCCCCATATGGACCCAACTCCCTCTGAATAAGTGGCTGATGATTTTAACGGTGAGTCTTTGCAATCAGATGATTCTATTTACACTCATTAATCACAATTAGTCCGGCATTTTCGCTGCATTGATCAACCTATCGCAATTCTTCATCATTGGCCAGACAAGTCCGGTATCGAGTACCGTCGTTGGGCATCTCAAGACTTGCCTGATAGTCACTCTCGGCTGGGTTACATCTGGCAGGTCAGTCAGTGACAAGTCCATCGTCGGCGTTTTCGTTGCCGTAGGCGGTATCATCTTGTATGTTATCATCCCTTTCTAAATATGTTTAGGTCACTAACATTGTTCCTGCTAGGTACTCCGTTGTGATGCTTCGATATACCGCTAGAGGTTCGAAATAAGGCCTCGGCAGATATTATCAACGGACCATATACCGGTGTTTGGGCGTTTATAATGTTTCTAGAGCCTAAACAAAAAGAGACGGCTCATGTCTACCATCAATTAGATGCATGGAAAGTAAAATGTTTTAAGACCGAATCACAATGTCACTTGGCATCGAATTGCTTTGCGGTAGCTCTGTGGCTTGCTTAGCAGGCTTTCGTATTGTCGGTTGGTTTGAGCATGCAAAGAGAACTTGAGTTCATACCCAATTATTACAAGCTATTTCCAGGAATTGTGTCTCATTTGCTAAATTTCGCCGGGATCCTTTCACAAAATTGACGGGCAACTCCAAGTTGCATTTTGCTCTTCGGTAAACTGTCATAATCCGTAGCTCCATATTTAGTCATAACTATGCCCCAGCCATGAGGTAGTAAGGGACCGGTACCTACACGAAGCCGGGCCGCCTACTGAAGTACCTCTAGGCTATGTAACTTTGTATGTATGTACCTACTCCGTAGATTACGTACTTATCTGAGGTGTTCTAGAGTACGGAGTACATGTAAGTACATAAGCTAGTGGGTCAGGCGAGGCGCAAGCGCCCAAGCAATACCTTCATGAACAAGCCTGAACATGACGCAGCACCAGTGCGATAGGTAGCAAGAGCTCACCCTCTCATTGCTACCGTTACTACTAGGCTCCTAAGCTTCCGACACGATCATCACCACTTTTAGCTGCGCAATACTCTTCCCAACCAGACTCTACCAACTACGACAAAGCATCTTCAGTATATGGGACTTAGTGACCGGCACACCCATCATAGCCTACTAATACTTCGTACACCTTACTGAAATCAAGCCGATGAGCAACTTAGCCCTGCTCCCCTCCCCCGCCTCTTCGCCCTTTACTGTATCGCAACCACGGACCAAGTCGCACTCTACATCACAGCCTTGAGCTTACGCCATAATTGGATCCGCCGTCCAACGAACTCTACATCTCATATTTTCACGGGCGACAGCGGTCTACCATGTGGAATGACGAGGAAGATAACAATCCCTACGGCACTAGCTTTGACCGCCGAGACTCGATAACGTCGTCATCCGCGAATCCGACCTCTCCAAACTCGCGCGACTGTAAGTCCCAGCTTTCAGAATTCTCACGATTGGAGTTAGCACCGCATGTGGAGATCCCAACGAGACTGATCCTAATCTGGGTTTCATAGACCAACAGCGCTTTGAAGCGCCCAACACACCGTCCTCGACGAGCGAAGATGCGGCGCCTCCCCTAGCATATGGGCGTCAGCCCAGCGATGCCGAGAGTGACGATGAGTTCAATCCTCCAGCGCCTCGTACGAAGCCTGGCGGTTATGATAGTCGCATCGAGCAGATCCTATACGAGAACCCGGAACTGCCCATCCTCATTACCGACGCCGGCAAGAGCATGGAGAGCGGTGGTAAATATATTGTGTATACCATCAGGACCGGGGTAGCTATTTTCTCTCGGTTGCCGCTAGGTCGTCGCTTGCTTACATATTTTTCAGGATCTCGAAGTCCGGCGTCGCTACTCCGAATTTGCGTCTTTGCGTGATGCTCTAACCAAGCTTCATCCTACGCTAATCATTCCTCCGATTCCAGAGAAACATACCATGGCAGATTACGCTGCAAACCCAACCAATGCGAAACAAGACCAGCAGATCATAGATTTACGAAAGCGCATGCTAGCTGTCTTCTTGAACCGTTGCCGGAGAATGGATCAGGTGAGAGAGGACGGCATCTTGTGGAGATTTCTGGATCCTAATGTTAGCTGGGTATGTTGCCGTACTATTTTCCAAGTACGGGGTACGTGTTACTGACACGAGCCTAGAACGAAGTTCTTCACTCGCACCCTTTATCATCTATCCCCAAGTCGATTCTGAAGGCTCCTCCTTTGGACACTGCAAATCCCAGCCCAGCGCATGCTTATTTGCCGGTACCTAGCTCTTCCGCAAAGCTAAAGAATACGGCCGCACCATCTCCAGGCCCTACTTTTGATGGCTCTAGCACGGTTGGCTCACAGGTGTTGCGTCGATTCCCGCCCGACGCCCGGGATCTGTCCGAACACGACCTCGATCCTTATTTCATTGCTTTTGAGGCATCTATTAAAGAGTTGGAGAACGCATTGATGGGCCCTATGGAGAAAGTCAATCGTCGCACTCTCAGCCATTTAAGTGCCCTGGCCACAGATTTGTCCGACCTCGGCGCTAAGTTCAATGCCTTCGCACTTTCAGAGCCTTCAGCATCCCTCGCAGCAGCCATCGAACGGGTAGGGCAAGCCACGGACTCATCGTACATAGCAACCGAAGAACTATCTAGTTCCCTTGGTGCCAACTTTGCAGAGCCCATGAGAGAGAATGCTCAGTTTGCTGGTGTTGTACGAAATGTCCTACGATATCGAGTTCTGAAGAGGGTTCAGCAGGAGATGACCAACGATGATCTAGTGAAGAAAAGGGCGCTTCTTGACCAGTTGGAAAATAGCGAAGCCGAAGCCAGACGGATTGAGCATTATCTGAGCAGCAGCCAGCAGATCGGAGGTACTCAGCAGGTCCAGCCTCCACGGAGATCATCCAGTATGAAGGAAACTTCGTCGCATCATAGAGAGGGTAGTGGGGAAGATACTGCTTCAATCGACTCCGACTTCCCCCATACGCATGGGGACGTATCGTCTGCACCATCCGCGAAAGTCGGTGCGCCAGAGCGTTCGAGTTCCGGACCGACTCATAGAAAAGTCGCTAGTGGCAACTCTATCACAAACAAGATCTTTGGACCGATCCGTCATGCAATTCAAGGAGTTGCGGATGTTGACCCTGAAAGGACACGACGCGATACCATTGGAAAGACTCGGGAGAGCATCGAACAACTTGAGCAAGCACAAGTAGCAATAGCACAAGACGTACGAGCTGCAAGCGCCAGCATCTTAGAAGACCTGAAAAGGTTTCAGAACGAAAAAGAAGACGACTTGAAACGCTATATGGTAAAACCACTTCCCCTCACTCGATAGCGGATCAAAACTAATCAGATTCTTTGTAGCTTGCCTATGCCAAAAGCCAGATCGAATGGGCGAAGAAAAGCAAGGAGACTTGGGAAGAAGCCAAGGCTGAGATTGAAAAAATCGACAAGACATAGATTTCTCTGAACGAGGCAGTACTCGTTGATAATTGCCGAGTACTAATAGGCGTTCCGGGGGGTACCCGGGTCAACTTCATGATGTAGATGGCCCGATATGGCCCAGTCTGGTTTGCATGGATAAGTTAATAAGACGCACGTGCATGATCTAGGTCTTCGAGCGCATGTTTTGATAGTAACTGGTCAAACTACTGTGTTTAAGTGCGAACTATCCCGCTGTCCATGTGTGTCTCCCTATTGATCACATAGATCGTGGCAACGCTGTATGACTGTGGTTCGCGACCGCATGTATAAGTGCCTGAAGCCCAGTATATATTACCCAACGCCAACCTAGCAGGCCTAATGCACCAACATGTGTATCGTTGTTAACCACAATATTCACCCTCTCCATCTCTCTATTACATCCAATCCACATATCCATCCCCTTGTCTGCGCTACAACCTCACGGTTCTAAAGCTGACGCGGCTTTCTCAATATAGGCATTGCGTCACGTTCTGCTTCGACCTCGTGAGCATCAGCACGCACACTACCACCCCGTAGAGGCCCAGAACCTCGGCGAAGATGAGAATTAGCACCATGCCGATGTACAGGCGCGGCTGCTGCGTGCTGGCGCGGACTTTTACAGTAAAGGGGGCAAATTAGCGCTCTGATGTATGTCTGGTTTGTTGTATGGAAGAGAGAAAAAGGACAGAGGGAATAGAGGAGGAGATTATATGTGAAAGAAGATGAAAGAGGGATGTATAAGAGCAGGGGGGGATCAGTCATGAGTGGAAAGTCGACATACCGCCAGCATCACCCACAATACCGATTGCGAACCCGGCCGCGAGCCCGCACAGCCCGACAGAGATGCCGGCTCCGAGTTGGAGGAAGCCCTGGTATAGCGGCATCTTCTCCGCCAGGTCGCCCTGGATGATCACGCTCGAGACGAGCCCGTAGATGGAGAGGATCTGCGCCATGATTGCGCAGAGGCTGTTGAGTGGCAGGGAAAGTTAGCGGTTGATTCACTTGCTTGTTTACAACTTGTTATAGGATTTATTCCTCGGCCACGATCGTTATTGTTGTGGACAAGGAACGTCATGAATGAGGTTATTATCATCCGGAATCACTGCGGTGATGGGGTAGGCAAAGGAATGGGGTGGAAAGTACATACGTATTCTGCATCAGCCGTTCCGGCCGCAATATCCCCGATGAGAAGATGGCGCCGGCGGATTTCGCCGTCCCGTAAGATGCTCCGATCACGGTGAAGATGATGGATGCGGCGCAGCCCATTGCGCCGAAGAACGACTGTTCGCGGGTTTTATCCCGTTAGTTACACGGGGGCTATATATCGTCGGCACAGCAAGGGATACTTACGGCATATACGGGGCTATTTAGAAACGCATCGTTAGTTCATGGAGGAAAACTTGAGAAGTGGAAATATGCTCTGTGGTGTAGCAGGAGAATGATACCCAGATAGGAGGTTTCAAGACTTACCAGCGTGCATCGTTATATGCGTCCATGCTGAAATCCTAATGTTCTCAGGGATATCAGTTATTCGATTTCGATCAATCTTGGGTTCAATATGTTTTAAGACTACTAAACATGATATGATATAACAATATAGTTATGATGCTTGGCGTGGCGACTGTTTGCAATGATGTGAAGCTCTCACAGAAATCTCGTTGCTGATACCTAACTGCGCAACTGTGTCGTCGTGCACGTCATATCAGCCCGAAAGCCGTCCTGTAATATTGTCTATTTTCCTTCTTAAAGATAAGAAGTCTAGGTTAGCGCTTAGGTCGACTTTACGGCGTATTATCATATCATATGTGGAAGCCTGGAGGCTGTTCAGGCAGACGAATAAGAGGGTCGCTTATTGGCTCTGCGCCGCAGCTATGTATGTCAATACAGCAGAAGTTGCTGTCTAGCTGGAGCTACTCCTCCGGGATGTATCGCTAAATAATCCGCACGAGTAGTATCTAACATTAATACTGATATGGGAGAACTGTGTGAGAGGAGGTGGGTGGAAAGGCTTCCTGCGTTCCGCTTTTTGGGATTAAAAATTAAAAAAAAAAATACTGATATGGGAGTATCCGGTAGATAAAGGTATAAGTAGGATATAGAGCCGTACTATTCATGCCAATAGTATCGAGCAGGGCAGCATACTCGAGTGTAGCATAGCGGAATTATTGCAATAGTATCTATAATGTGACCAAGCATCGACCTATCGTAGATTCGCATTATCTTGTTTGAAAGTCAAGTAAACCGGGTATTTGAAGGGGCAGGCAACACTGTAAATAATCATAATAGAACAACAGTTATAGCCGCAGCCGTTATCCTCCGTAGAAAGATCATGGTTATCCGGCGCGGTCTATACGGCTTACTCCGGATCACAGCTCGCAGTCCTAATCCGCGAACCATGACTCTTTACAATTACCGGTACATATCTCGTGTAAAGGGACAACAACATTGACAATATTGAACCTAAACATTAAATCAACTTAATAAGGAGTATCTCACACGAAATTCAGAAATGGCCTTAGCGCTTATCCATTGCGATGCAAGCAGGGTTCCCCGACTCCCTATGCCAGGATCATCCGCTTGGGCCCGGATGGGGGCCGGATCTAAGCCACGATCTAGATAATTAAATGTTAGGACCTCAAAGCATCAGGCCCTGCCCTTGGGATTATTTCGCTTCTCCTTCACCATCACGCTAAGCGCCACCCGATAATCAATACAATGGCGACCGTGCGAAGTCAGGAGTCGTCTCCATTCAGTACTATCAGATCCTCGGTTAACCGATCGCTGTCTACACGAGCGCATCAACTGCGGCGCCGTATATCGTCGACCAGTAAAATAAAGATACCGGCATCTTCTCTGTGCATTCACTGTGACCAGCTCGATCTCCGCCAGGTTTCTCAGACTCTCGCTAATAGCACGTACAATCCGGACGGAGTCGTCCTCGGAGAGCTGCCAGACAACATAGCCGCCAGTGATTGCTCTCTTTGTCGGATTCTCTATCGCGCCTGCAAAGAGACCTGTTCAGGCCCTTCGCTACAAATTCGCGCTTTCGACTTACTGCCTCATCTGCTAGAGCAATGGCATGAAGGAAATACCTCTGCTACGCATCGGACCTCGGACATCTTCCTTGCTGCCGTCCCTGGGCAGTTCTCTATGGTTTGTACTTTGTAGCATGACATCCCAGTCGTCTGTCCTTACTCTCTCGGCATGTTTCGGGCCTCGTTGCTCCTGCGCGATCCCTGGATATTGCCTGAAGTCCTAAAGTTGTCCTAATTGCTAACTCGGGTGTGCTTATAGATTCCGGGTGGTGCGGACAGGGCCGTATTTGATGACATGGTTTCGAAGCGAGGATTCTTGATCTATTATGACGATAATAAACTCGAAGACTGTATGTTGAAGTCACGTCTCGTGACTCGTCATTTTCAGCCATCCGTCGTGCAGAACTGGTTACGGACCTGTTCATCACTGCATCATGGTTGTCGTTATACTCGGCGCCCCCAAACTGCACTGAATTTGATAGATTGTCGAAGCCACACTGTGCTGAAGGCAGCTGATATTTACACCAATCCTGCCGACCTGGAGTATGTGGCTTTAAGTTATGTCTGGGGCCAGAGTCTTGAGGTCTCCAGGGTTGTGTTGGACGGTTCCCGCTTACCACAGCCTATCCCAGCCGTTATTAGGGATGCCATGGAGGTAGTGCTGATGCTTGGCTACCAATATCTATGGATTGACAAGTACTGCATCGACAAGCACGACAAAAGCAGGATCCACGAGCAATTGATGGATATGGACTCTATCTACCAGGATGCAGCACTGACCATTGTCGCGGCGGCCGGCTCTGATGAATCCTATGGGCTCCCCGGGGTATCGAAATCGCGCCCATGTCGACAACTGACCTTCAAGAGAGACGCCGAGCATTATGCACTTGCGTCCACTCTGCCACTGCCTCACTCTTCCATCGCTGAATCTCGGTGGGCTACGAGAGGTTGGACTTATCAAGAGGCAATCTTGAGCCGGCGCCGACTGGTATTCACGGACGACCAAGTTTATTTCGAGTGCAACTCCAGTAGCCGCGCAGAAGGGTTCGATATCTGCTTTGACGATCGACTTTTCGGGTCGGCAGCAAGCCACGACCACTTCATCCGGCCCTCTCTTTTCTCACTCAAACAGCTAGTATCCGTCAGCTCCAACGGTAAAGCGACGAGGTTAAGCAACTTCTTCACGTATGTTCACTGTGCGGAACAGTATTCAAAGAGGACGTTGTCGTTCGACAACGATGCCTTGATCGCATTCAGCGGTATCATTCGAGTATTGGAATCCATCTCTACCTTTCCAGTGAGGCACATTTGGGGCATCCCTTTCTTCCACCCTGATGACGATAACCTTTCAGACGACCAGCTATGGTCTACATACAAGACCTTCCAACTGCCCGCTTCTTGGAAGAGCCCCGTTTTCAAGGATCGCAGCGTACCAAAGAGTAATCCGCCGGTTGTCGAAGTGGATTATTTGGCCTATCTGATGCTGGGGCTTTGCTGGCGGCATTTGCCCTCGGTCAATCCTCGCAGGCGAAAAGACTTTCCGTCGTGGTCATGGACGGGCTGGGAGGGAGCTTTGGCCTGGCCGAACTTGACGAAAGCCTCAAATATCAGCAGATCGACCTGGGACCAGACGGCCATATCGCTCGGGCCTATTAGTTCCGAGTCTATTCCCGACCTATACCACAACAGTACTAACACCCATCTATTATTTCAGAGCGACAAATCACTACATGTTCGAACGTCTGCCATCAAACGCGAAGCCTTCATCTTTGACGAGTCATCCTGCGGCCTAGTGTTCACTACTGGTGGTGAGGTGAAGTTATATGCCAGCAAGAATGATATAGATGCGTCGAAAGTGTTCAAAAGAATCCAGAGCCTGCGTTATGAAGTCATAAAAATGGCTACGGTTGATGAACACGCATACATGATGCTAATCAAGCGGTACCGTAACGCCTATTACCGCATTGGTACAATGGCCGTCGAAGATCGATACGTGACCAATTCTCTCTTCACGTCCAAAGTCACGACATATAAGCTCAGGTGATCTCTCCACTGAGTATTGTGCCATACCGGAATTGTTAGGACGGGAAGTATGGCACAACATCTACCGTTCAAGTGCTATACCCTTACAACATTGGCAGCGGGATTCATTTCATAGCCAGATCTTGCATATCATGTATTACTAGTCTGGGGGAAAGGTCGTGATTACTTCATTGGATTCCATAGGTACCTAAATTAAGAGGTAGTAAGTACTCCTTTTTTCAGCTCAGGCGTACCGGAAGGGGGGGTACTATTTCCTGGCTGAACCAGTACCAATACCAATACCACCCGCAAGTACCTTCAAGCAACCAGCCGGAAAAACAAAACAAAAAAAAAACACTATGATCCGACTTGCCAACCCTCTCTAGAAGCATTGATTGACTTGACTTGTGGGAAGCGCTGCAGGCTCTTTTTTCTCGGGGGCATGAATCCTCTCGACGATGCCACGAAAAGTATTGGCGTCTGGAACTGTCTCACTAACTGGAGAGACCTCGGCACTCTTTGCAGGGGTAGGTTCCCAGATACCCAATCTAACTGTGGAAGTGATAGCGATACTACTTTCAAACAGACCTAGGGATACGGAACTTTGCACGTTGAATATTATAATAAAACAAATTATGAGGCTGACATGCTCAATCGCAATTGGGACGTTGCTCCTGTCAATATTCAGTCAAGCTCGAAAAGCTTGTATCAAGGTGCCTACTGTACCTAAGTTTTGCGGGCGTTAGGCGAAGCGGGGCTACTTTGAAACAGAGATGCTTGAAGGAATACGGTAACTCGCCGGCGAGATGCGTAGTGTAATCAGAGACGTCAACATCCCTTCATAGTTTTCACCCTTGATACGGCAGTGCTGCCCTTATCCAAGCAAGCTATAATAATTGCTAAGATCTCCGATCCACATATTTCGGGTAACAATTTCGTTAGTATGGACTGGACGCGCGGAGGGCTTGACGAGCACGTATCGTTCACCGAATCGTATCCTCTGTTCATGAAGTCGCAATACGACCACTCGAAGCCTTTCAACCCGAAAACATATCTTCCAGAGTTCAGGTCATATAGAATGCACGAGTGGGAGAATCAATCATCTGATGCAACAACTGGCGAATCAACATCTACAGAGCCAACTCTTCGTCACCCGTGCGAGGTGCTTGCCGAGCACTGGGATGATGTCTTCGAAAGATATCCTTTTGCTTCACATCTATTTGACATAGGTATCTTGGATTTAAAATCTTCTCATTGTGGTCTGTGCAAATTGCTCGCCCAGGGAACCACGACTGCTGAGGATGAGTTTGCACCTAGCAACCTCGGTGTCTACACAGTTAATTTGCTTGGCGAGCGCGAAAGACTAGCAGCAGACAACTATGCCCCTGAAAACTATGTCATGGGAATTACGATTAGTGTGGGAGGCCATAGTCGTCTAGCAAAACACTTGAAAGGCTTGTCGCGGAGGAATCATCGTCATGGCCCCCAAGGCCTCCTGGTGCCTGCCATTAAGCAAGGTGACAAGCAGGAGTACCGCTCGCCTTATATGGCGCGTGTGATAGATCCCAATCAGGTCGAATTTGGTCTACTTAATAAATGGATTGACAATTGTCGGACAAACCACACGGCATGCCAGCATCTTCAAGGATCCATCGACGAGTTAGGGGTGACTTTAACGGTCGTTGATTGTGTATTACAAGCAAAGGTTCCCTTAGCACGGGGCGAGAAGTATCTTGCGTTAAGTTATCGATGGGGGCCGCCGCCGCAATGCGATGATCCGTGGGCTGTATCGGCGGCACCTCGAACTGTTCGAGATGCCATGGTTCTGACCTTGAAGCTGGGATTTCGGTACCTCTGGGTAGATCGCCACTGCATCGATCAAAGCGACGATGGCGAGAAGGCTAAGCAATTAGGCATCATGGACTATATATACGAACAGGCGACTCTGACCATTGTTGCCATGGCTGGAGTTGATGACAGTTATGGTCTCCCGGGACTTGGGACTGAGCCTGTTGTTTCGCGGACTGAACCATCACAGGTAAATCTAGCGGGACATACACTTGTTTCATTAAGCCCAAATATTTTGACTTCAGTGCAGCAGTCAGAATGGTCTGCTCGAGCGTGGACGTTTCAAGAGGCGCTGTTATCTAGGCGCCTCCTTCTATTCACCTCAGAGCAGGTGTACTTCGTGTGTAGAACTACGTATTGGAGCGAACTCCTGCCGGATTTCCCGGATGCCAAACAACATAGAGACGATGGAGCGGTCTCTGAGTATGATCCTTACTCAGGCTCAGACCCCGAGGTCTCGCTTTCTAATTTGTTTTACTTCGAATCGGGCGGTCTTGATTCAGCAGCGAGCGAACTCGACCAGTTCTCACGCGATGTTAACATCTATCTCAAGAGAACAATGAGTGATGAAAAAGATGGACTGAATGCGTTCCGAGGAATTTTAAACCGCTCATTTTATTGGAGCTATTATGGTGTTCCGCTTATCACAAGACTCGGCCGTGAGCTTTCGAAGACTATGGTTAGTCGCATTATAGACCACGGAATGACTTCGAAGCTCCCCACGACGGTCGGTGACAGTGTTCGCATTATTGTCGAGAAATATGTGAGCAGTCAACGTATGGAGAAAATGATATCCGTGATATCATCAGCCGCCGCCAAAAAGCGAGAACGGAAGACCATATTCGGTAGTACTTACTATGATGACTATAAATATGATTCCGTGCCAGGCCCAGGAGAGCCCTTCGATCCGTCGCCTGCATTGGCATTCCTTCACGGGCTGAGTTGGGCAGTCGATCCTGAAACAACTTGCCATCGGCGACCATCTCTGCCTACGTGGTCGTGGGTTAGCATTTATGGCGGAGCCATCACCTTCGATTGCGATCCAGATGGTGTCAAAGAACTTCCGACAGATGTGTGGACTATCCTGAATAGCGATGTGAAAGTGTGGCTCCCATCTGGCGAGAAAATGCCGCCGGACTGGATTGAATTTGACGCGATATTCCGGAACAGCCCAACAAAAGTGATTCCAGAGCTTAGCTCATTGATTAGAGTCGAGTCATATACTGGTAACATCGAGGATATGATTTTCCAGCCTCGGGCGAGGGAGAGCACATATGATTCTGACAAAATTCTTATTTCTGTTGTTGGACAGA
This sequence comes from Nemania sp. FL0916, assembly GCA_022578715.1. NCBI lineage: Eukaryota > Fungi > Ascomycota > Sordariomycetes > Xylariales > Xylariaceae > Nemania > Nemania sp. FL0916. Next base: position 150,226 of record MU390257.1, on the reverse strand, counting down.
CCAAGGCTGAAAAATACGAGATACACGTCGATTGTCTCAATGAACTCCCTCATTGTACTCTCGACGAAGTAAGCACTTGGAAAGGACTACAGTGGAAACTGATCCTCATCAGTCGCACGTCGATATATAACCCTGACCGAAAATGGAGGCATATGTGGTCGGACTGGGAGCCCACCAACGTGTTCCTCATTATTAGGCCGGCCGGGCCGTGTTGGAAGAGAGTCGGCCTTCTAAAAACGAAAGATAGACTGTATCATCATATGAAGCGTATGGCGGTTGTCCTAACTTAGCCTGCCCTCGGGAATGACAACCCCTCTACCTCGAGATATTTGTCTTTGTTGTACTGTGCAACGGAGCTGCGCTTGGTGATTACTATCGCCACCGGACGCAGTCCGCATTGCTCTACTCATAGGCAGATTTCGTGGGCAAGGTTCAAAGAAGTATGCCGTTATCCCGTGCTTTTTCTTTTTGCTTAGTAGGCATCATACCAAGACGGACTTGTTTTCCCACTTAAGCAGATGATCGCCTAGAGGATCAAGCCGTATAATGGCCCTTCTAGTCAACAATAATGACCTGGTTCTGACCTGCATATAAGAATGCCCTCCGGCCTGAGTTGCCGATTATTTACGGCACAGACTCTGCAGGGCATCCAGTAGCAGCACCAGCCTCGTCAATGCGTGTTAACGTCATTGCCGAGCCCTACCAATGGTAGGCTGATATTGTTACTTAGGGCCAACAGAAACTCCGTGCTGGTCGGTGTGTTGGCATCGCTCGCAGGATTATACCGTTTAAGGGCCGAGCGACGGAAATAAACGGCATATCGTAATCTTACAGCGTAGAAGGGACGTTTGCTGCACTTAGCTATTGCCCAACATATGAATAAGCATGGCGTCGCATCGTGCTGGGTCCTCGGATTATAACTGAATTGCTGCATTTCCTTGCCCTTACTCCGTACGCCGTATCGGGGTAATTTTATGAGCTGGCAGGACGATCATTTACATATTTCGTACAAAGAATAAACAAGTGCCTGACCGCTGTTTATCATTCATGGCTAACAACAAGCCCAAGATACGTCCTGCATGGGCACATTCTACGCGGCGACCAATCGTGGAGCGGGATGGGTGTTCGGAGCGTATGATCACCGTGGCCCCGTTGGCTGGTTGTCCTTCGAAACGGCGCGTCGGTGGAACAAGAGCACTTGGCGGCGCTGCTTGACACAAGGTTCAGACATTTCCAGGGGCCAGGCGCGGGGGAAGGGGCAAGGGGCCCTTCTGAGCAGTACGTACCTACCGAGCTAGGAAGTGTACCTCATTTCTGGGGAAGCGAAGCGCAGTGCCAAGCCTCTCAAACCGTCATTTGACTCCAGTTTTGCACACTTGCAAGTAAGGTACCAACTATAATTTCGTTACTTACATGTAGACCAGATAATCTGGTTACTTGAGCACGAATAACAAATAATACTTCAAGTTGCGTCACACGCACCCAGAGGTGTAAAGTGCACAAAGACCATCTTAATACAAAACGCCACAAGGCTCCCGCATTGTCGGCTATCTTCACCATCCGGGAGGCGTAGCGAAGAAAACTTCCAGGGCCCACGAGTCCTAAAATAAGTAAGCGGAGTGGCGACGTAGGCGGCCGCGCGTCAGGTTCCGAATTGCTGTGCAGACCACAGTCTGATTGGTCAGAACCCCTGTCACAGCCCGGCCTCTAATCTGTTTTAGGACGTTGAAGTGATGATTTGCATGGTAGGCGCCTGTTGCGAGTGCCGTTGGGTAACGGGCAGGTCCTTGTTGCGTAGATTCTAGTGCAGCGTAAGTGCATTCAGGGCCTGCACTACGCTGTGCAGAGTAGGGCGTGCCTGAGACAGAGCCTCCCTAACGCTACCAAGTTCTGGAGGTATACTAAGCAGGTACGCGTGCCCTACCTCCTTACCACCATCCTCTATGCCCACTGTTGGGTCTCCAGAAGGAAGGGCCTCCTTGTTGCGAAAGCCGCCTGACAAAACAGATCGTGGCTCAGATTTCGACTCGATGAGACTGGCTTGTCGTTTCCACTGACTCAGCCTCCGCATGACAAAAGGGCAGCCTCTCTTTATAGAACTTTGGAACATGTTTGGCCGTTTTCTCTTATAGTGTACCTCTCCCTCCCTGATCCATCGTTACTCTGATTACTTAGCACTGCTTTAATTTCGTTCTTACACGTGTATGTACATCATATTGTCTTGACTCGCCTCTCGCCAGCGAATCAATCCTTCTACCCCATCAGCGTTTCCATCCGTCTCTTGGCTTGTCTTGGCCTGGTTCGGTTCGACCAGCCGGCTCGGTTGCAAATATTGATTTTCAGTATAAAGGAGACATTGGCTAAAAACCATCGACGCGCCTGTTAGCGTGTCATTCTGTCTGGTCTTTGGATTATAACGAAAACATCATTGTGTTTTCCGACACATCACTCACTACTGGTTGCCAAACAGCATAGAGAGAAAAGCGTGAGATCCGGAAGCCCTATCTAGATCAAATATAGACATCAAAGATGCAGACTAGAGACCTATGCTCCCTAGTAGTAGGCTTGGCCTGCCTCTCAACAGCTTGCGCACGCAATGTACCGAGCAGCATCGGCCAGCTCCAACCCAAGATCGTCAATCTATCTACACAAAGAAGAACTGTGACAGATCCGGTAGCACGGGATCAGTTGCGGCGGAGAGCCAAGTCAGTTGCGGCCGGATTGACCAATGAGGTGGGTGGCATCGCCCAAGTTGTTTGATACCTCGAAACTAACAAACCGCTTAGGAGACACTCTATTTCGTGAATGCTACGATAGGCACGCCGGCACAGCCCCTGCAGCTGCATCTCGATACTGGCAGCAGTGATCTATGGGTGAACACGCCCTCTTCGGCTTTTTGTTCACAAAGGGGTGATCAATGTTCGTTTGCCGGAGTATATACGGCCAACGATTCCTCCACCTATGAATACGTCGGAGACTGGTTCAACATCTCGTATGTCGATGGATCCGGGGCGAGTGGAGACTATGTCTCCGACACTGTCACCATCGCGCAGACGAAACTTGACCGACTGCAATTCGGCATTGGCTATGTCAGCTCATCAGCTCAAGGCATTCTAGGCGTGGGCTATCCGATCAATGAGGTGCAAGTCGGTAGGGCCGGCAAGCCCTCATATGATAACTTGCCCGCAGCCATGGTGAGCTCCGGGTTGACATCCAGGAATGCGTACAGTCTCTGGTTAAACGACCTTGATGCCAATACCGGCAGCATCCTTTTCGGTGGCGTCGACACAGAGCAATACTCGGGTTCCTTGCAGACACTTCCCATCCAACAGACCGGAGGCGTCTTCTCGGAATTCCTGATCACCTTGACTTCGCTCGCGCTGGGCGACAACACAATTGCCTCGAAACAGGCGCTTGCTGTACTTCTTGACTCGGGCTCGTCACTCACGTACCTCCCTAACAAGATGGTGCAAGGTATCTATGACCAAGTGCAGGCGCAGTATGACTCGAGCTCTGGCGCCGCGTATGTCCCCTGTTCGTTAGGAAACAGCAAGACGACGCTTGACTTCACCTTCTCCTCACCCAAGATTTCGGTTGAGATGAACGAGCTAGTTCTGAACGTCGCCTTGTCCAACGGAGAACAGCCGACATTCCAGGACGGTCAACCCGCGTGCCTATTTGGCATCGCACCAGCGGGCGACTCCGGCATCAATGTTCTCGGCGACACTTTCCTGCGCTCTGCCTATGTTGTTTACGATATCGACAACAATGCTATATCGCTCGCGCAGACCAAGTTCAACGCCACCAGGTCTAGCGTCCAAGAGATCCCTACTGGCAGCTCCATACCCGGCGCTACAGCGGTCTCAAATGCGGTCGCGGCTACGAGCGGCGTCTTCCGCGGCAATGGTAACGGGGCCGGCGATGGTAACAACAACGTCAACCTTGGGGACCCTGATTCTGCCGCCACTATAGCTGCGTTGGCATCTACATATGTGCTCACGCTGGTAGCAGTTGGCGCCACTCTTTACACAACTCTGTGATGATGACCCAACTTTTTTTATTCTTGAGCAAAAAAGCGACGGATTTTTTGTCATGTTCTTGGGACTTGCATTTTTGACATTATGGAGGCTGTCGTGCTAGACAGCATTCTTTCTTTACAACATGCATCGCTCGGCGTTTGGGATACCAGGGAGCACTATATCATACCTCCTCGTTTTTGTTTCGCGCATAGAGATGCGTCAACCAACCAACCCACCTACCTATACATAAGGAGCTTGTGTACAGATATCCTCCATCTGAAAAACAAGGATCCCGAAATTTTGTAAAATTGGATAAGAACAGGATCAGAAAGAACAGTTAAGAATGTCATTGAGGGCAAGACTGAGAGCGCGACTGTATCATGAGAACGAAGGCAACGAATCAGCGGTTATGAGCGAAGCGAAATGATATTCGTTGTCAGTTAGATCTAGATTACACACGTACGCGCATGTCACTGATGTGTAGAAACAATATCTACCTATCTGGTCCATTCATTACGTCCCAAACTGTCAAATCTTGTGAATTGATATGATTGAGCTTGTATCGAATACTGACCCCGTAGTCTCCCGTAGTCCCGCTCAGAGATCTTCAGACACAGTACACCACGCTGGATAGTCATAAGCAATACTCCGGAATGGACGGGGTCGGGATCGGGATCGGAATCAGAAGCTTACGTAGTTGGGGTGGTGATGGTACGCGTCTCTCGACATAGCGTAGAGATATCAATATTATTATTACGTACTTGTAATTGCTCGCTCAGCCCAACTACACGACGAAGAATACGTAGGTAGATAGGGAAAGGCCGCGCAATATCGCCACGAAGTTGAAGAATCGTAGACTTAGGGGCCAACTAGAGAGCGGGGATAAAGAACAGGGCGTCATATTCATAATGCAATTCTCCAGAAATATGGATATGTATGTGTATGTGTATATTTCGCCGAACTCCATGACCGATCATACCCTACCATGCACAACAACAAGTGATTTTCAATTCATGACGCATGCCCGTCAGTAGTTGACAACGCGCCCAGCCCATCTCCCTCTTTCGTTTTTTTCCTTCTCTCTCGTTTCAGTACTCGAAATCATCATCCACAGACGGTCCCTTAGTGACGCTCTCCTGCTTCCTGTACATCTCGGCGACCTGGCGGCTGCTGGTGGCCTCGTCGGGCTTCTTGTCGTCGCGGATCTTGATGAAGCGGGGGAAGCGCAGGCTGATGCCCTTGTCGCCCGCCGGGTCGACGCCCTCCTTGCACCCGGCCTTGTACCGCGGGCTCAGCGTGAGGTCCGCCGTCCGGACCTCCCACACGTACCGCGGCTCGAACCAGACGTCGGGCTGGTGCTGCCCGCCGGACGAGTGCGAGTAGAACGGCTTGGGCCGGTCGATGACGATCTCCGAGAGTTGCTTGTGCAGCTCTTCTAGAACTTGCTCGGAGAAGCCGGTGCCGATATTGCAGACTGTCTCGTAGGTATCGGATGCGCCGTTGTAGCATGCTAGGAGGAAGGCGCCATATACGGAGGTACGCTTGCCTTTGCCGTGGTAGGCACCCAAGACGACCAGGTCTAGGGAATCGCCTACGCCAGATAGGTAGTCCTTCTTGATCTACAGGTCTGTCAGCGATAATCTATCCTCGGGAATTCAGGAATCCTTACCTTAAGCCAGTTACGACTTCGTTTGCTTGGCTCGTACCCACTCTCCGACCCGTCCAGCATCTTTACCATCAAACCCTCGCAGGAAGCCTTGACACTTTCGTCCAGGAACACCTGGATCTCCTCTAGCTCTTGGCCATTCATGTGGGTCGCAAAGGCGAATTCACCTTCGACAGGATTGAAGGCACCATGTAGTAACTCACGACGTTCCCGTAAGGACTTTTCTACTACAGCCTCACCGTTCAAGAACAAAAGATCGAAAGCAAAGACGCAAACTTTGACCTTGACGTCTTCTACTTTCACATCTTTCTTCTTCCTAGTCATGAGCTGCTGGAAGGGTAAGACTTTCTTCTCCGTGACGTCCCAGGCCACTGTTTCACAGTCCAAGACAAAACTCTTGGTGCCCTCCTTGATCCATGTATCGAGCTTGGCAAGGATATCCGGGTACTTTTTCGACAAATCTTCCGAGTTTCTCGAGAAAATAGAAGCGACACCCTTGGCGGCTTCTTTCGTGGCACCTGGTAAGGCCTCGATATAATCTTCAGAGCGTTCCTTTGCAACATAATGGATTTGGGCTCGCTCTCCGTCATATTTGTATTCACAAGTAAACGTCTGGTTCTCGAAGCGATCCAAGACTTCCGTAATGGCCTTCGTCGGTTTGGCAAGCATAGGCTTCAAAGGAACACCTGGGCGGAGCTTGCAAGTTTCCTTCAAGTTCATGATGCCGTTGTTGACCATCGCCGGTATTATAACATCCCAGCTTGGCAACTCACTGAGCAAGTCAGAATAGGAGAATCAAGATTGGAGGGTCGTAGGGTGTGAAATACCTGTAGACTGATTTCAGGAGTGCCTCCGCCTCCTCTAGCTGAGCTGTAGATGGAACCTTGCTCTTTTGCTCCATTTCATGAATGATCATTGCCTGTGCAATTGCGACTAGAACAGTCTTCTCCGCCAATCCAAGCCGTAGCTTACCTTCTAGGAACCGGACGAGGTATTTGGCTTCGCTAGGTCCACCCTTGTCTTTGGAGATATCAACTCGGCCGGTTGAGTGAGCGTCAGCAGATGAGAGCAATTTCTTGATCAAATCCACCTTTCTCCCTTGCGCTCCGTTACCGGTAACAGTCGCAACCTCCATGAGACCTTTGTGAACACCTCGTATGGTGAGGGGCTTGGGCTTGAACATGGTCGGCTGGGTCGATCGACTCTTCACAGCGACAAGCCCAAGGTCACCAATTTCTTTTTGATCTGCTTTGATAACTTGCAGACTACGCCCCGTTGTCTCTCCAATAGCCTTCATAATCAGAGACTCCCCGATGCCCAGCTCAATACCAGCATAGTCTGGTGCGAGCTTGTTTATCATCAGGAGAACAGTGGGAAGAAAATCCTCTGGCGTCAGTCGCAGTACCTGTCGGAGAAAGAGACCACAGTGTTCCTTGATAATCAATCGCTTCGTCGTAAGTTCAATGAGCGAGAATGTCGTGCACAGCGCTGCGTAGGGGACCGGCGTACCAGCCTTCCAGTCAGGATACGGATCCTTGACTTGCGTCTTTAGTTTCGTCTGCATCTTTTCACGAGCCTTGGCGACAACCTCGGGGCTCTCATCTTCATCTTCCTCATCATCTTTCTCCGCTTCTGATGCGGTCTCAGAAGCAGCCCTTTCCTCAACCTCATCCTCTTCTTCAACTTTTACGCTTCGCTTTTTTTTCGTCGCGGAAGCGGCTGCGGGAGATTTCTTCGCAACTTCTTTAGCAGCGGTAGCGTTTTTCTTCTTGGGTTTTACGGGCTCGGCATCCGGCATAGCCTCATCTTCGTTCTCGTCCTCTTCGTCTTCGACTCGTTTCCTATTTGTCCTCCTCCGCTTTGCGACTGGTGCCTCTTCCTCTTCCTCCAGGCTCTCTTCCGGTTCTTCGACCTTGACCTTTGCGGTGGCTGGTTTCGCAGTGGGTTCAGCGGACTGACGGGATCGAGGCCGCTTTTCTTTCACTGTAAAGGGATGCGTCAACCATCATTCGGCAGCCACTGGACGGATGGGCTGTTTAGTATTACCTTTTTTGGGGCCAGCATTCTCTTTATTGTCGCGATCGGCTTTAACCTTAGGCGACTGTGGGCTTCGGCTGGGTGAGGACGACGCCTCTGGCTCCTCCTTTGCCTTCTTTGCGGGTTTCGTTGCGAACGAGAGCTTGGACTGCTGGGTTGGTGCCGGCTTGGAGCCGTTGGGCTGGCCGAAAAACTTCCTGTATCGCCGGTGCCTGTAAGTAAATGTACGTATCAACGAGGCGAGGGGAAAGCAAGAGAGGCCAGAACAGACCCTAAGGTAGTCTGGGACGGCCTCACATACCCCAATGTAGCTTGCTTTGGCGGCATCGTGAGAAGCCGACGGGGCGCAACCGTCGCGACTGCAAGGAATATGCGACTGGTCGCCACGTTGGGCAAGATATCCTGCCAAAAGATGCTCGAGAGAAAAATGGTGAGAAATCCGAGTCGCGTCAGAATCGTCCCGAATTCATAGGGCTCAATTGGCTGAGGGGAAAACGCCGTTGCGCTATGTTGAAGCAGGCAACAGCTACCTAGGTAGTCTAGGTGGGAGGATGGATATTGGTGAAGTCAGCGCGACGCGTGCTTGCCCACAGGGCCCATCCTGCTTGCTACCTAGCCGCGTTAATTGATTGATCGACGCGACTAGACGACCCCGGATACTTCCGGTCAGATACCCCACATATGCACGTAATGTCTCAAAATGGTTAGTTCATTCTGATATTGTGCTAATCTTGTCTAAGTACGGAGTACGAAGTAGGCATATCTAGACCAAATGTTAACACCGAATACCTACTGTCGTCAAACAAGCGAGATTCTAATATAAAACAGCATTTTTCTATAGTTTTGATCTCAGAATTGATATGATCATGACCGATATCATCACATATGTACCAACATGAGAAGTCTGTATAAAACCAGTCGCCAGCTTATGAAGCTACGGCATTGTCACTCAACTCTCCCACGAACTGCCACGTCCATTTCAACGATCCAATGGCGTCGATTTAGCTCTTCAAAACAAGATGCCTCAGCAACAGAGGCTACAGGAAGAGATATTGCTAGTATCAGAGCCGAGATGCTTGCTCGTCCGCCGCAGACACATTCGGACATGATGTATCCCATAAACTCATATCTCTTGACCAAAGCGTTATCCGACTTCCTCCCCAAGGGATATACTTGGATGCAGCAGATGCCCCATGATTATGTGTACGATGAATATTCCGGTGGTCACATGGGTCTTGGCCTCTCTCCTAACCTCCCACCAGGCCATCACCTCGTGTACTTTCCGCTGCATTTGCGTGGCTCGGAGCTCTGTCCGGACGGCACAGACCCTTATCACAGCCCCCTGAATACGCCTTTCAGGCGTCGGATGTGGGCTGCTGGATCTATCCAAGGATTCAATAACATGGCTCTAGATAGGAGACACGCCATCTGTGTCGAGCGTATCGTGAACGTGGATATGCGGGGTTCTGCGGGTGCCGAGAAAGTCTTCGTCGAGGTGCTGAGGGAATATATGTCTAAAGTAGACTATAGGCGAAGGCTCGAGGGTTCCGGCGATTCGGCCAAACCGAATCCCGTAACTACTAGTGGTTTCGGTCCAGACAGCCAGCTTGAGCATGCCTCGGACCGCATCACGGAGCGGAGGACCCTAGTGTTCATGCAGGAACTGAGTGATGAAGAGAAGGCGAAAAGCCTGGAGCGCAAGACTAGGATCGTGGAGGGTAAGGAAATAAATACACCCCGGGAAAAGCAACAATTATCCCCGCATGCTCTGTTAAAATCCGCATTCTCTCCTGGGCCAATATTCACTAACGCTCATCGACAGCACCAGCTAAGCCTGACTATTCGGTCACAATAACGCCAACACCGACTCTGCTCTTCCACTACAGCGCGCTCACATACAACGCGCATCGTATCCACTTAGACCGCGCATACTGCCGCGAGGTAGAAGGGCACCGGGACCTCCTCGTCCACGGACCACTATCTCTGACCCTGATGCTATGCGTGCTCCAGTCGCGGCTTGCCTACAGAGGACGCGTACACGAAGACGTCGACAGCATCGATTATCGCCATCTATCCCCGCTGTACGTCGACCAGCCGATGCGTATATGCGTCGCGCGGCGGAAACCACGGGGTCGCTTTATCGAAACACTAGACTCCGGCGACAGTAGCGTCAAGGTAGCGGAGGATGGCGATAACGGTGACAAGGAAACGAATAAGTGGGATCTCTGGGTCGAGAATCAAGATGGCAGTTTATGCGTTAAAGGCACAGCGAGGACCATATTAAACAAAGCCAGGTTCCTTCAATAGGATATATTCAACGAGTCCAAGCAAATGTAGTAAAACTTCCGTATTGGGTATCACATATCTTCTAATTGAGCTTCCAATGAATCAGCACCATTATTTCCTTGGTTCGCCCACTACTACACCAGTATCCATGTATCCCTCTATGTATAGGCCAGCATTGTCATCCCTGAAACCAAAATAGTGACATGATATATATGTACATATAAAACACAAGGAATCTGTTTCCAATTCCATGACATCATTTTGCCCAGCAATTCAAGGAACACGAAGTGGGCACAGGCGAGCGATCATCCGACGGCTGCCTCTTCCTCGATCACGTGGGCCCATCGGGGTGTGTACGAAGCTCGACGAGCAGACAGGCCCTCACCACCCGCCATCGGGGTAGGCGTGGACGACACAGGAGAAAATGGTCCATCTTCAAGTGGCGCCATTGGCTCGGGCTCGGATGCCCTCCTCGGACGTTTATCTTGTCGTGTCGGCTTAGGTGCAAGCCAGGAGGGCAGGTCATCGTCATCCCAGGCTTCCAGATACTCGCCTTCCAGCTCAAGTACTTGGTTCGCAGGGTCGTCCCTGTTTCGCCTTAGAATCTCTTTCATCTTCTCAGCCTCTGATTCCCAGTGACTGTAAAGCCATGTTAAAACACCATCGAGGCGGCTCTCAGCCGATTTACTAAGCTTATCCTGCGATCTCAAAGAAGATCGCTTTTGCGTCTTCAGCAAAAGACGCTTTTCCTTGTTAATTGCATACTCGCGATCCGCCTCGGATATGGGGAACGAGATGAGCTGATGGTTGTGCGTCATTGCTTGGACAAGCCTGCCAAATTGGTGATGGTCGAAGTTGTTATGCTGAATGTCAAACATTGCCAAGCCTGTATTCACCATAATAATTCTACACAGCTCCGACACGTCCTCAGCACTACCCATGTCATGGTTTCGTAGCCGAAGTTGGCGAAGGGACGTGTTATCTTTGAGCCCACCTAGAGCACCAGAGAGGCCCCAGCCGAGCTGGCTGTCTTCAAGCTTACCACTATAACCGGACAGATCCAGAAACTTAAGGGTGTCGTTCATTTTAAAAAAGTTCGAAAAAAGATCGGCGGTCTTTGAAGAAACTTGGCCAGGCGGGCCTGTTCCCACCATGCTCAAAAATTCGATCGTTGTGTTGTGTGATAGAGCCGTTAAGAGCCTGTTGAACTTTGACTCTTGCTGAAACTGTATCATATCCAAATGTAGGTTTGTTGGAGCCTCATTTCCATGAATTAGATCTATCCAGTCAGTTGATCCGGTCTCCAATGGATTGTCATTTAGAAATAGGTGTATATCCCGGCCGGTGCCAATTCGGCAGAATAGTCCCGTTGCCAGGTCTCCGTTTAAACCGCAGCGATTCAGAGACAAACGGCGTAATTGGCTGGATTCCTCAAGTTCTAGATATTGCATGATCCCATAGAGGGTTTCAAAGTTCAACTTGCGAAGATGTTAGCCCTCGTCCAAAGAATGAAGCCATTGAACACACCTTCCAGCCCGAGAGATCCAAGTCTTCAAGGCGCCATGATTCAAATAATCCTGCGCTGCTCCAAGGTCTAAATAGAGGCCCGTCTAATTCGCCCCTGATCGTATAGGCAAGATTTAAGCGCCTCAGCCCTCTGCATTCGCTTAGGGCATATGCAATCCTGGAGGCCTCTATGCGCCCGGAATTGTACGATGTGTCGATCTCTTCTAAAGAGAATCTTTGTTCCCGCAATCCTTCCCAAAGATAGACTATAGACGCGTCGTCCAAGTTGCAGCGTGAAACTTCAAAAGTTCTCAGGAAATTAGGCCGACTTTGCATCACTCGACCTATGATGTGTAAGCAGACCTTGTCGACATATATACTTCAAAGTACGAAGTTTTGGGTGGTAAAATAGTCATCTCGATCACTTACGAAGTTCAGCAGCATCAATGTCGCCAATGGCGTTCCCGCTCAAAACAACCGAATTACAACGTGTCTGCGATGATCCCCATAACAGTGCTAGTGGAGGTATAATCTCGCAAGAGCCAATTGGTGCAGAGGCAGCATTGTTTTGTTGCGGCGGGCCAACCGGCATTCCCCATAACACGTTGGTTAAGTCGATGCTTTTGATCGATTCGGATCCAAGCAAAAGAGATACGAGCTCTTGGAATAACATAGAAGAGGCTTCAACCATGTCAGCTTCACTGCGTGTCAGACAGTGTTTTCCTGCTTTGAAGTTAGTTGCCTTAGTTGTTCCATTGCGAAGATGTAACAAGCGGTGCCGGATACTAACCAGTGCGGGAGAGCCAAATCGTCGGCTCAAGTCGCTGAGCGTTATCAATTTTCTTAGCAAGACTAGAAAAGTCTACACCGCGAAAGGAGATGCTTCTGAAGAATTCGTTGAAACGTAGAGCGCGGAGGACGGCAAGTAGTTGATGAGCACTATAGTGCAACTGGCCTTTTGGTTTAAGCAAACAGAATTGAGGCGCGTGCCGCACATCCTTCCACTTCACCGTCCACTCGACTGGTCGGCAATGCGGATAACCCGCAATGAACGCTTCAAGAGTCGTCTTAAACCCTCCATAGTCCTCACCGTTTGGCAAAGGAGTCTGCTGGGCACAATCGTCCATATAAAAGACTTCCTGCCTGGTCCATAGAGGCCACGCAGGCTTAAGATATGTATCCGCTTGAAACAGCTTCGAGAGAATGTTTCTGTAATATCGACTGGACAGTTGCAGTTTCTGGGGCTGGTCTAGAGGTAGACTACACCGAGTTAGAATGTTGGTACGGTACGATTTAAGCAACGAGCGCAATGATTAACGAGCAGCCATAACAGCACCTGGCATAAGAATTTACTCACCGGAAAACTAGATCAAATCGTTCATCATTTGCATTCACGCGAACGCGAGAAAGAGTGATTAGCCCAAATTGAACGAAACTAGGGTTGGCCCCTTTTCTGTTAGAGGATGCTGAGAATTGAGCCAGGTTCAGTGAATATTTGGTAAACATCAAATAGAAGGACGACTGTTCCCTCCAGTTTTTCTTGGGATCACCGACGGATCCGGCATATGGTCTCCGTGGAACCACAGGGTAGATGTCGACTTGATTATCTGTCTCGTGCCCGGCATTTTGGCTCAACTTCAACCGAAGCTCAATTTCAGACGGAGTTCGCTCTTCACTAACGGCTTGTGTCCTAAGTTTGACGGCCAACCGTATCTTCTTGAGCCAATCGTCTCGTTCATCAGGAAGGCGAAAATCAAACCCCGTGGAGGCGAAGACGTTCGTCGCAGTGGAACTTCTCCACCAAATTTCGAGACCAAACGATGGTTTTATCCCCTCGTCCTTAAAAGCTGACACGACTCTCTCCAATGGCAGTGTCAGTTCAGTGTTGCTTGGAAAATCGTCCAATGATGTATGAGACTCGATAGGAGACACAGGGCTTAGGCTCAGTTCAGGCGTGCATATGCTGGGGAACTGTTGCTCGGCGGCGGCCCGGTTCTTGAATTTATGTAATGCGAATGGCGTTAAAATTAGATACTCTTTCTTCGATTTCAGGATCGAGGGTTCCGGCTGCAGTGGGCCGGATTTGATGACAGCCCCGGCGTCGCCATGGAAACTGGCGCTCCGGCTGATGATGGAAGGCGTGGTTGGTTGAGTCGACGTGGAATCACGCCCGGCGCTGCATTCAGTGGATGACTTGGAATCTTTCCGGAATAGGGCCTCCTTTTTCAGCGGTCCAGGAGCAGCGCCTTTCCGCAACGTTCTCCTTTGCGCCCCCGCGCTCGGCGGATCCGTGTCGGAGCCGGTCGACAGCTGAGATATTTGGGAGCTTATGCTTAAGGATCGTATCGCCTTCATAGGTGAGAACGAGGCCCGTCTCTGCGGCTTCTCGGTCTGCACCTGCTGAGCAGCATTCGAGGAATCCATGGCGGCAATAATTATCGAGTACTGATACTGATACTAGCAGTAGTACACCTCCTGCTGCGCCTTTAAGAAATCATCGTAATGGCTCGACGCAGAGCCGAGGTTGAAACAGCAGCACCTCACGGTTTGTCAGTTCGTAACTTCGTGGCGCCGATACGAACTCGAGCTGTCATCGGTAGGGTTCCTGCAGCATGGGATGACGTAGGCTGTCTGTATGTCCCCTTTATAAGCTGCAAATTATGCTCGCTCCCATTGCATGGGATCCCGTAGTTTTCGAGGATGACAGCAGGTCGATGTGATTCAAAAACAGCATCCCTTCCTCCATTCAATCGTACGTGCAGCACAGAGAAACGTGAGGAATGGATCAGCGGAATGGCTAGGTAGCACGCAGTAGATAGGTAATTAGTGAGCTGGGTTAAAGAAAGGTTGGGTGCTTGTTATCTCTCCGTCGGCCTTGTCTTAGTTCCCCGCTGCTATAGCGTCCCTGCCAGGAAGACCAAGCTTCTGACCAAGCCTATCAGCACACTACATTTGTCTTAGGTGCCCTGGACTATTCGTATTAGTGTCTGGGTTTTCTGCTACCCGACGATTTAAAGCAATGACGCGAATGCGCTAGTCTAGCGTGCCTACGCTGCAAAACCAGTTCTGGAAAGTCATTGATCCAATCGGGTGCTGCAAGCAGATTCAGTGCAAGGTCAATTACTTGAAGGGAAATCGCCCCAGCTCCACTAAATATGCAAGATATACCAATCAAAAAAGGTAGCAACCGCACGCAGCTAACAGCGGGTTCGAACGCTGCCTACAGCAGAATTTCGATCACTTTTATCAATGCCTTTCTGTGAAGCGAAAGTCCAATTCCCATCATGATATGTCTCATTTACTTAAGTATTGTTTTGCCCCAATCAATTCATATTGCTAGGGACATAAATCGAATTACAACTCTATAATTGAGATGTCCCACTCTATCACACTATTTCAATCAGAATTTGATGTTGCGACCATGGCGTATCTAACCGTTGACGTCATGTCTAGCGTAGGCTGCGTAGCAGTTATCAGCAGAATACAGTACCTTAAGTTAACGACCTATACTTCAACCCGGGGACAGTCTTTAAGTTATAAATGAATCCTATCACCAAGTTATAAGTTCACCGTACCATGCCCAGCACAGATGTATTGCGTCTTACACAATATTGACATATAGAGTATATATCACCTCAACTTGGATTTAGAACCTAGGCTTATGTGTTCGGAACTCAAGATTGGCAACAAGGGCGGTCTGTAAGTGCGCAACCTACGTGAATTTTTCGTTCCTGCCGTAACAAACGACCATCGGTAGAAGGGCGCACACGATGTAACCAGTCCCTATTTTTAAGCACTCTCTTCTGGACAACATAGAAGAATAGAATAAAGTCTACGGCCAATCTGTTGCGAGTCTACGGTCAATGTATACTCGAGTTTGAAGTAGCGTACCAAGTGTGATGGTCGAAAAGAACACTCGACATTCCCCACGCCGTTCTACACTGCAGATAATCAATGGTTACCTGGCTATAGAAATTCGCGGCTGCGAGGCCAATTTTATTTGCCCTTTCGTACGAAAGTCAAGTAGGGGTAATAATTACCTATCGGATAGCAAGCTTTTTGCGGCATACGCAGTGTGGCTTCTTACAGGCCTAGATGCTTCGACCTGACAATATAGACAATATATTTCGAATATCATCTTCGATACTGGCGAGGTTCTGAGGCACAAAGTCCAGTCTGGGAATCGAAATCAATTCATAACCAAAGAAATTCATAACCATGCTACTGGCTGGTTCAGCACCAGAGTATCACCACGGGAAAAATATTCGGCTTTAGTACAGCCGTAGGCCCGTAGGTATGTGGTGTATTTTTCAACCTCTTGATCAGGCCGATGCATTCCACTGATACACTATTGAATTATTGACAGCCTTGCTCGTCCATATAGTCCTAGGTTTCCTTATGCGGCGCCTACATTCAGGCGCACATTGCTTGCTATTCTTAGAAGATATTGAGCATAGAATGTGGAACGGAAGCAGGCTCAAGCAAACTTCCAGAGGCTGCGCACGACGCTGACGGAATGGCTCTACCGAGGGGGCGGGCGGGATGGCCGTGTGGCGGGGTCTGCGCAAGAGCGGATTATTGGCACGATGCGACGTCTTATTTCTGCGCTCACAGGTATGGAGATAGACCATCGCTTCTTCTTGCACCAGGTACCTAATACCAAGCCCTCACTTACCCAATGAGCAGGGCGGTCTAATAATGACAAACCCGTAATTGTGCCATAGAAGGGAAGACTATGTCCACTATCGCGGCTTGCAGCGCTTCGTGCGGCGAACACGAGGCGAATGATTGTTGGCACCAGTAGTAGTGTTTGGCTTCACTGCCGGGAGGGGTGGAGGGATGGAGGGATGGAGTGATGTCCACCCTCCATTTATGACGCACGTTGATCGTCTGAGACGTTCGCCTGGGTAGCGCTAAGCAGAGCTCGGAGCAGAGCAGTACAGGACCCGCAGACAAGACGGCTACCTGTGGTGGGCTTACCGACACGAAGGATACTGGACAGGCAGGATGGGGACTACCCAAGTGACAAGCCAGACCGCTGCTCTCGTTACGGAGGTGTTGCACACAATCAATGAATACGCTAAGCTAGCGTTCACAGTGCCTCAAAAATAAACCACACGCGAAGCAGCGAGATACGCCAGCCCGTTTCGATTTAGAGCATTAATAGGGGCGCCATAATCTAGCCACTTACGGGCTATAACGGGGCTTGGTAGCCTTTTAGTTCTCTATCTTGGGACGGAAGCGCTATAAGCTCTGTTTAATCTAGCTATCGCGGTCTGCAGCTGATAAAAGCACGCACTGTAGACACTAGCTTAGCGTATTCATTGATTGTGTGCAACACCTCCGTACACCTGTTATATTTGCTGTAGTTCTTGTTGTTGTTGTCAGTTTTGGCTTGTTAGTCAACAGCTTAGTACGAAGTATCCCTAGCGCCCTTAGTGCACTGTAGAGTCCCGCATGAGCGTTGGTCGAAACACGGCCAGTTTCAAGTTGGCAATTTGCGTGGTACCCCTGTCGGCTCGGCCCCTGAGCGGGTCCCTTGGTCTCGGCCTTGGTAGGGACGGGATGACTCGCTGCATTGAACGCCGCTGAACACAGGCCAATCAATACCATAGGTACTCCGTACTGGTAGGTATCTTGTGTGTTGCTGTACACTACATAGGTTAAGTGTGTAATTAACCATCTTCCGCAGTCGATATTGTACTTCATTCGCATACCTAAATTTCAGCCTAGATGCTGCCCTCGCTGTTCACTGTTGCCTCGCCCCAACCCGCACTGACCGTCAAGTACACAGACGCCTTCTGCGTACGTACAGATCGTCGTTGATCGCATGTCATGACGCCCTCTCGCCATTCCATTGCTACATATGTATGTAATAGGTAGGATCAACAGCTGAGCCGGCTAGCAATGGCATAGCGTACTCCATAAGTGATTAAAGGGACACGGCCAGGCTGCAGTCTCTCCAATTCATCAGATATCTAATTCGTAAGGTGAAGGAGATATGTTTACCTAGGTATTGTTTTGGTGGAGCAGAAAGAAAGACGATTTCCGAGCAGTTGCCATACGAAGTAATGCGTCCGGTCTCGCACTCGAGAAGGATGGAAGTAGGTACTTTAATAGGTTCTAGCTCTTTCGCCATTCATGGTATGAAGGAGCGACTGTGTTGCATGAAATCTAGCCAACAGTATGCCGGGGTGATCTGTTGCTGATTTGTTACAGTAATGCCCAGTTCTCTGAGGAGGTGCGTACAAGTACATGCAAACATACCGCAAACTGCTGCCAGCCGACACATTCATTTTCTCAGGAACTACCGACATCCTGCAGTCAAAGTATCTGAAGTCCCCTATTTGAATATGACTCAGGCGTGAAGATGATAGGAAGAAGCAAGTCTAATCGACAGTACACTACAGGCTGCATCAGCATATCAGCGAGGGACTTCGATCAATGGCTTCTGAGAGATGAAAGCCGTTGTGACACAGCTCTCCGTGTTAGATCAAGTAGGGAGATTGCAGCCAAAGCTGTGGGTGAATAGGTATACTACCTACGCTAGGCAGCGTGTTTGATAAAGAGGTAACTCAAGTCTCTCTGTACGACGATAACATCGTCGATGATGGTACGAAGCCTACGGAGTAGTGTCCTACCTATCAGAAGGCCATGACTGACAGTATGTGCAAGCCTTACTCGCTGCGTAAGCCTGGGCATTGGATATACGTGAATTTATTGACTATCAGATGTCCCAGCGTGCACTCACAAGAACCTACAGCCTTTCCTGTATCGGCAATGCTTGCAGCGGTAGCTTCAAGTTATGTCGTGCTGTTGTGCTATCCACATCCGCTGAACACAACCCCTGCTTAACTCGAGTTTCACTTTACTAGCCGCCGCAAATCCTTGAGACCGGGGTGTCAGGAACCAATGAGAACTCCCCACAGTACTTGGGTACAAGAATAGAGAGAGGCTCGGCGCTTGGCATAACAAAAACGATCCTGTGAGATTGGGCCTGGAGGCATGGAAAGAACACACAGCGGGCTCAGGCTCGTTGCTTTCAGAGGGTTCATTGGTAGGGGGCTAAGGAATTATGCGACAGCATGCAACGAAAGTTCCTCCAGCTCGCCTATGGCTGCCCCCAGTGAAGATGCAACAGTGTGCCGTACTGTAGGGCTCGTCTTACCGCGCCAATATCAAACGACCAGCAGGCTGTACGTCCACTGTATGAACAACCTTGAAGCTTCGTATTTGCACTGCTGTACATACTGTACACTACTGTAGCCCCCTGTTCCCGCCTATCTCCGGCCTTGCTCCTTCCTAGGTACCGTATGTACCTTCACACCACCCAACGGCACCTACAGTAAGTATGTACGTTCCACGGCTCCCCACCATGACTGCTTGAACCCTTTTCTCTTCATTCACTGCAACACAGAAAAATCCTCCTCCAGCTTTCTGTCTTTTTTTCATTCGTGCTGCCCAATGCTTTTTATTTATTCTTCCTTCCGGCTCCTGTAGGATTTGAGCCGCTCAAGGGCCGGCCGTTGACGCGAGGGAACCTTAATACATCATTTACTGCTTTGTGTGGCTCAGTACTTGAACTTTGCCCACAGCTGCGCAGTCCACCTGCTGGACACGGCAATTCCGCGTCTGAAACCACCAAAGCGGCGCCTCACACGTACTCGGGCACTAACTCGGCGTCTTTGCCACATGGCCGGCTTCTTATTTTGAGTGACCGCGAGCCCGCCTGTTGTTGGCGACCGTCTGCTTTGTCTAACCCTCGGCCCTCAAAGGAGACGGTTCAAGACGCCGGCAGAGCAGAGAAAGAGAAAGAGAGAGACAGCCCCGAACCCCCGACACCGGTTCTGCCGACTCAGCCATAGCATCATAGCATAGCGCTCTCTTCTCTTTCACTGCTCCAACATGGCGATGCTTGCCTCGAAGTCGTCTTTCCCGGCCTCGTTATCGAGCGCCTCGACCCTCGTCGGCAACACGCCCTCCAACAACATGTCGCATACGCGGAGAGCTATGGCCATGCCTGCCTCTGGTCAACCCTACGCCAGCCCAACCGAATCCGAATTCTCAGACATCGACGGTCCCGATGCAGTTAAGAACTGGGACGAGGACCAGGTCTGCGAGTATCTGCGGAGTGTCAAATGCGGCGAGTATGAGCAGTTGTTCCGAAAAAACAATATTAATGGCGGCAACCTGCTCGAAATGGACAAGGAGGTTCTCAAGGAGATGGGCATCGACAAAGTTGGCGATCGAGTGCGACTGTTCCTTGGCATCAAGAAGTTGCGGACGAGGGCGTACGCGAATCAGAAGAAGCGGAACCGAGTAAGTCTGCACATTGAATCTATTCACATCGTATTCGGGCTCTGACGGACTGTCCCGTGAAGGATTCATTTGCCATGCTCGACAACCAATACAAACCTTCCTCTGCCTCGCCCCGGCCCCTTAACTTGGTCAATCGTTCCATGAATAAGAGATATTCTGGCCTCGGCATGAATCCCTCTATTGAGGTCGCAAAGCCGTCTTCGCGGCCCAACTCACCATTACACACGGCCGATATCCGACCCTCCAGGCAACACCGCTATCCCACAAACCAGCCATACATGGCTAATACAACCCCCGCCGCGAGAGGACCTACCTCACCAGAGACTCTTACGACTAGTCGATTGGTAATGACCCATACGCGGAACAATTCCAGTCAGGATGGTTCGCTGATGGCTGCGTTACCACAGGACCAAGATTTTATCCGAGTTATTTCCACGGGGGGTACCACGAAAGTAGTCAAGGTCGCCGGCTGTAACACCTGTGAAGAAGTGATGCGCGTAACACTAAGGAAGTTCGCTCTCCGAGAGGACCATGATCGCAACTTTTGTTTCTGGGTGTTGGCCGGTGTTGACCCCGATCCTAGGCAATGCCGTCGTCTCGGCGATACCGAGCTTTGGCGTATCATTAACGATCAAAAGCGGCCCGAGAGAAACAGGTTAATTCTCCGGAAAGTTCCTTCCGGAGTACCAGGTGAAGCCGAACTGCTACGAGCTGCGGCTATCGGTATGGAAGAAGCGCAGCAAAAGCACGCCCGCGCGCTCGAAAACGTTGACAAGAGAAGCCAACTAAAGGTGCAGAGACTTCTGGGTGAGAATTGGAGCGAAGGGCTTCAACAACCTCTTTCACCAATATCGTTTCAAGATCGTGAAAGGAATTTGCATAATGCGGCTAGAGACCTTGAGCGCCCAGCTCCAAGTCCCACCAAAGCCGTCCCTCGACGAAAAGGGGTACTTAGACCTTTTGGTGGGCTGAGACCGCCTAGTGAATTGATCACGTCGGATCTCACCTCATACTTCCCCGACCATCCTCGGGAGGATATCGATCGAACCGCTCGATTATCCATGCGAAGATCCACAAGACTCAGCAAAGTGAATAGCCGACTCAGTGTCGCTAGCAATTTCAGTTTTGCCTCGAGCATACAGGATGCCCCACCCATTCCGACAATAGCAGATACCTGGCTCAGCAATGGTCATCATCTTGCCAAGGTCAAAGCACCGGGTCGCCCGTCTCACACTTATAGGGACTCTGTGACTTCATCAGTGCTCGACACCTTACAGGAAGAGTCCCCAATAGAGCCGAACAGAAAATCCTACGTCTCGTTTGCGGATAGTGGATCCGATACGAATGCTGTCAGTATCAGAGATCCCGAGGGTAACCTCATTCGAAATAGCTATTACGACGAGTCAAGCACACAAGGCTCGGGGTCCCTCAAAGATCTGACCCAAGCTTTGAGCGAGGATGGAGAGGACGCCGACGAGGAATTGGCGAGCTTCCTCGCTGGTGAGTCCTGGGATGACAACAAATGGATGAAGGGTGCCTTGATCGGTCAAGGTTCTTTCGGCAGCGTATATCTAGCGCTGCATGCTGTGACCGGAGAACTCCTTGCTGTCAAACAAGTGGAGGCTCCATCACCAGGCGCTAATAGCCAGACCGATGCTCGTAAGAAGAGCATGATCGAGGCGCTCAAGCGCGAGATTGGTCTTCTACGAGATCTTCGACATCCCAATATTGTTCAGTACTTGGGTTGTGGCTCATCCAACGAATACCTAAACATTTTTCTCGAATACGTTCCCGGTGGATCAGTGCAAACCATGCTCAACTCGTATGGTGCTCTGCCTGAACCTTTGGTCCGCAGTTTCGTAAGGCAAATACTCGAGGGATTGTCGTACCTACATAATCGAGACATTATCCATCGTGATATCAAGGGTGCCAACATTCTCGTCGATAATAAGGGTACGATTAAAATTTCCGACTTCGGCATCAGCAAGAAGCTCGAAGCTACCAACATCCTCAATGGTGCGAATAACAACAAAAATCGACCATCACTCCAAGGATCTGTGTTTTGGATGGCGCCAGAAGTAGTGAAGCAGACATCCTACACACGAAAGGCAGACATTTGGTCTCTCGGATGTCTAGTCGTGGAGATGATGACGGGTCAACATCCTTTCCCGGACTGCAGTCAGCTACAAGCTATCTTCAAAATCGGCGGTGGCAAAGCCGCGCCTACGATCCCCGACAATGCTAGTGCCGAGGCAGTGGAGTTTTTGAGCAGGACATTTGAGATCGACCATAACCTGCGACCTAGTGCAGATGATCTCCAGCTGAGTCCGTTCTTGACGCCTATTACTTAGGAAGTCGATATGCCTCATTTCTTGGAAAGTTGGGATCGTGCGATGCGTGAGATGTGTCCCACATCGCTAGAAATGATGATCCACGAAGATGAGAAGGAAAGTCCAGGCCTCGATGTTGAGATGGCGCTGCGATCGATCGAAGACATACCTCTCCCACCCTTACCTGAACATCTACAAGCTGCAGAACAGCAGAACCTTAAAGATCTAACACAACAGGAGATTTTGGAGATTGAAGATTGTTTCAATACTCTTTTCCATTCAGGAAGCTCTGAGAGTAGCCCAAAGCCGGTCTAAGATTTGACTGAGAAAGCATATGAGATTTGTCAGAAGGGAATGAAAAGATATTGTCAATAACGCAAATAGCAGAAATGCCTATATATAGTCCCCTAGGTCTTAACTGACCAAACATGAAAAGGTGTTGTCAATTCAACTAAGGGCTATTTCTTCAAGGGGTACCCGCATTCCGATGTATTGCTACCTAGCAACGCCCATCCTTCACTGTTCATGTGTGAACATGGCGTTCGGCTGGAGTGTGGTTCATGGAAGCTGTGCTACAAACAAGGGAACGGAGGCAATGAATTATGTGTACAGGAGCATAGAAATCGAAGCAAACAAACACAATTGACGTTTAGCATCATAAGCGTTACCAGGCTAGCATTACGAATTCCGGGGCGCTCATTCGCATATGAATTCTAGATATTCCACCAGTTTCCGCCCCCTTGATTTGAGTTATTTGCGCAATAGTCCTGATGCGGTACGTGACGGCGATAAGTATCCGCCCATGCCCCTAATTTGGTGAAACCAAGCAAATGAGCATGGTTGTACACGTAAATAAGAGTTTGCCTTGATACTTAGTGCAAATGTAATTAGAGGCATTTTCCCCCAACTATCTATCTGTGCGTACTCTTCTTTGTGAATGTTCTACGGAGTACTTTCGCGTGGTTTTCGCGTGGTTTTCGCGAGTGCGGGAATTTGCTCCATGTGGCTCTCTTCAAACCATGAAGAGCTGAGAGAAGGCGAAAGAGGCATGTGCAGGCTTGACCAGGATGCCACTCTTGTGTAATGGATGCGGCTTGTTGTCTTGCCTATCATTGGGATAATTTGACTGGTCCTTTCGATATTGCGAAATTCGGCATGGGACGCCTACTAGGATCATCAAGATCGGTCTCACATTTAATGGTGAATATAAGTGATACATCGCAGAAAGTCAGTTATCCACATAATAAGTTTGTATAGATATCACAAAGTTGAGACAGCGATGCTTATTTGACGAAACGTATAATTACTTGGTGACACTAAGTCCTTTCCCACGCGACGTAAGAAGACAAACAATGCATTTTCGCGCACCAGTAAGCAAACAGGAACAGGATCCGACGATCTCCGATATGGAATGGAAGGTGAACACCGACCGTAGACTCTCGGCTCGCTCGAGACATCGGATGAGTGAGGTCAGCTGACGCCTTATTCAATCCATCCCAAGGCGCGATGGAAGTTTGCCTGCCTGCCGAGGCCCAGTTTCAGACCGTCGCACTAACACGACATTCATGGCGTTGATGCTCTCCAGGGATGGGCTGTGAGAAGTGGATGATGTGATGGGATGTACGCAGCCACCCGCCCCAAGCGGCGTGTTAATTAAACGATTTAAGGAGTAGGTAGGACTCACACTCACACGCAGACATACATGGTCCGGGCGGAAAACGAAGTTGCTGCGGAATACGAGTGAAGATCAGAGCTATAATTAGGTAATGCAAATGATGATGCGCCTTTTTTACGAAAATTCTGATTTTTTTTTTTTTTTTGAAAGAGGCGGTAAGAACTTATGAAGAAAAGATAAGGGCAAAAAACGGCTCACAAGCAAAATTTCAATAATTGAATCAAGTAATATTTATCTTGTATTTTGTGTAAAACTGTCGCTGATTTGCGTGTGTGGCATAACCGTGCAATCTCATCGCTGAGAGGTTCATGCCTAGACAGTTCATCCATCTATCTACATACCACCGAGTGTTCCTGTGTCGCGCCGCGATGCAATGCGATGTGATGCGCTTCCCCGAAAGTCATACGTACATACATAATATGAATTACATGCAAGGGACCG
This sequence comes from Nemania sp. FL0916, assembly GCA_022578715.1. Classification (NCBI taxonomy): domain Eukaryota; kingdom Fungi; phylum Ascomycota; class Sordariomycetes; order Xylariales; family Xylariaceae; genus Nemania; species Nemania sp. FL0916. The sequence continues at coordinate 125,947 of MU390257.1, read as the reverse complement.
TTCAGGTCGTATAATATGCTAATGAGACCGTGTGAGCCGAACCAGACGCCCGTCGGCTGTTCCTCGAGCCCGCACAGCGGAACCTCGATCCAAATTACCCAATTTTCCAACGGCTGCAGGAAGAAACAATGTTCTTGCTGTGCGGTTCCGAAAATGAAAAATTCAGGCGCCGATCCTCCCAGATGCTGCTGTCCATGCAAGCGAACAATGTAAAGATAAAAACATGACGTGATGATGGTTGAACATCACTATGTGCGCTTTATGCTCTAACTCCAGAATGCCGAAACCCTGATGACCGGTCTTGTGTGTCCGTGAGGACGACCTGGCCCCTGAAATGTCTAGATAAATAAATTTCGCTTTGTGATTCTTCATAATATCAGGTGACCTGCTGATATTGAAACATGTCTATTTGTTGAATGATTTGTTGTGAGATGATGTAGGGATGTCGATGTGAGGCCTTATAGTTCCTTCTGGCGTAGAACATCATTCATCCAATTCGCATCCCCGACAAAGTCATCAAGACCAATGTCAACATTGGTGAGAGCTAAGAAGTTGTTGGTAACGATGGGTACGTCATTATCTGCTCGGGCGACCAGCGACGGCGACTCAAGGGATTCTAGCATTCGATTCGCGCCGGAAGGCTTTGTGTCTATTGATGCTCCAGGAAGGCTGTAGCTCGTAATCGGTGCTCGCAATTCCATTGTCTCAGCATCGTCTCCCATTTTGTCTTTTGTCCTATCCTCGAGGAGGATTTGATCGCCCTCGTAGGCGAGCTCCTCGTCATCATCGGAATCATCGAAGAAGGAAACCTGACTCAAACCCTGGGAAACATTTGAGCAGGGTGAGACGGCAGATGCTAAGCTAGACGATGCCGTGGATATCGTAGAATGTGATCGCGGGATCTCTAGTTTTGGAGCGCTAGATGATTTCGACCCCATGCCAAAAGTAAGCTCAGTTTTAAGAGTCGGAGCAGTCGGTGTCGACATTGCCGGACTTCGAGTATGTCTTGCTGGTGGTGCTGATAGTCCGCGCTGAAAGGGCGGAGGAGACAAATTCGTGAAAAGTGAGCTCTCGGTTGCGAAGTTGTCGTCATCATCGTTATCCTCAACCTCCTCTTCAATGTCATCGGGAATAGAGAGACAAGGCGTCGGCTCGGGGGTTCCTGAACAGCTGGGAAGGTCGTCGGACAAGAACCTTCTTAAAGACTCGGGCGAAAGCTCTCGCGATCGTATGCTACCGGAGGGTGTGGCGCTCCGGCTTGGTGGGACAAGGTCTTGCTCTTGCTCCTCGACCACCATGTCCGTCACTTCACTTAGGGTAGAATTCCGCCCACGCTCAGCCTCCTTCTCCCGATTGTGCGATTTGAACCCCAAAATACGACGGGCAGTGCCTTTCCAGCTTGGGGCCGGCGATACAGAGCGGGCCGCTCGCTTTGGGAACATAGTAGAACCAGACGCAATACGAATCTCTCGCCGCTGTTGTGCGGTTGGTTTTGGCCGTGGTGTTGTGAACCTATCGACAGGATCCATCGTCTTGTAGTCTGCGCTCCGCAGAGAGCTCATTGACGCACTCTTTAATCTTGCTCGACGCTCTAGGGGCACATCAAGAGTGTTGACAGTCTGACCAGGAAGGAAAGGGCAGGCCGTCGTAGTAGGCAGTGAAGAGTTATAAGTCTCGATTGACCCATCCACCTCATACTGGAAAAATGATCAGCGCAATGGATAGGAGCCAGGGCATCACGGGAGGACCGACATAGTAATAATACCTTTGGCCCATCTTGAGGCCGCCGCCGCGGCGTTCTGAATTTGTAGCTCGGTCTCCGTCGCAGATGATCTTGTCAAAGTTGTGGCATCCCCGCCACTCACCCCGGTCACGTCGTGAGTCACGTTCCATTTTGTAGTGTATGCTGAAGTTATCCCAAGACCCAAGCAGTTCAACCGACAAGACAGAAGGGTGCGTTTGTCTGGGGAGGCGGTTAGCTTTTATCTGCTCGGCTGCGCCAGCTGAATGCTGGCCTAGCAGACGCCTGAAAGTACATTGCAGGGTAATGATCAACTATGCGTTGGAGTGTAGGTACGTAGGTAGTGTAGATGTATGAAGATGACCAGGGCCATGAACCAAGAAGTGGCAATGATCTACACTAACGTGTATGGACACTACTGGCTGTACCCCGGACACGGAGCAAAAATAGAAGGCTGAAAACTAAACTTCGTATACATGTACGCTATGGGGGGTCGCTGCCTGGTCCGACCTGGTGATAATTGCTGGTTGTTGTGTGAAAAACAGGGCCACGCGAACAGACAGGGATACGTGGTGCTGGTGGCGTTCCAACAAATGGTATTGCGTGGCAAGGGTTCATCAGGAAACGGCAAACAGGGATATGGAACTTGTAATATCAGACACTCACGTGGCTCTCTTGGCGTAGAACTTTCTTCTAGAAGGCAAGGAAGTGACAAGTTCTGAGCTTGGAACGGACTCCTGCTGGACAGTATACACTGAAGCCCCGTTGTCCCGTGCAACACAGCTCCAAGCCCGTATAACAGACAGTGACGACAAGATGAATAGAAAATATGAAATATGTATACCAATAAAGAGTAGTGATGAGGATTGAGTTTAATTGTTCATAAGACAGGATGAAAAGATAAAGACAGAAGTTCCGAGGATACTCACAGCATAAATGTGAATAACGTTGTAGTTGGATCCATCATCAACCAAGACAAAGCTAGAGGCTTGAAATGATTGAGGAATGTTGACTTATATGAAGAAGGAGTCGGAGTGAGCGCCGTGAACCAGTCCGTCGCCTTGTCAGGCTCGTTCCGCCCAAGATAGAAACAATGTCGCGATCCGTCGAGCCGTCCGACCAAATGCAGGTACAGCCGTCCAGCGCCAGGAACCAACCAACTAGAACGAAAAGGGTAGCAAATACAACAGGACTAGCCAATAGCGTTGCGTTGACAGAACTGACGGAAGCGCCGTAATTGGTGATGAGCTGGTATGCAGAAGTTGGGGGGTGACAAGGGGCAAGCAAGGGTTGTCAGCGCTTAATGGTAGTGTAGGCACACGGGAGATTTCAGGCCTGGCTGCTCTGAAGGAAAAGTGGCTGAGCTTAAGAAGTCGACAATGTTTTGTTTTCTTGTTCGCTCTCTTATTGATGTGGCCATCCAGTTTCTGCCTTTGTTTCTTAATTTTTTTTTCTTTGTTCAAATTAGATTCAACGGTTCAACGCGACGGCGGGCGGCGAGCTCAAAGGGTCATTTTCCTAATTGATGCTAAAACAACCAAAGGTGGCTCACGTACTCACTAACACCACCTACACTACTTTGTAATTAGTGTGGTAATGAGTATTGGTAGCGTTGCTGCGAAGGAGCTGTTCCTGGATAGCCCAGGATTGGTCTCGTTGACTCGTCCGCTAATAACTAGTGTCGCATTAATAAGTGCAAGTGCAAGTACCCAACCTGGAAACCACCAGCTTACCGAAAGCCCTGCTCGAAGTTACAAATGTCGGTGTCCGTCGTTTTGCCAAAACCACCCGTTTCAGTGTGTGTCGCTTTCCACACTTTGTCACGTTGTTCTGTTGCTCTCACGAGGAGCGAGACAGACCTCGAAGGCCGCAGCTTTGACACTTAGGAGGTTGATATAATAGGCAGGATGGTCGGGTGGCGTGTTGACACCCGCTGTCTTGTCTCACCTTAGCCGCAAACGTTGTTGATGTTCTCGAATGCCGGCTTTTCCAAGTCTTGCCGGCGGCTTGAGACAATCCTGGCAGATGATTCAGATCTTGGCAAAATCACTCACAGTGGGAGGTAATATTAGCAGGTAGAGCGAGAATGGGGTAGATACCGGGATGTAGTGTAAGAAGCTGGACTTCAACTTCTCTTATGCTACGTGTTGGAAACAGTCGAAATGAGACAGACACCGTCATTTTCCCCAGCGGACGACCGGTCGCTTTTTTGAGAAACGAATGGTTTTCGTCATCGTCACAAGTGTCTGCACGATTCACGAATCGCATTCATCAGATAAGGACCCGGATGCAATGCAACACAAGCTACGAGCAATATGAAGCTATTATTCGACAACGTGATGCTGTGCTGCTGTTCGATCGCCTGGGTCGCCTGGCTGGGCATTTGTTCAGCTTGGTGTGGGCGAGAGACGGTGCGACAAAAAAGGGTAAGCGCAGTTGCTTTCTAACCAATGAGCGGCCTTGTCTGGCCAAAAAGCAGACCAAATCTGGATATCAATAATTCATGCATGCAGGTCGCAACTAGATACCAGTACCAGCACCTACCGTACGTACCATCATACTGCAGTGCACTACGTAGGAGATTTCTTTTTAGGGCCTTTTGTTCTCAGCAGCACTGAAGCAGAATTGAGATTGGCTTATTTCGAATTGGCAGAGTGTATTGTTCCACAATCCCGGGAATTTTGGCTTGTTACACTCGCCCTTCCTGAATTTAATTTATTCAACACCCGTAGAAATGAACAATGGTATCACAACCACGTGACAATTTGCAACACTGCGCAAGACACTACAACTTACCCTAGGATCCTTAGTGTAAGTAGTGGGGCGGAAATCGGTATTGTATGTACTGCACCCACCTACGGCGAATTATTTACCAATTACAGAGGAATTTACAATGGCGCTGTTACATCCTAGTTGACGATCACACCAGTTTAAGTAAGAGTATCTGGTCTAGGCACCAATTGCGATGCATCGCACTACGATACGTGTACAATATCTACGAGCTACGAAGTACATTAGTTTACACTAGACATGCAACTGAGTGTTAGTCAAGACGAACCCAGCCTCATTACGCCTGCTAGTGGTAGTGTAGATGTTGGCGGGCAGGAGACTCAACATGCTCCCAACATATGTGTACGAAATAACGTGGGTATACTGTGCTGGATACGTTGAAGGAATCATGAAACGTACGAAAACTAGGACCACAGGACTCATCCAATCAGCACTACCTAAACATACGAAGATGAAAATCTAGCTAAGGTCTGCCTAGTTGATTGTAATAAGGCTAGACCCACAGCTTAGACCACAAATGGAGCTCTCTGGTTGGAAATTCCCAGGCTTACCAGCCAGCTGGGTAAACGCCTCTCCTGCAATGTTCGGAAATATCCGCCTATTATGGATGATTGTGGCTGGCGTCGAGGTTTTAATTCTTGCAGAGAATGCAGTACTTAACTGATTCGCTGAATCATATCTAACTTCTCTCCCTAAGCACTGGCCATTTAGTTCCACCCGTATCAGGGGTCAGGAGATGGTCGTCCTCCAGTACTCCGTATATGAATCAACAAGCAGACTATTTCACCTAAAATCAGTAGACAAAGGGGTAGTTGTTTTTCAATACGTTGTGATATAAGCGCTTGCGTACTCCTGGAGCCAGAGCCAGAGCCTGAGGGCTAAAAAGCCAACAGCGTGAAGGCAAAAACAGAGCTGGTTACAAAAGTCCAATGTGGTAATTACGCAGTAGTGCAGATTGTGTTACTGGGTGTAATACAATATTATGTTGTGTACCTGCACTAGATATTTTCCTCGGCCCCGTCGTCCATGATATTCATAGTATTCGGAGAATTGTTCTCTAGGTTCAACGCATCCGACTGGCTGGAACACGAGTGCATAAGAGTATTTTGGCGCTATGCACGTAGCAACAGGCCAATGCTGTAGTACCAAGTTAAGCGGGGGCCTCGCCTGGAGCTTCTTGTTGAATGGAGCATGTCAGAATATAGTGTATGTTGTGATAGGTGCCTTATGGAAATCTCCCATCGGAATAATTGCTGCTTGATTGAACACAGTGGCAGAATGTCGCATTCAGATTTGAAACTCTAGTTCTTGTATCAAGGTCACAGGGTATACAAGACAAGTTAATGCTAACGTCCATATTGAATGTCTGTGATATTATCGTCCCTTTTTCCACGACAGCTCTAACAACTCCCTACCATATGTAGCCTTAGATACTTACACTAACTGAGCGGATTCTCAGATGCTCCATATTAATTTAACCGCAAGCGCACTTAAGGTCATCACGTGTGATCATTTAGGTTAAATATAATCTTTCTTCATACAATTGCACGAGGTGGCTTAGGTACCTATACTAAATTCTCGATCCTTAAAAAAAGCGCGCATAAGCCACATGTCGTCCATGTGCCGATTTCTGCAGAAGCGAAATCATTCACGTGTGGTAAATTAACGTGTGTTGCCGTATCAACCAGCTACGATTGAGCCTGGAGCTGAAACAAGAGCTGGGCCTGTCAGCTCGCCGTGTCACAAAAGAGAGCTCAGCACTCCAGCTTATCAATATGTATGGGAGTTAATAAGCGCACCCGCATCTTGGGGTTTCTGCGATCGCCCTGATCCCTTGCCCAGACACGTGTAGCGTCTATCTGGTACCTGCGCTAGAGTCGCATTAAGTCATCATATTATATGCGTGGCTGCGGCACAGCCAATTATTGTGTCTTTTGTAATTGGTAGCACATGGTGCGGAAACAGGATATTATTGCACTCCCACATTCCGAAGCTAAAAGTTAGGAACCATGCTACGCGTGCCATGTGCCAATTGCTACGTGTGCCATGTCTCCACTTGATTTGCTTGGCTCTTACCCTGCAACCAGACTTTAGTGCGAAATTGAGCGAGGGTCAAATCACAAAGGTATTGCAATCTCGCAGGTTAATTACTTGCCTACTTACTCCGTACCAATCCTACAGATAGAGAAAGCTCTGTAGGTAAGCAGATTACTTGGTAAACCGTACATTTAGCTAGTTATGCCCACTTTTTTATTTCTAGTTTTATTAAATGATTATATAATCCGTATAGCGATAGGTATGTTAAACAGTAGCAGAATCTGTAGTAGTAGGTAGGTAGGTAGTGCTGTCGCGGTCGTAAAACACTCACTTGTGACATAGCAGGACTCTTGGATATTCGAGTTTCTTACCCGAATTGGGTTGCCAAGTGAACTAAGTGGAGACATGGCACGTCTAGCAATTGGCACATGGCACGCGTAGCATGGTTCAAAGTTAGGCATCCAGGCATGTAAGCCTTAAATCAGTCCGTTCGAAGATAGGATTACTTATCATATCGTATCTTCCCATTGCGGCCTCGTACGGACGTATATAGGAACGCCATGCTCACTAGTCCGAACTAAGTAACTACTACGAAGTATTTCAGGCGCAGTGAATTGACGGATGAAGTCTTAATCATTAGCCAGGTCACATGCCCAGTATAGGTATGCCGTCGTTCACTCTCTAGTTCGCCTTGTGGGCCTCATGAGGATTCATGCTTATTACCTAAGTACGAAGTAGACGTATAGCGAATGCCCGGGGTGCCAAGTTTTTCACCTTTCTCGGCACGTACCGCCACAAGCAAATAATTATCAAGTTTCATCTTCCTACATACCCTTAACCCTACCTCGACAGAGACTATTGACATCATAGATCCCATAGGGCTTCTGGGTAGACATAGTCAGTAATCATAATTACTAGGTTCACTATCAATGTCTCTAATCCATGGCGCCACGGCGAGTAGTGTAGAGAGAATGCCGAATACTGAGTACCTACCTCGGTCCACTGTCGGAGAGGAACTGGTCTGTGTGCTTCATATGGAGCCTTTTTCTTCTTCATGTAAATTGAGGCCCGCAGCACGCACAAGGAAAGGCCTTGCGCGAAACGTTAGCTGTGGTGTACTTCAAACGAACTAAAGCAAAGAGCCGGTGTAGTTAAAATTATGGGATAATAACAGTGTAGCATTCTACACTGGTATGTGATCAGAATACCTAGACTAAGTCGTGGTGTGAATAGTGCCATGAAATTGTCCAATCCCGCGAGCCCTAGTTAATCTAGCTCCCATCCGCCGGTCGCATGGAAATGTTACGATTGGTCATCAAACATCTAATACGACAGTACGAAGATGGGACGAATAATACGTCATATTTACTGTATGGCAGTGCTATTTCGGTATAATTCGACCATGAATAATCCAGGCCAGCTACCTACGCATGTGTATTTCCACCAGCGCCGTTTACTAAAGTCCGTCTACCCAGGAATTCGGACTTCAAACTCTAGCTCCGATGTAACTTAGTAAGGTCCTCTTCACCGGCCTCCACGGAGTATATATTTCAAAGGCAACTCAATTGGAGATAGTATTTGGTGGAACACGATCGACAGGGCCAGACACGCTTGATGCGCGCTTTCTTAATGTGCGCCCAACGCACAGACTATTCCTTAAATCACAACCTCAGTATCTCCGAGCGCCGAGGACATGGTTGATTGATGCCTCACAGCTCGGGCCATGAGTCACCAATCCTACCTACGATAGCAGGCCGACTACTACACTACACTAGAAGGGGTAATCGTTGAAATCTAGCGTAGCCTTATGTAAGACCCATGTTTCGTAACGACTACACTTGCCGGAAACGACAAGATAGTGAGATAAATATAGAGATAGAGTCCTTGATCGCGAAGCATTACCAACCAAGACTTCAGTCCTATGCTAGGTATGCCATGCTGCTTGCAAATCGTCGTGATTTGACTAGTGCTGGACGAGCCCATGTCAAATGGGAGCGGCGGCTATCTTGTGAATAATAGGGGTCCCAATATAGGGGCAGAGCCATCTTTTGGGTAAATAGATCCTCACTTTGCAGTTTGCACATTGAGATAGAGAAACACATGTATCATACGGCTCCATTTGCTAAGTAATCTCGCATCAAGAAACACGATTCTACCAGACTCTACGGAGTATTCCAAAGCCGGACACCAGCAAATTACCGGTCCCATATGTGAGATTATCACAGCGTCGTACTCACACCCTATTTCAGCAATGTGATATTGGTATTGCGAAGCTCGTGTATTCAAAGCTCATCAGCACTAGAACCTTTTTTTCCGCAGCTTTTTGTGATTTTCCGCTTAGTGTATGTCGGTAGATCATGAGAAAATTGACAAGCAACTTGTAGACAAATATGAACTTTATGTATAATCACTGCCTCCTTTGCTTTGTGGGCACGATATCTCTGCAAAATCCACGGGCATATTATCTAACATGTGATACATCTGACAGTTTAAACCACGAGTCGAATAAACATATAGCAAGAAGAGTGGTAAGCTATCAGAAGGGGTTGGTCACAGAGTGAATAGAACTATTCACGGCCAGATCGCTGCGCGAAGGTGTAATTTAAGGCTCAATACAATGATCAAATGATTTCTAAACATCCCAAATAGTTGTTCGGAAGTCCAACCGACCTATGTATACGCAACATGGTGATCATGACCACCCTGGCGTAAATATCCACCGGACATAAGCAGGTAGAGATATCCTGGACCGTGATTAAAACCTAGGGCATTGATGAAAGGAGAAGTTTATATTACATGCCAGAGTCAACCACGAGCTGACACTGCCTCTAGCCTGTCGTTCCGTGCACCGTAGTGTTTAGTGTTTCGTAAGCGGATAAGGTGTGGGGATATAAGTTTAAGAAACCAGTGGATATTTGTACAATATAGATTCCCTACAAATTTAACCAGTTAGCTCATATTGAGCCCACCTGCGCGTGCATCGAGTTTTACTAGACATGCAACAACTAACCCGATTTTATTAAGCCCGATTAAACTATTAAATTTTAATATAAAGCTTAGGGAATATAAAATATTTAAAATATTTTTATATCGCAGTTATATAATTATAATTATGTTAAGTTATTATAATTCCGTATTTAATTTATAAGTAAATATAAAATATAATAATATAAAAATTTATATAATAATATAATTTATAATACGATTTATAATATGATTTAAAATATAATTAAACACGTTTTAAAAACATATTAAAATTTTATAACGGAAAAAAAAACGGAGTTATAAAATTAAATTACGCGTATTTATTTATTATTAAATTAAATAATTAAATAAATAATTTATTAAAAAACTATTATAATTATAACTTAATTATAATTATTTATTTATTTTAAATATTATTTACTTATAATTATTATAACGGTTTTAACCACCTTTGTAGCTTATATTAGTGGCCACAGCTGTGGCTGGTGGCAGTGGTTGTGGCTTGGCAAGTGTACGTACCTGGTTAGTGGGTCTAGCTTCCGTAGCCTACTAGCTAGCCATGGTGGGGATAAAAGGGAGACCCAGCCAGCTTCGTGGCTCCGTCTCTCCTTTTCCTCCCCACCTTATAATTAACCTACGTTTCCAGAATTTGTTCCACGGCTACGCTTAGCCACCCGCCGTGACAATTATAAGGTCCCTTTGCTAGCTGCCAGCAGCTGGCAACTGTACGAGGCACTCCTGTTCGAATCGCGCCGCTCGAAGGCTCCAGATCGCGCCAATAGGCCAGAATCATGCCAATAGGCCAATTTCCTACAGATCGCCAAAACGCCAATTTCACACCTGCCCCCTTCCCGGTCCAGTATCAGTACGCAACAGGTATATTGCCACTATAGTTGGGTACAGAGGTACCTTGGCCTACCTCACTTGCCACACTGCTCTGCGATTGATCGGTTCCACCTACCAAGAGGTCCTTCTTCGCCCCTGTACTTCGTACGCCAATACCATTCTTCCTGTCGTCAATCCCAGGTACCCGAAGTCTCGACTGGGCCACTGTTCCCATACAGACGAGTCCAGCAATACAGACTTCAAACGCACTGCGGAATGGCAGAAGCTTTCGGTTGCGGTCCCGTACCCCTTCGGATCCGGCTCGGCCCACCAGTGGGTTAGACCCAAAGATCCGTATTCGACCCCTCGTTTTGGCGGCTACGAGGCTAAACAACAGCTTCCCACTTTCGTTCGGCAGTCACGATGGCTTGGTGGCTAACTTGCTCCACCTACCCCTAAAGACTTGCCCTGTTCGGACTAGTGCTGCTCGAATCGCGCCGCTGATAGGTCATATTCCTGTCGCCTAGCTCCACTCGACCCCTCGTTTGGAAGCAGCGAGGCTAAACAAAAGGCTACCATTTGGACTCGTTTGGCAGCCGCGAGTAGAAATAAGAGCTGTCCCTTCTGACAATCCTCTCGTTTGGAAGCCACGACATCCCCAAGTGCTTCCCTGACTTCCCGATCCGACCTGGCGCTCTACTCTTCCGACCTGGCGCTCCACCTTTTCAGCCTGCGGCTACCCAATCTGTCGACTTTTCAATTTTTTCGACTCCGCAAGCTCCACTCTTTTGGGCTGTCCTTCGACCCTATTGGACAATTGCACATAGACCTGCCAATCCGTCAATTCTATCCTATTGCGCAATTGCCCTACAGCCCTTCGACCCTTCGGATCTCCAGCCTACTGATCGACCAATCCGTCAATCCACCTATAGACCAGTCAATACGCCAATCCCACCTATAGGTTCGATCCAGTAGGCTGGCCGGCCTTGATCCGCAGTGTGTTCTTGGTCACCGTCAAGTTCCCATACAAGACACACTGTTTTTTGACTTTCTGGCAGAAAGCCTCCTGTCAATTGCACCACTGCGCCGCCAATTGCCCTACAGCCCAATAGCCCTCTGGTCAATCAATCTACTGCTCCGCGCGCCAGCTACGCAATCAATCCGGCAGTCCCAGACCTATTGGCATAAGCAGCTCCAAGTGGCTACACCTGCTATTGCACCAATCGACCTGCCAACTTCCCTTTCGCCAACGCATTCGAACAGCTTTGTCAACCTGTTCGGTCCCTGAACCTGACCGACTTCCTGTTCGAACCCTGCGGACAAACTTACTCTCATCCTGTTACAGGCCGCCAGGAGGTCTGGCAGCTGTAACTGCAGACTAGATACGTACCCTATGTAGATAGGCTGATTAGATTAGATAAGGAGCGGAGCCCCACACCTCCCACAAAGTGGCAGGGGATAAATTGGCCCACTTGGCCCACAGGGCTCCGATCCTTTTAATCTACATCTCCTTTTCTACTACTTTATCCATTGCAAGCTTTGCACCTGTGACAGCGCCTATCACATCCCTATACAATTTGGGTGGCCATGTCAACTTAGCTGTCCCAAGCTATCGCCTAGATTGTCCAGCTTGTTCAAGATTGAAGGATAACTAGGGAATGGGGGGTGACTGGGAGCGACAAAGACAAAGACCTCTCTTAATAATTCTTGTACACCATACGTTTCCCTAGTGAACAAGGAATTATGGGGGGTTGTGACGGTCTTGGCCACCTTTGTGGCCTATATTGGTGGCCACGGCTGTGGCTGGTGGCAGTGGTTGTGGCTTGGCAAGTGTACGTACCTGGTTAGTGGGTCTAGCTTCCGTAGCCTACTAGCTAGCCATGGTGGGGATAAAAGGGAGACCCAGCCAGCTTTGTGGCTCCGTCTCTCCTTTTCCTCCCCACCTTATAATTAACCTACGTTTCCAGAATTCGTTCCACGGCTACGCTTAGCCACCTGCCGTGACAATTATTAATATTTTTATATTTTATATTTTTTAATAAATTTAATAAAAATTTATAATTATATTATATGTTTATTTAAATAAATGTTTTTATATAATAATAAAAATTATAATTAATTTATAATTATTGTCACGGCGGGTGGCTAGGCGTGGCCGTAGAACGAATTCTGGAAACGTAAGTTAATTATAAGGTGGGGAAGAAAGGAGAAGACGGGCCACAAAACTGGCCGCGGTCTGAAGCCTTTTATCCCCACCATGGCTAGCTAGTAGGCTACGGAAGCTAAACCCCACTAACCAGGTACGTACAGTTGCTAAAGCCACAACCACTGCTACTAGCCACTGCCACCAGCCACAGCCGTGGCTACCACTTATATGAACCACTAATACAGTCCACTAAGGTGGCTAAGACTGTTATAATTATAATAATTTTTTTAAATAAATTATATAAATATTAATTATATAATTTAATAATAAATAAATACGCGTAATTTAATTTCGCGGCTTTTTTTTTTTTTTTATTATAAAACTTTAATACGTTTTTAAAACATATTTAACCGCGTTATAAATTATATTATAAATCGTGTTTTATATTATTATATTTTATATTTATTAATAAATTTAATATATAATTATAAAAACTTAACATAGTTATAATCGTACAGTTTTAAATCTTTTAATTAAAATAATAAAACAGGTTACAATATAAAAATACTTTTAATATTCCACCCTGCCCGAGTTTTATATTAAAATTAAATGGTTTAATCGGGTCTAATAAAATCGGGTTAATGGTTGCACGTCCAAGTCAGACTCGCTGCACGCGCAGGTGGGCTCCTCATATCAATACAGATTAGGACAATAGGGGCTTCAATAGGAGAAGAAAAGACTTCTGGGCTCCGAATCTAGACCTCTTGGGGATATACGCTATGAGCAGTTTATAGACGTTTGATACTAACATTTATCTATTCTTAAGCCTATAAGTGCTCTAAATGCCCTGTACTTATGGTGGCATATATAGTAGGGCAATAAAACACTCATGGGAATGACATAGTGCTAGTGTATTGAAAATATCGAGTATCATGGCACAAATACTACCTTCGTTCATCATCCCGAGAGATCAGGTAAAGCCTCAAAAATAACGGCTCAGTAGGTAGCATTTGACTCCCCCTCCTATTCAGAACTCGAAAACTGGCCGCCAACGAGCTTCGTCTCGTTTGATTGGGCAAGCTATAATTACAGGGCACACAGCAAGATCATGTCTGCCCAGCCTTTGCCCTTACGGGTAGCTGATTGTCTTACGCATGGTTCTGCGCATGGGCATAGCCTCAAAAATAACGGCTCAGTTAGAGATGCAGTGTGGTAGGGTAGTATTCACGGTTGAAATTCGAAAACTGGCAGCCCACGAACTTCTTCTTGTCTGATTGGGCGAGACATAGTTACGAGGCATGCAGCAAGATCATGTCTGCCTATCCTTCGCCCCCACCGGTAGCTGATCGCCTTACGCGTGGATACAGCCGTGCATCCACCCAATAGCCAATAGCCTTGGACTCCGAATGATATAAAGTATGTCGCTGTCTCAGGATGATAATTCTCACCGGCTTAGCTATCCATGCCGCAGAAATGACAGTTTCATTACGTCTACGCTACAGGATACTGAGGCACATTGGCTGACCAACAGTACAATATTGAAGGCGCTCGGGTGATTCTTCTCGAGCCCAACGTAAGCCGAATAACTGGGGGTTACGAATAACACATTGACATATACAAGAGTATCTCTAAGAGGGATCACCCAACCACCTTCAAATAATCTTGCTCAATTGCTTCCACATATTCACTTGTGGCAAAGCCCCTCAAGATAGATCCAAAATAGGATCTCTATTTCAGCGGGGTGAGGATATGTCTGCCATCGAAACTAGATGGTTTTTGAGTCGCAAAAACTATTATGGGTTACGAAGTTTACATATTTATGAACCGTCAGAATACATATTCGCGAAATATATCGAAGAAGCGTGTCGGATCAAATCTCTCGTGAAGAAGAGCTTGTATACGGCATAGTTGCATGTCTTGCGTACAGAATTCAATTAAACCCTACCACCACATCCTCATTCTGTTCAACACCACCGGCAAGGCTGAGCCGCTATCTTATCCTTTGCCGTTGATGAACACCAACAATACCTCAGTAATCTCACGTCCGACAGCCTATTGTTGTCCTCATTATAATCTCACATAACAATCATCATCTTGTACAATAAGAACACCAATATCTAGTAGTACCGAACCAACAGTCTCATATACCATGGCGATAACATGTCTCCCGACGATCCCCTTTGTGATCTTCGGGATCATTGAGCCAGTTCTTCTGTACGTACTGCTCCCAATTCTGAATGTGAGCGAACATACCTGTGGCTAATGCGAGCAACAGCATAATAGCGTATATCACCACTCTACAAGACCCATTCGCGTTCTACAGCAGGCAAGCGCCGAACTACGCGCTTCCAGCTGAGCCTTCATCTTTTCCGCCGCAGGTTAGCCAGTTCGATTCCACTTAGCTTCTACAGCATTGCGTTTTATTTTCTAGCTACAATCGCTGTTGCCCCCCTCACCACAGCCTAGTTTGACTCGACCAACCGAGCGCTCACTGACATCCACTACCGTAACTATAGGCGCAAATCCTAACCCTGCAGCTCGTCAACGTGTACCTGCTCCTGGCGGCTATGGCCGTGATCTGCAGCTGGACAACGCATGCGCGCACGGCGCGGTGGTACCTCGGCGCCGTCGCGCTGGCTGATTACGGGCACATCTGGGCGTGTTATGTTGGGGTTGGGCGGGAGCTCTTCTTGCAGCCTAGTGAGGTACGGTCTTATATCCCTTCTATTCTCCTCTCCTCTTTCCCGTCCTCTTCCTCTCCTATTATCTTCTTTCGTTACCTTACCCCTTGCTGTTTCGTTATTACCGTTCCTTGACGGGGCTTTTTCGAGCATAATGAAGGGTGAAATGAATAATTCGTGCCTATCAAATCTCTCCATTTGTCTTTGCAGGCGTTTGCTAATTCTGGCCGTTGAAAAGTGGAATGATATGCTCTGGGGATCAGTGGGGGTTAGTGCGTTTCTCAACGTGGTGCGTCTATTGACGCTCGTGGGAGCTTTTGGGGCCGTAGGCGAGAACGACAAGTCTGCGAAGACAAAGTCGGCTTGAGTTATCGAGGTCATTCATGCTTTGGCAACTGGCCTGATTGACCTATCGGTGATGGAATTGCCTACGGGGCGAGCGTAGTTCTTTGACGATAGGAGCCGTAGTATCACTGATTGGAGCACTGGATAAAGAAGCTGGCTCACAGATTTATTATCATTATCCACGTATCCGAAGAGTGGCTAGTTCATAATCAATACGACCCTATCCAATCTCACCGCACCCTTTCCACGATATTGCATCTCAATGAAGTGAACGCCCTCCTTGGTTGTGTCCCCGAAACGCAATTATACCAACGCGATATTACACACAGCACTGCACAGGAGTCCTGTGCGTATATGGCCTGCTATCCCGGAGGAAGCAGGCCACCGATCGAAGTGAATCAAAGGCATTAAGTAGCAGGGGACCCGCCTGACAAGACTCTAGCCGTTCTGAAAATGGCATTTCTCTTGGACACAATTCACCCTGACTCTCATGCTCCCCTATTGACCGGTGTATGGAACAAGTTTAGAAAATTAAAACAAAACAGACCCTAGAGTGATACAACGAATGGAAGCCGTGCAGAGAGAATTATGCTCTTACTGAGCCTTGGCAGATTCCTTCTTGGCCTCTGCTTCCAAGAAGTTTGCCGCGTTAGTCCTGGAACGCTCGTACTTCAGCGAAGTATCGCCCTTCCAGATAGTGCCTAGCACTCGATCCCAGAAGGTGAAGAAAGGCTGAGAAAAGTTGGTCTTGATGCCCCAGCTTTGATGATGAATATCGTGGTACGTAGCATTGTTGCCTGTAAGGTGCTGGAGCGGATCCCAGGGCAATGCGTATCCGCAGTGGTCGTCCACGGTCTTGATGGTGGAGCCGATGAAGAACACAATGCCTTGTTTCGCAGTCAGACCCGCAACCTTGTAGGCCAATCCAGCGCCTAGCGTATCGAGAAGGAAGCCTTCGACTGGGTGATTGTACAATGCGCCATAGGCATAGGGAACGTAAAGTCGGTGGTGGCGGGAGTGGAACTTGGCTGATACAAGGTCAATTACCATTGCTTGAGAGATACGGAAGAGAGTGACTTACTATAGAGCCACTTGTTCATGTGCATGCCACGATGCAAGAAATACTGCCAGGTATCCAGGATGCTCACGGCAATAGCGAATTGGATAGCGGGAATTATGATGTTGTAAATGGCCTTAGCCACCATCAGCTCCCAGGTGGCGAAAGCAGAAACCACGGTGCCGTCGGTGGGGTCGAGGCTGGTGCTAAGAGAAGGATAATATCCGCCAGCAAGGGCACCGGCGAGGAGAGGATGCGACAAGGCCATGTTCTTGGACACAGTAGCGGCATTGATGCCCACGAGGCCGAGCACTGCGGGCACAGCTCTCTGGGCAAGGCGAACGCGCGTAGCCCAGACGGCGACGTCGTAGTCCTCGTGACCGGTCATTTGCGGAGGGTCGGTGTAGCCTAGTACAATGGCCATGCCGATCTGGATGATTTGTTGGATGATGACATCGCGGAAGACCTCAAACCGCGTGGCCCGGTTTCGCTGCGCAATCTCGGCGGGTGTGTGTAGTCTGTACTGGGGAAATACGTCGTACATATCAATGACGTGGAAGATCAGGGACACGACCCAGTAGGCAACGACGGGCGCGATGGCGGATAGGTAGAAGTCGGGACACCATGATATAGCGTCGGGTGCCTCGGTGAGGGTGTAGGCCGGAAGGGGAGGAAGAGGAAGTGCGGCGGCGGTGGTCAGATTGGATGCCATCGCTGCCGGAGGGCGCCGCGACAGGTCGGGCAAGATATAGGAAATCAATTACAATGTATACGAGTGAGAGAAATAGTAGGAAAGAAGTGTCTAAGGAGCGTAGCGAATGGGATAAGAGCGTCGGTTGCGAAGCGTTTCGTGAACCGTAGGTGCAGCGAAGAATGAAATGTTGAACCGAAGCGCGTTAATTCGGAATGGGTCTGGGTCTGGATCTGACAAAGTCCAGAGCTTTGACGCTAGTACCGATGGGCCGATGTCTGCCTGGCCGGATCCCGGCTGGCAGCTGTTACAGAAATGGTAGGATCTGATAAGGGAAAGTGGGTGCGATATGGTGGCAATTTCCGTAAGCCCCTTTCGCTGAAGTTATTACAAAGGATCTCGAAAATATATACTGCCTAGTCGCTTGACTCCGGATCACAGTGGTCTGAACCTGCTGTAACAGAAGGTGAAATGGCATGATAATACTCCGTAAGTTCGAATGATATTTTCTGCAAGTGATACGACTGAAAAGAACGAATGAAATACCAAAGAAACCCACCCAAGGTCTCTCACTGGTCGCAGTAATTGGCTACCTAGACTTAAATCCACACACCCTGAAGTACTTCGTTGCGCGATAACTTGTTATTATTCCAACCCCTGATTGCACAGCACGGCAGCAATCAATCCATCAATCAATATGAAACAAAGTGTGCTTGTTAAATAAGACATTGCGATCTTATAGTATAGCTCATATATTTTTCCGATTTTTTTACAGACATATAATACAAGTATACTCCGTATATACAGTATAACACACCCGTCAGAATACACACTATGCTAACAACCTACTAACCCGAACTACATTACAACAACAAATTTGATTTAGAAACCTATCATCTATTTTCTCACCTAATATATACTCGAACTGCAATTCTACCCCTTGAAGTGCTCTAGGGCATGTGTGGTTTTTTGTCCAGCCCGCTTCTGCTGATCGGTATCCGCGGCCTTTGTCCGCGGGTTGGCAGTGAAAAAAAATGGGTAGGCATCAGCATAAGATGCTTCCCGTGTGTGGGTCCAGGGGTAGTCGATCATATGTTAAACTGGAAGTCACCTCTCAGCTTCTGCTCTTACTAGCTAGATACTCCGTAAAGTGATTACATTATGGAAGGTACTGCAGATAATCCGTGGCACTTGGCCAACGGCTGGCGTTTATGTGAATTCAACCTTCACGGAAGGCACTGTATTGCAGCACTTGCCCAACGGGGTAACCCAATTGAAGTTTGGGGGCTGCCCCTCCAGACCTACTCGCCCGCGCCCCGCTTTTCTTCTGCCAAAAATTTGAGGGTCCCGCCGCGCCACGCCAAATCTGCCCCTCATTAGGATTTCGCAAAACCCGTCTCCATCGGTTGGAATTCTCCCCTCTTGTCCACGATCTGCCTCTTCAGTCTCATCGTCTTCCGCCGCTTTCCCTTCTCAACCACCTCGTCTTAATTCACGGATACCCTATCAAAATCATCTAAAATCCATCAAAATGATTATCTTCAAGGTTTGTGCTCCGTCCGCGCACGATTTATCCTTTTCGTCGCACATCGCCGCCTTACTGGGAATTCGGGCAGCTGACGGGTTCCCCGCTTAATAGGACGCCATTACCGACAGCAAGGATGAGCTGCTGTCCGACTCCTACGATTTCAAGGAAGTCGACGG
Source organism: Nemania sp. FL0916 (assembly GCA_022578715.1). Lineage (NCBI taxonomy): Eukaryota > Fungi > Ascomycota > Sordariomycetes > Xylariales > Xylariaceae > Nemania > Nemania sp. FL0916. The sequence goes on along the minus strand of MU390257.1, from coordinate 106,945 downwards.
TGTAGTGTACGAAGCGGACTGTGCAATGATACAGATTGACGCCGTCAATGTCGGTACGTATCGTCGCATTGGTCGCATATGCTTGCATCCGTATTTCGCATCGGCTAATGTGGAGACTTGCAGACACTGGTGCCAATGCCTCTGCCGAGGAGGCTGATGAGGGTCTCGAGGATTCCGCCCAGAAAGTGAACAACATCGTTCACTCTTTCCGCCTACAATCGACGAGCTTCGACAAGGCGTCGTATGGAGCCTATCTCAAAGGTGCGATCTGGGGTTGGGATGCATTACGAGGCCGTGGACTAAATGGATACAGGTTACATGAAGAAGGTCCTTGCGCATCTTAAGGCTAAGGGTGCTCCGGAATCCGAAGTCGACGCGTTCAAGAAGGGCGCCGCCGCATTCTCCAAGAAGGTCCTTGGCAGCTTTAAGGACTGGGAGTTCTTCACTGGCGAGAGCATGGATGTAGACGGAATGTAAGCCGATGCCCTGTGCCCTTTTCTAGAGCGGATGTGATTCTATAATGATTTATTCAACTCATGCTAACTGCTCGATTTCAGGGTTGTCCTTCTGAATTACCGCGAGGATGGTGTCACTCCTTATGTTGTTGTCTGGAAACATGGCCTTGAGGAGATGAAGGTCTAAAGGGTACCGGTATAAAGGTGATTGAGTGCCATTCCTCACCACGAAGACCGAAAATCGAGTAACGCACACGATCGGATCTGGTTTCTTTACAGGAACTATAAAGCCTGTCTTGCTAGATAGACGATGTGCTCTTGATAGGCTTTGGGTTGTGCTCTGAAGGCTAGAAAAGCCTACCAACCCGATACTTTTAGTCTGAACTTGAGATCAATTGACTTCGTTCGCCCTGGCTGGCTATTGGGGTATTGCGGAAAATTCAGGTCTTTCGTGCAAAACTGACTGCGACGGATTTTGATTCGTGATTTGTAGGGCTGAAAACTCAATCAAATTTAGGTCTCGTAGCTAACGGAATAGGCGGTGGAGTATCGACGCTCTCTCTCGCTACCGACAATCCCTGTTTCTTTGGTATCGGCGGCGGCGGCGGCTTCTTTTTACCCAAAACTGATGGAACTTGTGTCGCAGGTGGTTGTTGCGCATCTCCTACCGTGGTTCCATTGCTATTCGCTTGGAAGCCCGAAGAAGCACCCATTCGGGCGAAGCGGGCCTGAAGCTCGCTGAGGTGGCCATGGTCGGGTGCCTTTGTTGGCGATCCGGCCAATGGTGGGGATGGCCTTGCTGCAGGCGGAGGCGGTGGTGTGCTGCCTCCTCCTCCTATGCCCAGCCCTGGTACTGATATACCCGCTGCACCGAGGCGATTTACCGCCCCCTGATTCAAGTGCCCCAGGTTGACTGCTTGCCCACCGGCTAGAGTCGGGCTCGGAGTACTATTCCCGCTCCGGGGTGGTAGCCGCGGTGGCAGCGATGGGGGCACTCTCGGTTTTGTCGTGGCAGGTATCTGCGCTGCTGGTGCTGGGACTGGCGAGCGCGCGGGAGTGGTAGTGCGCCTATCTGCGCCGTTGTGCCGGGCCGGAGGCGGAGGTAGGTGGGACGTAGACAAGCCGGTGGTGTCGGTTCGGTACGGCTTTGGCTCGGCGGGCGGCGCTTCGTCGACGTATGCGGGCTGCTGCTGTTGTGATGACGATGAATAAGGCTGGGCAGGGCTCTGCGTGCGGCCTGCTGCTACGGGCGTTGCGACACGGGGCGAAGATGGTGAGGCTGTTGGGCCGTAGGCGGCGACGTGCTTGGGCGGCGGCCCGAACGAGGACGGGTCGCGCAGAGACGAGATCGGCGCTGCGATGTGGGCTTCGCGGTCTGAGGGCGTCTCGCCTCGTCCAACTAGCCCTTTGACTTGGTTCCTGAGCGAAGTCCCGTTTTTCTCGGGATGCCACCCATTCTTGACCACGTCCTTCCAGCCGCCAGACATTTCCTTTCTGGATTGAGAAACGAACGTATGGATGGAGTAAATATAGGTATATTGTAGATATATGAAATAACAGGTAGAGAGTAGCGCACCTTGATGAGTATGAAGTCGAATGTTTTAATGTGCTCCAAATCAAAAGAGGCGGCCAAGTAGGTTCTCGAAGGAGAGCGACTCCCCCTTCTCATCGGCGCTAGACATTCATGATGCCCGTCGTGGAATGACGCACGTTGAGCTAAGCCCACTAAGGTACGCAAACATGGTTAGCCCTCCTAGACGTGCCACGACAGCAGGCTAAACATGGCCCGACGTAAACTACAAGTACTTCATTTAGTAGAAACAAATGGGTTTGAATATGAAGCTGTGAAGCTATGGAGTGGCACGTCTAGGTGGAATTAACCTCACAGCGGAGTATCACCCCTTATCTCCATTGGGGAGGTATTCCATTGTAGTGGTATTCCATTGACCTTTGATTGATGGGATAGGTGCCGGCAGTCGACTTCGTTCTGGCTCGGCAATTGCGCGAGGTCTTAGAATCTTGGACATGACGCATTGAAGTACGGCCGAAATGCTCATTGAAATTGGATGCGATACCGAGCGGAGGATCAACAAGGGACTTCACGATAGACAACCTGAAAGTTGAGCTAATGTCATGGAGTTAATTGTATCTTTTCCAACTTGTTATATGCATCCAACGCAAGCGATTCGGTATCCATTCCATCCAAGAAACGCTTTCATAAAAGGCAAGGATCATGTTCTGGGCAATGACTTGATTTTCATGATGTTTTCCCGCTATTGATAGTAAGTGTTAAACCTTATCTTTCCCCTTTCCTGGGCTGAAGTGGAAAGCCTACAGCAACGAGCTTAATAATCGACAAGCCAAAAATCTAACGGGGAGTGCATTTAAGGTAAGATTTAATTACATTGTATACTAATGAGAGAGCTGAAATAGCTCTTGAATATTAGATAGCCCTGTTGTTAAAATGCAGCTCAAATAGGCATGTCCTTCTCTTTCATGCAATGCTGAAAAAGATCTGAAAGACACAGTAGGAAATGTTGAGGAGCAACGGTGAACTGCGTAGCCTGTGCGTAACGCAGGACACTAATTACCGACCAAGGTCAGTCCCTGTCTATAAGTACCTAAGCTACTCCGTACTAGTACCGTACATCGTAAGATTACTCCGTAGATACTTGTAAATAGCTAGGTTGGCAGATAAGCACCATCCGCAAAAGCAAATAGCAAACGGCCTCCTTCCCTGTGTCCTAATATCTACTTCGTACGCACAATAAGCCATCATCGTCCTTTCTCACGAATACTCCCTTCAAGTTCGTAAAGGAGCCCTTGCTGACCACCACCATCATGGTTTATATCATGGAATTCGAGGTTGACGGGGGTTGTCGTGGCAATGGTAAACCATGGGCTGTTGGCGCCGCCGCATGCGTACTTTTGACACGGTCTGGCAGCATGTACTGGCACAGAACGGAGGAATTATCTCGGCACCCGTATCCTCCCACTAGCCAACGAGCCGAGATCACAGCTATCATCATGGCGCTTGAATGGGCTCTGGAGGCATATGATGAACTGGATTCATACCCCAGACTCGTCCTCCGAATTCACTCTGACTCGAGATATGCTACCGGATGTATGAATGATTGGATCTACAAGTGGGTGCACAATGGTTGGCAGAACGCTGCTGGCTACGAAGTCGCCAACCGCGACCTCATCGAACGAGCCTCGGATCTCGATGATCGAGTCAAAGAACTGGGCGAGGTGAAATATATCTGGGTTCCTCGGGAACAGAACCAAACGGCCGATGAACTATGCGATGACAAGCTGGATGAACTTATGGGCTATGACTAGTATTCTTACCTAATACGTTCGATAGAAGGTAAGTCTATTAGTTATTCAAGTGATTGTCTCAATAGAAAGCAAATTCTCTTACCCGCAACCGGTTTGGCCCTCAAGGGGCCTCCGCGACTGCTTCTCCTTAAGACATCATGACAAACGACAGAGTACGAGCGCTAATTACAACTTCCTTTCAGGATTTCCCTAGAGCTGAGTCCCAGGATGATGACAGCCATATCCTGAATTTTGGAGCTCTATCCAGCTTCTAACTGCCCAACGCTATCCAGCCGTGCTCTGAGGCCGATTTTCATCAGAGCTTTTTTCTACGTTCGACCGATTATTGATTTTTAATTTTGTTCCTGGCGCCAAGAGCGTCATAGAGCATTCACATGGGCGTATCCTTATCTTTGGGATTGATAATCACTTCTCTGAACCAGGCGTTTGATTTGTTTGCCAGGCTGGCCCACCCACGACACCATACACTAGAATACTGCGGTGCTAAGGCGACCAGTGATAATGGGATTTCGGAATTTGTGCTTCACACTTTATGTATTCTCTACAAGAGCCTCATTAATGTAATCAAATGTTAGCTAGCCAGTTAGAATTAGTTATTTGAGCCTGGACGCGTTTTGTTCGATCGTTGGGAGCCCCAATATCGGCTCGCGATGAAGTCAACTGTAGAAATGTATATTTATTGTCTATCTTGCTAGCTGTTAAACGGATCCACAGCTGTCATGTTGCTTTTGCAACTTTCGATATTTCTGTCCTTCCAAGAAATTCGTTTACCAAACTATTATCTCTGCTAACAAAGAATTTCGTTTGTTAGTATTAGGGAGGTAGCGACTCTAGTTACGACGTAATAACGTGGGTAGCTACAACGCTAACGCAGTGCTGCACAATTACAGTACTGTACATACAGGCAGAAGCTGCAGGAGAGAAAGTACGGTACAGTACATACAGTGGGGTAGCCCCTCCAGAGCAAAGACCCTGTTGACTTTCCAATTCGCCAATTAAAATGTTCAAGCGTCGCGACGCGTTCCACGGTGCGATTCAACCCCATCTGCTCGACCACCACATACGAGACATGAATATCGAAATCATGCGCCATGACGACGTCCGGTAGCTCAGAAACCGAGCTCTTAACAGAGCATTTCGGATACCCGCCCGTTGTCAGTAATCCCTTATCTAGTCTATTTATCTAATCCATGAATATCCACTAACACGCTCTCCCTGTCGCGGGATTCCAGAGTCTGATCGACGACATAATCAACAGCATCAACGTGCTCGCGGAGCGGGCCCTCACCAGCGTCGAGCAAGGGCTCCTAGGCGCACCACCAGCCGCATTAGGCTTCAAAGCGCCTAAATCGCAATCCCAGCAACATCAGCAACAAGAGGAGGATCAGGAGTCGCCAGCCGAGCGCGCCAAGAACGAGGTCGAGGCGGGCACGCACCAGCTGGAGACGCTGCTGTGCGCCAGCATCGACCGCAACTTCGACAAGTTCGAGATCTACGTGCTGCGCAACATCTTCACCGTGCGCCCCCCGGAGCTGTGCCGCTGGATCCGCCTCGCGCACTACGACGGTCTCGACTTCTCTGCCACGCGACGTCGCGGCGCAGAAACAACAACAGAAACAGGGGCAGGACATGAGGAAGCGGGCCAAAGCCATGATAGCAGAGACGCCGACGCCCCGACCATCGAGTCCGTGACCGCGCTGCGCCGTCGCCTGCGCGAATCCATGCGCTTGAACGCTCTCCTGACCGCCGAGCGCGCGCGCAACGAAGCTCTATTGCGGGACCTGCGGCAGTTGGCAGGGGACCCGGCGGTGAATGGGCCGCAGGTGAAAGCCGAAAGCACGTCGCCTGCGCAACAGCGCGACACCAACATTCCAGCAACCGATGACACCACCACACCAACAGCAACGACAGCAGCAGGAGCAGGGCCAAGCCCCTTCGCATTCCTGCACCAAAAGGGGGACCTCGCGTCCTCAGGCGGCGGGGCCGCGCCTCTCGCGACCACGGCCGCCTTCACTTTGTCGCAGATGCAGGCCCTGCGCGCGCTGTCCACGGCTCTAAGTAACGTGCTGCCGGACCTGAAAGCTCTTAACCCTACCACCACTGCCAATACTGCTATTGACAACGAGATACCTGGTGGTGGCGGCGCCGGTGGCTCGCGAGCTTGGCGCAGGGAGAGGGCGGAGTACGTAGAGGCCGCGACGCGCAGACACCTGGAGACTGTGCACGGTCTCGAACTCGGGCAGCTCGGCGAGGTCCGCGATGGCGAGTGGCAGGGCCCCGGGAGGAATTTGGTAAGGGGAGAAGTTGAGGGGCTGGAGAGGGTTGTTAAGCTTGTTAGTGGTGAGGATGAGGGTGAGGGTGCTGAGGAGGAAGGAGATGGGGATGGGGATGGGGATGGGGAGAGGATGGATGAGTCGTGAAGCTGGAATACTGGGGTTTGTCTTGTCATTCTCTACGCGACGTGATGATTGATGAATGGCAGGCACATTTACTTTACTTCGCTTGGAATTGGGCGCGCAATGGATCAGAAAAGACGAGCAGGTAGTTGATGACTGGCTCGCAGGTTTGGCGTTCTCGGGCGTTTAGAAGCCGGTACGAGGCATGGCATGGCATGGCAGGCTTAGGATACGGAGAGGCACTTGAACTGTTGATCTATCTGTGTTGCAATTATTTATTGAATTCATTTCAGAGCGGTGTCATTTGTTTGTGCAACGTCCAATCTATCTATGCCTATAGATTGTATACCTATGCCATGCTGCAACAAAATGGCAAGCACATCTTGGTGCAATAATCCGGCATGCCGCCGTGAGATCGATAGAAAGGGGCTACTATAGAGTCTCTGAGGCGATGCTGTATGCGGCGCGCTCCCTGGACATCTCGGGTGCGTCCAACAGACCATACATGTTAGCACGTATCCAGAAGTGGTGGCTCCAATAGCCCTGGTTCTCTTCTGGGTCGGTCCTGTGGCTCTCGAACTGCTTCTTCTCGAGCGCTACCATGTTCTTTGCCTCTGCGATGAGTCCCTTGCTCACCAATGCCTCCAGCAAATCCTGCAGCACACTAAGACTTACTCTCACACCCAGCTTGTTGACGTATATGAAGACATTGAACGCCTCCTGGGCCTCGCCCACCCGCGCGTAGCCCTGGATGATGCGGTCGTAGAATATGCGGTCCATGTCGTCGAGCTTCCGATTGTGCAGGCGTTGTAGCAGTACGTTGACCGCTTGTAGGTTGGGCGGGCTTTGCGCGAAGAAGTGCTCGATGAGCATCGTGTATATGTGGGGCGGCGGCTCAAGTTTCCGGCTGTAGACATGATTGAGCACGTCCAATGCGGCCGTAGTGGCGTTTGACCGTAAGAGAATGTAGATCATCTTGCTATACGTTTGCATATTGAGCTGCAATCCCGAACCCGTCATCGCCGAAGCGATACTGGCCACAATTTTGGCTTGGTCGTCTGGACCTCGTGTAACAGCCCCTACAAAAGAAGAGTCGAGGATGATGACATATGTTGCTTCGTCGGGCTTGACGCCTTGTGCTTGCATTGTAGTTAACAGCTTTTCCACTTCTTCGCTAGAATGACCATTGCGAATCAACGAGCGCAATATGGTGTTATAGGTGAATACGTCCGGATGGAGGCCTTTCTCAGTAGCCCAGGTAATTAGGCGACTCGCTATGTCGTGCTGTTTACGACGGATTAACCCGAGTAGAGCGGCATTGACCGGTGCTATCGTGGGCTCCACGGCCGTCCGATTCTGACCATTCTCCCATAATAGTATCATTTCGTCTAGGGCGCGGAGACCGCCCTCCACATCGCCACAGTCGATCAGCCCGGCGATGCGGGTTGTCCATAGTGATGTGTCTAGTCGCAGGCCAGACCTGACGAGCTTAGCCCAAATATTCCTGATCCCACCAAGGTTGCCAGCTTTCCTTAGACCATCGAGCATGAGGTTCCAGGTCCTCAAGCTTGGTTTAAGCCCGACTTCGCCGAGGACGTTCCAAGCAACGAGAGCCTGCTCGTACTGGCTAAACGTCATGCGTGTCTTGATAAAAGAGTCAATAATATCTGGGTGCTGCCGGATCATGGCGGCTGTCCGACCCGGTATTGGCCTTTCAGGACCAACAAATGAATCCCAGAGCGAATCCAGCTCTGTGAAATTTCGAGTATAGGGCATTGTACCGAGACGCTGTAAAATGAAAGCGGCATCAAGAGTCTCGACGTTTTCACCCCTTGTAGCTGATATAGGAGTTGTGTCTTTCCTGGGAGCTCGCTTATTTTTGACAGTGCCCTTCGATCTTGGGAATGATGCGACCCCATGCCAACGTCCTATCACATAATCCTCGAGACTAGGAAATGTATGAACGACCTCCTTGCGGAACGCGGTATCGCCATACGTGCAGAATTTTATCGTTAAAGCTACACTGTATCTGAATTGAGCGGCATCCTGTCTGACACCGTCCGAGCACAGCGTGCTATCCTGCACAAGTGCACAGGTAGCAATAGCCAGTACACCGACGGGCGAGCCGAGATATTCAGGCGGGTACTGATATAGAGAACTGAATGCATGGGAAAACTGGCCCTTTTTGGCCGATCTGGGCAAGTCAGACTCATCTAACCTCGGAAACCATTGGTTGGGGTGTCTGCGCTGCGCAAGGCGCTGGCGCAATGAGAGAACTTTCCACGAATCGACGAGATCCTTCACCATAGCCTGCAGGGCAAGATGCCTCTCATCCTCGGAACCGAATTGTGTTTCGGGTGAAGTAGCCGCATTAACTATATATTTCACTAGTTCGCCTACGAGTACAGTCCACTGTTTGGGGTGCACTCCACCGTCTTCAGCATAGAGCCGCAGGATCCTAGCGACGGTGGGAAGCCCTGCCGAAGCCATGTCGGCCGTCTTGGCGATCACCACCCTCTCCAGCAGCGCAGACTTGGCCTTGTGGTATACTCGAGGTATGTGAGCCCCTTTTCTTCGGGCTGCAGGATATATCTTGGTCTGGAAATATGAATAGGCGTCCGGTATCGGCGTATTTCCATCTAACATCTCTTGAAGTCTTCCAATTGCCCTGATGAAAGAAGGATCTGCGGATGCGCTCTCGGCCTCATAATTACGGTCTTGCTCGTCGACGATTTGGTGGAAGAGCGCGTCTACTCGCGATGTGGGCTGTTCCCGTGTTATCCTGCGTTGCGAGAGTTCGGAGTTGGATTTTCGAGAGCGCTCATGCGCCACATATTTTCGGGTGTACGGAGGCGATTTGGGTTGGCTAGAGGTCGAAAATTGGACAACGGCGGTGTTGCTCGATGCTATCGTGCTGGCGCCGGTGGTCTCGCGTGCTGACGAGGTGCCGGACAGGCGAGCATATTGTCTCTGCCATTGTGGACCATACACTTTGCCTGTCACCCTCGCGATTTTCAGACGACAAAGCAAGCATACGGATTTCGAAACCCCCATAACATTCGGAGGATTTTCGCTGACAGGTTTACCTGAAAATTGTTGCGTAAAAGCAACTGATCAAGATTGGATATATCGACGCCGTGCAGGAAAGAGGGAAGATCACTTAGTCCAATCGCGAGACGTGCGGAATCATACAATTCTTTGCGCCCTGGCTAGGAAGTAAATCTTCCTGTTCAGGGCTAGCCAATCTCTCTAAGCTTCAAAAGGCATCAATTAACCTGCCCCCCACCGACAGGGGCTGACCCCACTTACCTAATATGTCCGGAGTCCCCAGCATGCAAGTGCAATCCACATTCCACGACCTCTTCTACGGCCAACGCAAGACGCCACTTTCCTCACAGGACTGCACATGTGTGCCTTCTAGGGATGGATTGGTTAAGTTGGACGGAATCTACGCTATCCATTGAGAATATATATGTACCTAATCTAGTAAACTTTACCCACATGCACACATAGACTGAAGGTAGACCGTCCGTACATACCTACCAACTTCTTCAACTTTGACCTTTCTTCTGGTGACCTCAAATGCCACCTACCTACCTCAGGCAACTTACCTTAGCTTAACTTAATCTAAGATTCGACTCGGTCCAGCCATTAATTGAGACAGCACGCATCTCAACGATGACCACCCTAGTTCCCAGGCCCCCGTACAGCAAGGACGAGCTCCAGTCGCTATACCCGGCCCAGCTCGAGCTCCAACTGGTGCAGGTTTTGATGCGGCACGGCGAGCGCACGCCCGTGAATGCCCGTTTCAAGAATGCCGGCCTGGCCACCTTCTGGCCGTACTGCACCGCCGTGCGCCGGTTCCAGTCTGCCGTGCTCGACCGCGCCACCGGCCAATTCACCGTGCTGGAATGGAAACGCCGCCTGGAGACCTTCGGCGCCGACAACGAGCCGCGGCTAGCCGTCGGGCCTAAGGGCGAGCTGGATGGCATCTGCGAGATGGGCATGTTGACCGACCGCGGACGAGAGACGGCGTATGATCTGGGCGCCCGTCTGCGGACGCTCTACGTCGACCAGCTGGGGTTCCTCCCTCCGGTCTTGCGGGATGCTGAGTCGCTGTATCTCCGTGCAACCCCGATACCGCGGGCTCTGGAGTCTCTGCAGCAGGCTTTCATCGGCCTCTACCCGCCGCATACCCGCTCGCCGTCCTTTCCCCCGCCCACTATCCTGCAGCGTCACATCAATGAGGAGACCCTGTTCCCGAACGAAAGCAACTGCCGGAGGTTCGCCGCTCTCTCGCGCGCCTTCGCACAGCGTACTGCTGATCGGTGGAACCAGACGAGCGAGATGGACTATCTGAACAAGGTGTACGGGAAGTGGATGCCTCCTGGCTCGTCTCGAGTTGCTGTAGATGGGCAGCCGAGGTTGAGTGGAATCATGGACACTATCAATGCAACACTCGCCCATGGTCCCGATACTCGGCTGCCCAAAGAATTCTACGATCCGAAAGCCCTGACCATCATCGACAAGATCGCCGTGGAGGAGTGGTTTGCCGGTTACAGGGAAAGCCAAGAGTATCGTATGTTGGGAATCGGAGGGCTCCTGGGCGATGTTGTCGGTAGGATGGTGGGTAGTGCTGAGCACTCAAATGCCGATGGGAAGTATGAGACCCAGGCAGCACAGGCTTCAACGCCATCACATGGCAACAAAGAAGCCTCGCCTATTCGATTTGGGCTCAGTGGATGTCATGACACAACCCTGGCTGGTGTGCTGTTTAGCTTAGGAGCCTTCGGCGACCGCAACTGGCCCCCTTTTACGAGCCACATCGCTATTGAGATGTTCCGCAAGAGTGACACCGCATCTAAACTGGGTGAGGGCTGGATAAACCTTCCACTAGGTATTACTGTTCCTACTGAGGAAGGGGGGCTCGCTGCGACGAAATCTAGCTCGTGGCCCGGGTGGTTTCCTTCGCTCTTCTTTTGGACTTCTTCGTCCAGAGAATCTATACCACCAGGCGCACCACCGCCCGGTATTGGCAGAAAACAAACGGAACAATTAGCGCCAAGTGAGAAAGCGAAGCTACAAAATTACTATGTTCGGCTACGATATAACGATGAGGTCGTCACAATACCCGGATGTCGGGCACCTGGAAATCATCTCGAAGGGGATGAGAGCTTCTGTACGCTGGTAAGTGGGGTAGATATCTTTCCCCCCTTTCTTGCTGATTTCGATTCGAAATGTTCACTAACAGGCCACTGTATAGGAGGCCTTCAAAGCTATCGTTGATAAATTTGTGCCGAGAAATTGGAAAAAGCAGTGTTCCGCAAGAGTTGGAGCACCCGCCTTTCCAGCCGACCCCGAGCCTGCTGGATACTAACCAGCCACTATCAATTACGTTCAATCAAGACTAGAAGTTGTCAGTTTCTGTGAGTGATATACCGAAAAGAATGCGCATAAAACTTCTGAAGGGATAAACGACCGGGATCGTGTAGAGCTTAGATTCGTACTATGGCAATATTGGATAGATTGGTAGATCTAGACGAAAGAAATGATAATCAAATGCTAATTCTACTCACTAATTATATGGCGTTGAGAATTGTATTGAGGTTATTTCGACGAGTCAAGACTTGATAAGGTATCCGCAAAGGCATCCATATGCACCTGGTTTCGCGTTCGACCACTGATCACGCTGAGTACAGAGCATTTAGGCGGATGGCCCCAACGGCGATTCTCAAGGATACATCTTTACGCAGAGATTTGAAAAGCTATCAAGAGGCTCTAGGAATTGATCGAAATTGGGCTGCTACCTCATCACAGACAAGAATGGAGATTCGATTTATACTTTTAAAATCTTTATGTATTATACCCTCCTATCTTCCCATAGCAGGAAGATGTGAACGCCGGTAATGACGACGACTACTGGTGTTGCTGACGAGAAAGACGCCCAATGTGATCAGCGCCCGCCTGCCGTATGCTCAAGCTGCAATTTCTTCTCGCTCCTATCTCCGCCTGCGACCATCGCAGATGCAATGTCTTACCTTTACTTCCTCAATTTTCCATCCGCCAGCTGGCCGGGAGCCAGATGCTTTCTTCGATGCCTCTCAAATATTCAACCTTTCCCCTGATGTTCAACAATAATACACATGAAGGGCAAATCCTTGGGATGAACTCCGAAGAAATCAACGTAGCAATTACAACATATAAGTTCTCCTCTGTATCAAGCACAAAAGGCCATGGCTCCTTTAGTTGGCTACTTCCTCTTCCCATCCGTTCAGCCCTCCTTGTATAGCGAGGCCAAGACCCGATCCAATTCCACCGAAGCTCGATTGGTATTGGTGTCCCCTGCGTTCTCCCTCGCCCCCAATAGGGCCGTGCGCGTTCACAGGACTATTAGCACCATTTTCTAGCGGAGCAAAGACAGGAAGGCTCAAGGCACGGTTGTGCTGGCTACGAGGACCTGGCGCAAGAAGACCGCCGATGGTTGTTGGCCCAGCAATAGCGCTCTGCGGAGCGCCGTATCCGTTCGAGATACTCGCAGATTGACCGTGTCCCAGAATATGGTTTTGTTGCGGTATTTCTAGCTTGAGCTCGTTAGGTGACGAAGACGCTGTGCCAAACAAGGCAGCCTGCTGCGATACATAAATCTGCTGTTGATGCTGCTGCTGTTGCTGAGCTTGCTGTGATACTTGTTGCAGGTACATCGTTAACGGATTGTTGTTGCCAGCGAACATATTCGCATTATTCGTAGCGGCCAGTGGCGACGTCGGGTTCGTTGGGGAATTGCCATTTCCACTGCCGCCGGTGGCAGGTGACGGGATGTTGTCGCCACGAGGCGACTGGGACTGCTGCTGTAACTGCCGGGGCTGATTACCACACCGATCCTTGCCAAAATTGACCTTAAATTTCTTGTATTCTTCCTTGCTTCGAACCGCCTCGATAGCCTTGATCGCGTTCGCTATGTTGGTGAAATTGACAAAAGCACAACTCTTTTCTCGCAAAGCATTAACCAACTCGATTTCGCCATATTCGGAGAAATCGTGTCGTAGCCGTTCCTCAGTCCAGGTCTCGTCGAGGTTACCGATGTAAACGTTACGTGATGCGCCACCACTGACAGCCAATGCAATTGCTGGCGGAAGAGCACCTGAGTGCTTCCCCCAGCCAATCTTTAGTCGGCGATTGTGAATCATTAGACCTTGCAGGTTGCTTAGCGCATAGAATGAAGCTGCTGCCGTGGGATCAATGAATGTCACGAAGCAGATATGCTTATCGGGTATGTAACGAATGTGGTGGAGTAGACCACCTCGAACGACATTGCAAATTTCTTCCACAGTAGTTTCCGGATGGATGTTACCGAGATAGATTGTCCTGTTACCCAGGTTGTTGATACCACCAGCTGTGGTTGCCACTGCTGCCGCAGCCACGGATTGCTGGGCAAGAACATTGGAAATGACGTCACGGTCTTGGCCTGTCAACATATGTGCGTAGCCCGGAGCGATACCCAGATATTGAGCTGCATTTTGCTGCTGAGTCTTAGAAACGTAGGCGCAGCGATCCTTGCCATAGTATACGCGGCGGGGCGACTGCCAATTAGGTTCTTGAGGGAGTTGTTGCACCGCCTTCATCGCATTGGTGATAGACAGAAAATGAACAAATGCGATGTTCTTTTCACGGACTATCTTGATAGTGTCAATGGCACCAAACTTGCCGAGGTCCTCGCGCAACTCTTCATCCGTGATATCTTCAGGCAGGTTGCCTAAGTAGACATTTCGAGAAGCACCAGATTGCTGGACGGCCAGCGCAACCGACGTCGGAACCTGTGAAGGCTTGCCCCAGCCAATCTTGATATCCTGTCCCTTGATGCAGAGCTTTTTCAAGATAGCATCTGAATGGAAATGGGTGGCCGCGTTTGCATCGAGGAACGAGATGAATGCGCAGTTCTTGTCAGGCAGAAGGCGAACTGATTCGATCTGGCCGCTCCGTACGTGTCCTAGAATCTCTTCAGCACCAGTGTCGGGCGGAATGTTTCCGAGATACACGGTTCGACTAGTCCCCGTGATGATATTGTTTGCAGCCATGCCTACAGGCGACTGTGGTTGCATTTGCAGCTGATGGCCCATATTGTTGTAAGCACCGGTTGGTGATTGGGCCTGATAAAACTGAGGCGCTCCATACGCCGAGGGAGACACCATAGCCTGGTACTGCTGAGGAGACATGTTCTGTTGGACAGGACTAGTCAGGCTATTTTGCTGCTGCTGCGGGTGGTGTTGCTGCTGGCCATTAGTCTGTTGGAAAGCGGGCAAATTCTGGAAGCCAGGACTAGCGAACGCGGTTGGCGATCCGGGTTGAAATGGACTTCCGAGAAGAAGTTGCGAAGGAAGTAGAGGGGTAAACTGCATATCGAAGCCAGTACCGGGTGTTGTCATATCAGCCGCCATGGTATTAGTCGGCGGGCTCATCTGCTGCGTATTGATGGCAGGAATGTTGGCACGACGCTGGGGTCTGTCAGCAAATCCAGAGACGTTCGACGTGAACGCGCCATGAGAGAAGCCGGTATCACTATTCGAGGGCTTAGAAGCGTGGCCGAACCGGCTGGTCGAGTTGGCAGTAGAGGGACCAGTAGGAATGCCGGAGGCCGGAAGGTCCTGCATCTCGAAAAGATGAGGAGGGACAAGGCTGTCCCTGGTGGCTTGTGAAAGAACCGCCGTTTTGAAAGATTAAGCGTGCCCGGTGAAAGGCACAGGAGAGCAAGAAAGAATATGCCAAATCTAGAATGCAGGCGCAATACAGAGCACCACGCAACCTTGGTTATTACAAAAGCTGTTTGTTAAAAGGAGTCAACCAAACAACTTCGAATCTCCTCCAAACAATGGACAATTAACGCTAGACAAGTGGCCGCTAGCTGAGCAACGAGAAGCCAATAAGGATTGACAACATAGGCTATATGCAGAGTCGGGAGTTGGAAGAGTGCTTTGAATCGAGCTAGGTAGCAAGTTGTAATCGAATCCGCCGTTGTTCCGTGTTAACAGAGCTGGGGGGATACGCAGACGTAGGCAAAAGCGAGCAATGCTGCGAGGGTTGGCTCTTCGGTGCACGTTGTTCTTTGACTGGTATGGTCGGTCCCGGTATAGAGTAACAAAGGCGAGGCGGATACGATGCTCCAAAGAAAACGAGTGCAATGGAGATACACCAGAAACGAGCGTCGAGAATATAGACAGCCAACAAAGCCAGCCTTTTCCGTTCTTCTTCTTCGGTTTCTTCTTGTATTTCTCTTGCTGTATGCCTTAGCGAACAGATGTGAGAAAGTGTGTGGCAGCGAATCCGTGATAGGACGTTCGTCGTAAGGGCGTACGCGTGAACCGAAGAAAGGGGCGAGATAATTGGTTGTGCGTATGTGTAAAATAGGCCGGTATATGAACAATTACGAAGCTATAGAGAACGAGTGTAGGCAAAGAAAATAGAGGGAGAGAAGACTCCCCAAGGGATCAAGAAGATCTGGGAAGGATAGCAACAAACAATAGAGAAGGATTGAATAGGGTAAGATACACGAAGTGATGATGGTAGAGAGAATTGGAGGTAGGGTAGGGTTAGCCAGGAGGGTTAAAGAAGAGGTGGAGGTGCGAGGAGGTGTAGATGGGTAACAGGGTCAGGGGCAAGAAAAACGAGAGGACAGAGTAGAAACCACTCTAGGCTTAAGCAAAGTGCCGGCTATTCCTCCACTACGGAACGGAGAGCGGACTAGGATGGGAAGGAGTCAGACTGGGAGGAGAAGAGAACTCAGCAAGCAAGCTAATGAGCAAGCACACAGCAAGAAAAAAGGGAACCCGCCAGCCCTGATTCGCGGTGTGTAAGGGGAAAGGGCAGACGGTGGAGACGCCTCATTGGACAGCCAGTGCACTGGTGCAGATTGCCAAAAATGGGGGCGCTACTTTTTAATGAGGGCCGTCTGGCTCATCTGGCTCGTCTCGCGTGTCTCCGCACTGCCAATTGCGCTAAGCTAAATTCACGGCATAATGCGCCTACTTTGCAGTGTAGGTGGTAGTATATGTTTTTCGCGCCTTGGTTCCTATTCGAAGGCTTCTGCGACTGATCCCGATGAGAGTGAAGTTGGATGTGAGTGAATCTTACAGGTATGTGAAAACCCCAGGTAGCTCCCTGCGCAGGAGGCCGTACTTGGGTGACCCACGCTCTGCCACGCTGTAGGTGTTCTCGCAGTTCTTACGGATAATAACCTGTGCCCCAAATCTCGGGCCACACTAGCGTATTACCATATTTGCAATTTCGATTGCACTACCGTCAATTCTTTCTGCTGAATATGTAGATACTCAAATACGAAGAGACGGCCAACAATGTGCTGGGATATTCCCTAACACTGCACTGCACTATTCCCATGCCTAGCCCATGCTCAAATGCTTGTACCTTACATTAGGGTTTCGTGGATTGCGTCCATGATGTTATTGCAGGATGGCTAAATTGCTTGTAGTGCAATTGACTAGTGCATTATGAGAATACATAGATATTACTACATATTTGTACATATTTCACTGCCTACTCGATATTTCCTCAATCCTTGCGACATTTGCAGAACACGGGTTGCTTTAGAAATCCCTCCCTTACATTCTGGCCATTAATCATCGACAATGAGCAACCCCCATACTTCGGATAAGATCTACCCTTTCTCAGAGATTATTCTGCTGTAAGCACTTGTCTTGAATTATACTGTAAACTAGGTATCTGCGTAGGTAGGTAGTTTACGGTACCTCAGTACTGTTCTATGATGATGTGGCAATGACTTGTTCCTAATTCGGATTCATTTTCGGAGATTTTTGGTAATCTTCCCTTTCCTTGATAACCCCTATCTTATGTCTTGGCCGCGCGCACTTTAGTGTACGGTAAGTACTACACACCTAGTGTATCTACTGCGGATACTTACATACATACTTACACCAGCTTACCTACAGGGCCTATGTGTGACATGACAGGGGAAATAACACACTTGAAAGGTACCCATATGCAACGATATGTCAATGATAGGTAATATCCATATGTACCTTCAGCATACCTGGGCGAGTTTCCATACGGTAGTCGATAGGTACGATAAATTTTCTATAGTGTATCAAAACAGGTACATAGTTGTGAGAACTTAGGTTTCTGTTGGTTGATCACGAGCTCCACGTTTTTATTGATACAACACAAGCAGGGTATCCCTACACTAATTAATCGTAGGGAATTAAAAAGCTTTTGTGATGTAAGTAAATCACAGAGGGCCATACAGAGTACTGCCTCATCCCATTCAGTATTAACGATTTGGCCCGCCTACATAATTGTACCACGAGCAAGAAAAGGTCTAGACGGCATCGAAAACTGCATGATGTTCACCCAAAAGCGCCCGAATGCAGGTACAATGCAACACTACCGCCCTGTGACACATTGCAGGCTTAGGTAAGTACGGAGCACCAACACGATAATACCGCTCTGTGCTTCTTACATGGGTAAGCCGGAGGGTGTGAGCATGTTAGCAAGACACGCTGGTGAAACATTCGCTACCACTACGACTCAGCCCGTCAATAATTGCATCCGATTTAATATTCTTACCAATACCGTGACGGAGTAATTAATGTAAGTAATACTAAAGCACTGCACACGGTTACTTCCTTCAATGATGTCGTTTGCGTGATGGAATGCACTAGCAGTGGGCCTGTCCTGCATGAATAAAGTGGAAGATGCTATATTTGGATACATGTTCACCATCCATGATGCCACTCTAAACTCCCTGAGAAGGGCAGGCACTATGAATAGCTATGCTATAGGTCTCTACGGAGCACTCCGTAATAGGTATTAGACACATTTTTCTCTTCATGAGTGTTAAAATTGAGTGCGTGTTCTATTAAATTGAGCTCGGACGTACTCCGTACGAAGTAAGCCTAATAGATAGGCTTGGCGTTGGTGGCTACACCATGTCTTAGTCCCTGGATTTTCAAAGACACCTTTTTATGGCGACTTACATGAACAATACGGAATAATATCCAACCTGTGTCGAACAGTTTGAACCCTAACATGCAAGATAGTATTACTGGTGTATTGATCCGGCCGATGCTTTCTATATGTGCCTTATATACTGGTATGCCTCGATAACGGCAGCTATTCAAGCCTATACAATATCTATCTTCGTGTTAGAGACTCCAAGCCTTAAGCTAAGGTATTGGTGTGCAAGCACCTCTCTCCTATGACTGCCGTAGGAGGTGGTACTAGTATTAATACTGACATGTTTAAGTTCTGGCCGCATTTAAATTGAAACGGGAAGAGCGACCGTCAAACAGGCAATAAGCTCCATGACACTGTTTCCAATGCTGGGGCCTTGATACAGGGTGGCTAGCACCTGAGTTTCAGGACTACAACACACTCCTCGTCGACCTCGTTGATATATTTCATCCACACTAGATATCACAGTGTACAGTGCGGTGCTTATTGGGGAAATGAATGACCGAGGCTCAAGATACTCGATTCCAAGTCCCTAGTTTCCTCAAAGGAACTATATCTTGTATAAACACCCCCTAGATTTGGCCCTTCAGTCTCGAGACGTTCGAGCAAATCACCTGAAACGCGCCGTTTTGTCGAATACGATACGCAACGCTGGGCCAGCTCACGTCCGTGCTATAGGCGAGTAGTTGATATCGTCATACTTGTTCTTTTTCCGACCATCATTTTCATCGCTGCATGTATACGCATACCCGCTAAATCTCTAAGCATAACCCTGGCCGCTGTGTTACGAGTTATTCCATGAGCATCGGTTGAAACCTGTTGAAGCCCTGGCTACTAGCAACATAATTGGCAGTGACATCCACTTGGTCAAGAAAAGATATCAAAGTGTGATCTATAACCGTCTAACATTGACCGACTCTTTAGTATCCTACTCGATCAGCTGCCCATGCTCCTCTTCCTATGGACTCCTGGCTCATGGATGCGTTTCTATTCGTGTTGACATGACAATGAAAACTAGCCGAAGAACGCAGGCATGAGAGCTGGCACCAAGAGGCTTCTCTGGTATACGATGATCTAGAAAGCATATATTCAATACGATGTATGCACACAATGCGGTAATATTGACATCACTTTATCATCCTCAGTCTTTCTTATGTCTCATAACAGCAATGCCGGTAACAACTGACTTCACGGGCCGGTGCTCTCATAATTCATCCTTGCCAGAACCTGAGCTCTCCAGCGTAGCCGCCTCTTGTCTGCCCTTCTTGACCATCGAGCTCAGGATCTCGTAGACGACCTGTGCGGCCGCGAGAGCCGTTTCCTCACCGTTCCCCTGGTAGGCGGGGGCCACCTCGACAACGTCGGCACCGACGAGGTTCAGGTCTTCGACGCCGCGCAGGATGCGGATCAGTTCGCGTGTGGTCCAGCCGCCAGGCTCAGGCGTACCAGTGCCAGGCGCGAAAGCGGGGTCGAGCACGTCGATGTCGACGCTGAGATACACGGGGTCCTCGGTGCCCAGCGTGTCCATGATGCGTTTCACGATGCCCGCGGTGCCGAGCTCATCGATGTCGTCGGCACTCATCCGCACCCAACCCTGGTCGTCGTCATCATCAAAGTCGTCGAAACCGTCTCCAGACAGCCGCGTGCGCAGGCCCGCGTGCACCGACGGCGACGATGACGATGAATTTCCCGCCAGCAGGCCCTCGTGCCCCGCGAGCCAGAACATGGACCCATGGTTGAAGCTGCTCTGCTCCGTGGCCCAGTAGCTCGGATACTTGGCCGGGTGCCAGGTGTCGAGGTGGGCGTCGAAGTGCAGCACGCGCAGCGGCCGTCCGTACGCCGCCTTGAGCGCACGCAGCGCCGGCAACGATAGAGAGTGATCACCGCCCAGCGTGATCAGCTTCGGCCGCGCGAGCAGCGACGACACTGGCTGCCGCGCCCCAAGCTCTGCGAACGCCGTCGACATCTGCGCCAGTGCCTGCGCGTTGTCGATCGGCACCACCGGGATGTCGCCGCAATCCAAAATCTTGGCCCAGTTCCGGTAAGGGTTCACGCTGGCCCGCGGGTTGAATCCCCGGTACGTCGTCTGCCGTGCCGACGCCGCGCGGATTGCCCGGGGCCCGAAGCGTGCGCCTGCGGGCCGGGAGAAGACTGGTTAGCGACAGTCCGGTAAGAGCTGATCATAGAAGTTATCAAAAGGGTGGTAGGCCGTCTTGCGGTCTTTGTTTCTTTCAAGCACTCCCTCTGGTAATCTGTGTTGCGCTATGAAGACTGATAATACTTACCAGGCCGATATGACACAGCTGTGTCGAACGGAGCGCCTAAGATGGCGATGTCGAAAAGTTCGCTTGGTGTAGTCAAGCACTTGACATATTTGAGATGGGCAAATGTCGATATACCGCTGAACGCCCACTGTCATGCAAAGCAAATGAATAATCAGCTTTTTAACGAAGTCTTACTCAACCATGCTATCACAATAGCTATACCCTCTGGGTAGGTTACTCTCGTCGACCCCGATCTATATAATCGACAAATTCCGAAGGGGGGAAACAAAGCGGCTTACATCCATCCCCCATTTCGCCTCAAGCTCGTCAAGCTCTTCCTGGCTCCATTCCCGCGCCGGCTCATCGTGCCCACCGCAAGCAGAAACCAGCGCTGAGCCAATGCCTAGGGCAATCCAGATATACCCCGTGAGCCTCATATCGACAACTCACTTCCCTTCACCGTTCTTTTTCGACACGCGCGACGGGTACTGGACTGGACGAGTGAGTAGTGGGGCGCCCGTGTCCAGGTTTCGTACCTATTTGTAGCAAACTTCCCGTTCCCGCTCCGCAGACAGACAGAGCAAATAGTTAACAAACCCGTCTCTCGTGAAAGTCTGATCAGTGATGTATCTAGATCACCCAGACACGCCCGTGGATCTTTATTTGGCTGCATCTAATATAGACCTATCGAGAAGACCGCACATCAAGTCACCCGCCCGCTAGATAAGTGTCTATCTACCCTAAACAAGCGAACATACGGACCGGTTGCGGCCTCGCAGCATCTCCATCCCCTCCTCCCCGACAGGCCGGTTACGCGCGCCAACTGCCGACCGGCTTCTTGGCTCCCCTCCCCCTCAGCAAAAGCGCCCACTTGGGCCCCGGAGTCTTCCCATTGGTGCTTTCGCTTTTCGCTTTCGAGGGTCGTACTGCTACGGGGTATGCAAACGATGCAGTAAGTATTTAGTTAGTGAACTGTCGTATCACCAAAGAAGCAGGAAGAAGCGGGTGGGGTTATCCTCTCCAAAAACGCACCAGCCCGCCTCCCACCCCCCTATCAACGGCCTCTTATCTATAAGTATCTATGCGTAACCCGTCTAAGCTAAGTATTAGAGGTATGCATATCCATATCTAACGTAACGTACTCTTGTTACATAAGAGACTGCTGCTGAGCCGCCAGCGGCTTTGGGTGAAGAAACGCGAGAATTTAGGAACTACTTAGATTTCATTTCAGTACGTTTAGGTTAGTCATAAATGAAGGTGATAAGAAGAGGCGTGATGTTGAAGAGTGTTGGTTGTGGCACATCGTGGGCCACTCTGTGTAAGAGTTAAGTCCACACAGATACATGAGATCTCCCGAGAATTTCAATTTACAATCTAGAATATCAACCGAAGCATGTGACTTCCAACACATTCTATACGTAACGTGTAGAACTTCAATGACATAGTATACGAAAGAGGGATATCAGATTACTCCGGGCTGATACGCAGATCGGCGACAAGCAGCTAGAAAAATATGTGCTGTCTTGGAAGGGAAATCAATTTGAATTTGAATTTCAGATGCACTCCGATCGCCAAACAACCCCATTGAAACCCTGTCTGCATGTACGAGCCATCTCCTCCAAGCCTTGCTGGCTATCGAAAGTATCGGAAAAGGAGGAAACAGGACAGGACAGAACAACCGGGCGACTATCTCCATGGGGATCAAAGGGCCCAATATGCTGGACTTTTGTACTCAATATGGCAGCTGTCTGTGCCGATCCCCTATATGATGCGCATAAATCTGTCCTCGAGGATAGGTTGGTCGTATTAGAGCACGGCGGTGGCTCTGATCGACCAAGTAGATCTAAATGTCCAATAACGAGTCCTCCGCATTCTCATGGCATTATTTTCATAGAGCTGCTGCGGGTCACAACTGCCCAATTATGCTGCCAGCACCGGTACGCAATGGACCGCTTTGGAAAGGCAGCACGGCCCCTTACAAATGTCACAAGTAGCAATAAGATCTCCATCCACTCGTCGGTGACGTATCTTCGGCCATTGTAAAGCACTTCTCCTCTAATCCCGCCCATCTCCGATAGCACACCTACAATATGCGGCAATGCCCTCTCTTCTTCTTCGGGGCAGGGGGCTCGAGGGCGGCGACGATCGCCTGAACAGGGATTAGTACGGTCTTCGTGGCGCCGTGTGGGGGTCGTAGGGCTGAGATGCACATACCTCATCAAACACGTCCTTCAATTTATATTGTGTCAATGCACTGCACTCGACATATTTAACAGCACCTAGCTCTTTCGCCATCCGCTCGCCATCTTCTTTCCGCACCGGCTGCATCTTTTGCTTTGCCAGTTTTTCCCGCACGCTGGGGTCATCCCGCAGATCTGTTTGTGTGCCGACGATCAGGCAAGGCACGCCGGGGCAGTGGTGGTGAACCTCGGGGAACCATTTCTCGCGGACGTTTTCGAAGGAGGCCGGCGACGTGACGCTAAAGCATACAAGGAACACGTCGGTCTGGGGATAGGACAAAGGTCGTAGACGATCGTAATCCTCCTGCCCGGCGGTGTCAAATAACCCTAGAGTGTACGGCTCATCACCAATCCTGTAGCGCATCGCGTCAGCACACTGCTTGCTGCTTAGATAAGAGGCTGCCGCTCTCATTCGGGCCTATGAACCCTACGGGGCCAAGCGGGTATAGGCATCTGTTCTCGTAGAGTTGCACTTGATGCAATCCATCATGTTCTCCAGCCATACACCGGTATCAAGAGGAAGCAGTAGGCAACCTACATTACAGTGACAGCGTAGTTGTCGAAGACGGTGGGAACGTATTCCGAGGGGAATTTGTTCGTCGTGTAACTAATCAGAAGACATGTCTTGCCAACGGCACCGTCTCCGACGACGACACACCTGTGATGCAGAAGATGGGAACTAGTCAGCCACGATGTCCGGTAAAGTAAGACAAATGCACGGTTATGCTCGTCGAGTCATGCGCGCGGGATCACGCCGTGTTTCTACTGGAGCAGAGAGCACATGCGCAGCCAGGATGCCACACCAAGACCCGAAGACAGCAGCCAATGACGGAGGTGGGGGCTAGTGCACTGCGGGCCTTGGCGAAGGAAAGAATAGGTAGCGGGCTCACTAACTTGATGGTAGCGACAACCATTTTAGACAAATGATTTTAACCTAGGAAGGAGCTGGGAAGAAAGATAGAGTAAGGTGCAGTCGTCGACTAAAGCCGGGGTGGCGGACGGAGGCTCTCTTATCGTAAGCGCGCGGACCTGAGACGTCGGGTGGGTATCGGCGGCTTGGATAAGGCTTATTATTATTGCTGGCTTGGACAGACGACGTATCGTATGGGGTAACGGTATCGACGGAGGCTCCGGACAAGAGAGACCGACGTTAGGCTGGGACAGGCGGATGACGGAGTCGGACAGACAGGCCGATTGACCGGAGAGACAAGATAAGGGAGAGTTGGATGATAAGAGAGATATGGAGTACGAAGTAGAGTGAAGGAGAAAAAAAGAGGAATGGAAAGAAGTGTGAAGAGAAATAGAGAGTGAGAAAGATTGAGAGTGAGTGAGGCGAGCGAGAGCAAGCGCACGCGGGACAGACGGACAGACGGACACACAGAGGGGGCGTCGACAATTTGAGGGTGTTGAGTGTTGAGATTGGAGGGTGTTGTTCGAGGTCACCGGTCTTGTCTGTAAGACGCAAGACGCTCAAATCTCACAGCGACGGAGCTGCTAAGCAGTGATGCAAGAGACCGTACCTAAGACGCAGGCGGTCAGGCAAGATCGACGAAGGCAATTGACCAGGAACAGGTTGAACTGGACTCGGGAAGAGATAGAGAGAATAGAGAGATAGAGATAGTTTAAGACGGCAGCAGGACCGACAAAGAGAATTGTGCTGGATTTCAAGCCATGCGTCGTCCTGGGTCCTTCAAGTTCTGCTGGGTGCTGGGGCCTTGGGGCGGAATGGGGGATTGGGATTAGGATTGGGGATTGGGAATTGGGAGCCGACAGGGTCGAAATGAGATGAGGAGACCGAGAGGATGGCGGCGGACCAGCACACAATTGGTTGGCCTGGACTGGTTGGTTGGGTTTACCCCGTTGCAGAGTGATGGATTGCCTGCTGCTGTGCTGTGCTGTGCTGGACTGCTGGAGGAGAAGCTTAGGTGGGTTTGTTGCTAGTGCAGGGCTGTCGGGCGCACTGCATTACTACTAAGTACCTATGTAGGTAGGTAGCGTAGCAGGCAAGTCAAAGGGCAGAATTGCGTGGACGCAGCAGGCGGTGGTAGGTAGGTGGGTAGGTAATTAGGTACTCCGTACCTACCCCGGGCAGCTTTTTCTGCTGTGCTGTGTGGGTTGTCCTGCAAGCCTTGTTTTGGTTGGCTCAAATGGATCGTCAAACCGTTTCGTGGTTGGCTCTAGGCACCGGTGCCACTCCTACTTTGTACCCCCGAGCAAGCTTGTGGGTTGGGCACGTCACCTTCCACCTACCTATAATAAGTACCTACGAAGTACAGCTCTTGTGGACCTACCTAAGTAGGCAAATAGATGGATACTTCAACGTAGGGCCTCAGTAATTGTTTCATTGGCTAACCCGTTTTACGTGAAGGTAGTAAGTACGCAGTGTTACAGCACTGCTCGCCGCTACCTCTATGTGTTTTAGGGAACCCTTATAAACTGTGGGGCGACGCATCCAAGCACTGGATGGTGTAAGTGCCTCATGGGCGAATATGCGTGTGCGCATGGTTTGCGATCATGCAAGTCGAAAGCTTCCAAGGTTCCATGAAGCTGTGGTGGATCCAGTCTGCTCGCTGCAGGTGACGGCATTGCGCAGTTAAAACAAAATATTCTTCTAATATTTGCCATAGCACTTAGGATCAAGCTAGGTAAAAGCTTGGGCGGAACGCAAGTTCAACAATGCCGGCGGCGCAAGGATCAGAGATTAGTTATCTGCTGGTAATGCAGCCATCGTGCGCTAGTAGAGCCCTGATTTAATCAAACCTGTACTCCGTACTTCTGCCCGTACTTATTACCTGCTTTCCCTTTCCCTTTTATCAATGATCAAAAGGGGCACAGATTTTTTGTATGTGTATGTGTACGAAGTATGCTACACTACCTGGTCTGCTGACGCTGAAGGGTCTAAGATGGAGTATGGAGCAGGACTGAGTACAAAGTACGGAGTACCTATTTGTCTATTCGCGTGTCCCAACAGAAACTGAGTGCGCGTGTGAGAACCAAATGGGCGGTATTGATGATGAATCTACACGTATTTCGTATCTTATTAGTATTATTCACTCTGCTCATGCCAAGACAGGCTGGGTAAGCGAGCCGTAAACAAAAAGCCCCTACACGTTACAGTACCTACATGCTTTGCTATCTATAGACGTCCGCTTCCGCAGGCCTATCTTATGACTGGGCATCAAGATACAGAGCATATCATCTTGTGTTGTTCATTTTTTGTACACCTTGATCACCGCTTGTATTGAATTATCATGTAGTACTTGTATGTGTGGTAACATATCATTATGACAAACACTCTACGAGTCCAAAGATAGGAAGACACAAACAAAGGGCCGAGTGTAATTCCCAATGGTGACAGGCTGGCGATGAGGTCACAGCTCCAGTGGTAGTCGTGACTAGGTAGCGGATTGCCAGGGCTACCTCGTGGCCAATTTCGCCAACTTCCCTTGTAGGCAAGTCGGAATGCGAACTGCCTCTCGCTAGCACCGCGCCAGGCCAGGGCCTACTTTTGTGGAGGCGTGTTCCATATGTCTTCTAGAACAAATGCAGCTCGGCGCGGGAGGGCTCGGAGACGGGTCGCGAGCGTATAAGGCATTTCCATCCCGCAACCCATACGATTCCGTCCACCATCCACCACGACAGCTGCTGGCATCCTGTGAGCTGATGTGCGTTCGAGTGCATGAGGCCTGCAGAACGCACGGTCACCAGCATTTTTCATATTTGGTATTGGCCTGATGCTTAGCCGGGAACGCATCTACTGCCCCCAGAAGGATGCCTATCACTCGTACCCGACATTCCCCGTGCTGCCGTTGTCGTATGCGTATATTCCTAGCCCTATCCGGCCCAATGCTGTGTTGTCGTGGCTGAGCCGGGAGACAGCAAGCAAACAGGAGGGGAGAGGATAACTACAGCTGGCGGTGAAATGACGTCGGGACATCAATTCGCCCATCGGGTTGGTGGACAAGACAATCAATCAAGACAAGTCACCGTGTGGCCACGGCAGCGCCCTATCTTCGGCGGCCTGCTGTCATGGCATGCGACGTTGTAAGGCGGAAGGCAGCCGTATGCACGACCGGCCAGTTATGCAAGGCCGCGCTCTGCGTTGTCGTCAAGTTTCAACCAATTCAGCAAACCCGACAAAGCCCGGCTCCACCGGGTCACACAGCTTGCAGCCTTCCTATACTCAGTGTAGCCGCGATTTGCTGTCACCGCTTCGCATTAGGCCGCCGTAAGCCAAACTGCCTTGGCCGTCATCTCGAGCCTGATGATTGAGTAAGTAAGGCATCAAAACAGATCAGTAACACCTCAATTAGGTTCATCAATTGAGAGAGGTATGACAGATCATCACCCAGATTGCCTAGAGGGGCAATGTAGGCCCGAACGGATTACTGAGTAATTACGAAGTACGATGTACGAAGTATGAAGATTGGAAAGCTGCTCACCGGTGTGAGCTGAGGTCAGTTCAGGGGTCAATTCAGCACCTGCTTAAACAGTTAAACTTTACATGTACTGTCCTGTTTATGTATTAAATGGCTTATTTGAATATCTCCTCTAACTTTATCTATGTATCGGGTGTCTCGTCTTGAAACCTTGTCACCTTGACCACCTGCAACCTTAGCCTACCGGGTCAGTTCCAAGATTTTGTATTGGGGGCCTAGATAACCGTTCATGAAGGCGCATGAGGCACAGGAGAAGAACGCCTCTGATCAAAGACCGGTGGATTAGGAACCGCTAAAACGCCTATCCAAAAATAACCAACCGAAATTTTAAACATCCCACCATGGATCTAGATGACCAGATTGATAGCCTTCTGGAGCGGTATCTCCACCTGCTCCACGAATACACAACTTTGAGAGAGGAGCTCACGACACTACAAACGGGCATGTACCAGAACATCGCCCGCGCCAACTTTGCTGCTGAGCGAGGTCTGAGGTTCGGCCAGGACCACTACGACGGTCGTATGCAGGCGTCCAGGCGGCTTGCTATCGATTATAAGAGCCAGGACCGCAGCGAGAGCAAGGACAAGGGTGACTTGGTTGCTGCTAGACTCAGTGGGGTCAGTCCGAGCTTCGCTATCGTCAACCCTGATTTGGCTTCAGAAGCGGAGGATTCGGGATCCAACGCTCAAGATCCTAAGCGTCAACGTCCTGGGGCTGAGGCCAAGGCTAAGACCGAGACTGAAAAAGCTGAGACCGAATCCGCTGAGGCGAAACCCGCCCGATCTTCGGCCCCCTCCTCACAAGCACAAGGAGACCCAAATGCCCGGGTCGGGGAAGATGATGCTAAAGCCAGCACTACCAGCGGGAGCACGCATAGGAACCTTGCTTCTCCATCTTCGTCTTCCGCGGCAAGGAATAAAGGATCAACTGCGCCTCCCAAGCCCACCGACCCACTGCGCTGGTTCGGGCTGCTGACCCCTGCGCCCCTGCGCCAGGCGCAGGCGTCGAGCGTGCGCGCCGTCGAGCACGTGATCCCGCGCCTGGCCTCCGTGAGCGCCGAGATGGCCGAGGTCGAGATCGAGGTGCGGCGCGCGCGCAAGAGGCGTGCGAAGGCTGATGTGGCTGCGATGAAAAAGATGGCTTCGCAAGATATTCACGGCCAAGACCAGGACCAGAGAAGGGTGCCGGAAGTACGACGCGTCGCGACTTAGCGATGTGAGGGCTTGGGAGTAGAGGATAAACCTCGTGCGTTGCGGAATAACGGTTTCTCTGTTGTATGTGTAGGAGATATACAGTGGTTTCCGTGTAACAGGTCCGTTCACTAGATGTACGGGTCGAATTCCATAGTACTCAGGTACTGCCCCGCCACAAACTTGATACTACGGGCCTTATATAGCACATTAACACTATTGTTTCCCAGCGAAGTAGCTAAAGTACAACTCCCGAATACCATAGCACAGCGGTACCGGTTTGTTTGTCCTACATCCTCGAGGCGCCCGTTGATGTAGCTTCGCTTCCTTTTTTGCAGGTTTCGAGTTCGAGCCTGCCACGTACATGTCGTTTTTTCTCTTATTTTTTTTTTCCAAAAAACTTTTCTCCCTTCCACCCTATGATGCTTGTTGTAATCTATTTATCGTCTACAGCACAGAAAGGAGTATGCTTATGCCAAAATCCGGGTCGGCTCCCGATATTTGGTCTACAACTGACCATCAACACATAGATACTGAGGGTGAACCGCAAGGATGGCAATGCTATCAAGTTGCTGGTGAGCGAACGTATCCGCCGCAGCCTTAGCTGTCAATCAAAGTCATAGGTCTTCACGCAGCTAGTCTCGCCTTGGAACAACCCAAAGTAATGAGGTACAAAGCACTAGGCAATGAAGTCGGCTTATAATATTGTACTTGAAATAAAGACTTTAAATGAGGTATCAAATGTATAATAGGTAGAGTGCCATTGTAGAGCGGATACTTCTATTCTTGATCTTGATTCGCCTCCAAGTATATCAACACCCAACACACAGTCTAAAAGGGAACTCCGCCGCAGTATTTACACACAATATATAGGTACAGAGTATCACGCCTCATATTTCCATCAGGCGTAAGCAGCCCACCCTTGAAATTGCGTCGTTAGTGGATCGAATTTTACACCGAGGCCATCAATGAAAGGTTAGAGAGTAACATACCTGAATATAACACAGCGAGATTCCTCTCATCTGACGCTTGATTGATAAGATCATTGACTGTGGCCGTAACACTGAGTGTCTTGCTGAGTTTCTTGCGGACAACCTCAAGGGCGCGGTCGGCTTCGCTGGGTTCGTTGACAATGTCGTTGTTCCTAGAAATGGCGGTTTTCTTCTTTGAAGAGATCTCAGACGCAGCGTCATCACCTGTTTCATCGCGTCGTGTGTCCTGCAACTTGGCTATGCGCACAGGACTGATAGACCAGGAGTAGAGAGGATCGTAGCGAAGCACATCAAGGATAGTCATAATTGAATACGTGTCCTCCCGCAAGGCATCGAGCGTAAATTCACAACACCGTCGGAACACACCCTCAGTCTTGGTGACGCCCATGCCATCCACAATGTCTCTGGTCAGTCGGAACGGCACAAGTTCAGGAACGGGGAGTACCCGCCCAGACTCAAAAGCCACACCTAGATCGATATGAACTACTTCACCATTCTTAGAGTCGAGGAGAATATTGTGCCCATGTCGGTCACCAAGTCCAAGTACATGACCGAGCATAGAAATGGCTGCAGTAGTACGAGTATAGGCCGTTCGCTTGGCAAACCAATCATCAGGGTCGGTGAAGAATTCCATGAAAAAGTAGCGCATTACCGGCTGGAAACGATCGGTGACTTTCTTGTAGGTAGCGAGACGCACTTCAGAAGACTTCGTCTGGACGTTCGAGATCTCCTTACGACATTGCGGTCCTTTGAAGTCTTTGGGATGATATCGCTCATGAGCTGGCAGCAAATAATCTTGAAGAGGAACGGTATTGGGAACAAACTCAATCAGCCCAGACACTGAGGTGAGTGGCAGGACCTTATATGTCCGAATACCGAGATTCCGCTGGCGAGTGGAACGGTGTAATCTCAAAACGGATGAAACTGCAGCGAAAACTTGTTCCATGATGGCGTCTTGGCGAAGGTCGTCGCTACTGCCCTTCACAAGTTGTCTAAAACGCTCTCCATTGCTCCCTATGATTGTTATGATTTTAGGAGCGCTCACACCACCCGCTATAGTTATATTGGGGTCCAATTTAGCAGCCAGGGGAATATTAGAATAGTCACAAGCAGCCGACAGTTCTATCTGCATCGTGGGAGGCGGAATGCGGTACTTGGTTAGGGAATTAGCCAAACTCGTGCCGGCGAGTGAGTCCTTAATCGGGATCTTCTGGCCACTTTTATAGGTACCTTCGATAGCAAATGCATGATAGGCCTTACTGGTATAATAAACCGAGGTCCATATGCTTGCTGCTGCATCTGTGTGAATGAGCTTCTTGCCGACATTTTCAGTGGCTTGCTTGCGAAGCTGTGCTGCTTCATCCTCCTTTTTGGGCCTAGTTCTTGAACCTGACCAGATCTGATACATGCCGTGATACGGATGATCGACGCAAATATGATAAACTAGTTCAATGAGCAGCTTCTGAAAGGGGGTATTTTGGTCCAGAAGCCGAGAGGTCAGCTGATTCATGAGCGGTGCAAATTTTCGAGTTGGAACCCTGTCAATGTGTTTCCTCACGGCTTCATTTGTGTAACCCTCAGATGACCGCTCGAGCCAGAGTGCCGTAAATCGAAGGGCATCATTATTGTACTCGTCTGAAGCAGCGAGCGAGAGCAGATAATTTTCCAAACTGAGGCGTACAAATTCACTACGACTTTGTTCGACTCGGCAGAGCTCCTGTTCGTCTAATCCGAGCCACAGTTTGGCTCTGTTCAGGTGAGGCGTGAACCTTGTCCTGGTCTGCGTATCTTTTGCACTGGAGATAAGCTCCATGAGTTGTTTGACCTCGTCACTTTTCCCTTGTTTGAGATGTTGCAAACGAGCTAGGTCTTCAAGACCGTCGGGGTTCTGTAGTTGTTCATCGCAGAATGTAGCGAACTGGTGGTAGACCTTTCCAGCCTCCTCACCATCTGCTTTCCCTTTCAATTCTTTGAGAGCAGGCTGTAGGTAGTTTTTCTGAATACTGTCCGGCTTTTCGAGCCTTGCAACAGATATCTGGTGTGCGGTCTTGGCGAGTAGATCCGGTCGACTAACGACGATGGTCTGCTTCTTAAGATCGGTGTCTTCGTCAATATGTTGAAGCATTCGAATTGAGGAAATCATTTCTCCATGATCCCAGAGAGACTTGGCGACCTCAACACGTGCAGAAGAGTCGAGATTAAGCCCCAAGTCCATACTTGATTGCACAAGGTTTGTAAGAGATGTCGCAATATTTAATGACTCTTGAAAAGCTTGATGATACCTATGAATGTTAGAAGACAACAGCATCGACTTGAATTGAATCAATCGCGCCTCTGGCGGATTGACTCTGGTAGCCTCGCTACGGCTCGAGAATTGTGAAAGAAGATTTAAGGTTGTCTCTCTGCAGGATAATATCTGGCCGATTTCGTCGTATCTACTGAGAGTTAGACGTGAATTGTTAGATTACCACGAAACATACCGTCCACTCTTCATCCAGCTACAGCGGCTGCTGAACGTTTGGAGGAGTTGCTCTAAATCCGTAGAATTGGCAACATCAATCGCATCATTGAGTTCTGTCAGAACAGCCAAGCCTCCTAAATGGTTTCGAAGAGAAGATGCGCCGATGTCATCCCTAAGCATATTCTGCAAAATCTCATGAAATCCGCTCCAAACCACCTCTCTCACTACACCCAATTCAGTAGCCTGGTTCCACGCCTGGCAGGCTTTATACACGGCAACAGAAGGGTTGCTCGTGGAACTAGGTGCTGGCAAGTTCCAGATTTCTAACTTTCTGGCTGTATTGAATGCACTATCAACGGCAATGGAGGAGCTGTCGAGGCTTTGTTGATGCTGTAATAGGGCGTATGATAAACCGGACAGACCTAAGCTACCAAGAGTGGCGACAAGTGAATGGCTGTCAAGTACTGCTGCAGGGTCACCTTTGCGGATGTGGCTGTCGTACTGTGCACCTCTAAAGGCAAGGCTCTGGACTCCTTCTTTTTCGTATTCTAGGCGGGCGAGTACATTCGTTAGGCTCGAGCTCTGTGTTAGTCCATAATAAGCGTCTGGGTCATCGATATTTTCAAAGACGTCTGAAAGCAGCTCTGTAGAATCCTGAGCTCGAGCAGCTGATGATCGTCGAGAGGCACGGCCGCCTTCGGGTGAAGATAATTCCAACAGCAATAAGGCAGTTTTATACATGCCGCACTTTGCTGCGGCCGAAGATGCCACCGCGAGGTCAAGCTCAAGCCAATGCATTCGCTCAGCGATAGAACTCTCACCGGGTAGTTGTCGCGTCCTAAGGTACAGGATTGCATTCATGAGAAGACTTATATTGTCCCTCGCTGTGGCCGAACTGGTTGGGAGCCAATGCCGTAGCGCTGTAGATAGCTTCCGCCTGGCTGTTTGCTGGGACTTGCGTTCGATTAGTAAGATCAGATGAATGATATAAGGGAAAGCCTCTTTCGCAAAGCCCTCGACGTTGATCAGTAACGGAGGCAAGGCGCCGAGCACAATGCTTTCTGGGGCATTCTGGATCAGGTAGATAGTGATGCTCTCGGCCCAATTCGATTTCAGTATCGACTCCGGGGAAGTTATAACGTCTCCTTCTACCCTGTGGACGACGATATTGTCAGAAGGAGGAGATCTATATGGCCTCAAATCGGAGGCCCGGAGAAGCGAATCGGGTATAATTTTCTCACACGCCGCAAGTAGCGCGTTGTCGCCTTCAGCTGCGGCCTCAGAAACCATTGCTCTCAAAGCTGACTCTGCAAGCCCCGCTTTAGTACCATCTCCATCCGCGGTCAACGCCTGTAAAAGATTAAGAAGGCCTTGCTCAGAAGCAAATTCACCTTGCGCATCTTGACTGTATCTTGCCAGCTGCGATTCTCGTAGTAGATCGTTATCGATGTATCCGGATGAGGCAAAACCTCTACCAACGACGCGACCAGCCCAAGCTAGATACTCTTCACTAAGATTTTGCGATTTACAACTTCTCCAGACGGCTTTAGAAAACATCTGAGCGTCTTGATCTGACCGAAGGAAATCGGAATTCGACTTGACTGGCATAGTAAACTGACAACAAAGCATTTCCAACGCCGAATTGCGAGATGTTTCACTTAGAAGCTTAGCTCCGCTTTCTTGATCTCGAAGAATTTCGAGAAGCAGTCTACTCTCATGTGTTCCCTGCTCTGCGTTGCCTGAAGTGCGTACATGAGCAGCAGATTCAGTGATGGCTTTGAATGCTTCTCTCTGAGTTGCATCTTTGAGAGCGGACGAGGCGTAAGTATCGAGGTACTTAGCAAACCATGAATGGAATTTTTCGGCTTTGCCCATTGTCGCTTTAAATTGACTTTCTTGAGTTGTGCTGGACTGAGATGTCTCGAGAAAGATTCGAAGGGATGCCAACGTTGTTAAAGCATATCCTGCGAGGAAAGACGGCGACTTTGAGAGAGATTCGCGCCCCTTCTCGAGTAGAAATTGGCTCATGCCTAGTGCATCGTCTGCACACTCGGTGTCCACAATATACGGGCGTATAGAGTGTAGCAACATCTCTAAGGGATACGACTCCCAGGCATGAGATCCAGCTAGACATATCAATACTCGGACCTTCCGAAGTACCGAACACGCATATAAAGGGCCCAGAGCCTTGTGTATCCCATTGAAAAGCCTCCTTGCAACGGCAACAACCAATGCAGCATTCCAAAGAGCAGTGGATTCATATTCTGTACGACTGCAGAGAAGGTCAATCTCTCGCGTCAGATATTTCGGACGGAAAGTAGGTTGCTGATTAGCACCTAGTATAACGTCCGAATGCCCACATTTCTTTATGCTTGCCATTGTTCCGACAGCATGGGCAAGATTTTCATCCTTCGTCCACGCTCTCTCGATTGGATCCTCTTGGTCTATGATGCTAATAAATGTCCCAATAATGTCCACAAAGTTGAGATAAACGCTCTCGAGGAATGTCTCACGGCCCAGGAGCTTTCTCAGTCGACTTTCCCCGCTTTGATGCTGTTCTCCCTTTGGGATGCTAATATCATGAGCCATACTGTATGCAAGTGTTTTCGAGAAGTTGTTTTGCACAAGTTGCGCTGATGTGGTGCCGAGAGTTGCAGCCAACCGCACCAATGCCTCATCTTGAGTACGCATAATCATAAGGGCAACGAGGTCCGCTTGAGATCGACGAAGAAGGGCCTCGAGATTCGGGAACCCGAATATTTCAAATGGAATCTCTTCGATAGACCCATCGTCGAGCCAAGTGTAGAGCAGTTGCGAGGCAAAGAGATCAAACAACTGTCTTGGGTCATCGAGTCTGAGGGTAGCAGCTATTCGTTTAATAGAGTAGGCAGCATGCTCTTTTGATTGTGGGACTTTGCCTGGAGTCTCAAAAATGTGGTAGATGCCGCGTCGGAGAAGGGTTGGCCATTCTCGCGCTATCTCTCCAAGCACGAAGAGTCGCAACGCAATTCCTTCTAAGAAGACGTTACTCGTCGGGAGAGTTTCGAGGATGTTGATGAACATGTCTTCATGAATCTTCAAAACGTAGCGACTAAACATCGTTGGCAATTGAGATCCAATATAGAACTTGACCGACAGGGAACTATTCTCTAATATCCCAAGAAGTGAGGTGATCGGGGGATCCATGTCTACTGTCCTGTGGAAATTTTCGCCCACCTGGGCCAGCCGAAGTAACAGACGCGAAAGTGAGATTTGAACCTTTGGCGACAAGAGGTTACTGGATAAACCTTTGTTAATATAATGCCGGTACAAATCTCCCACAGGGGACGATAGCTCGTTGTCACCGTCTGACCACATCGGCATGAAACTTTCCACCAAATCTAGGCAAATGTTCAATGCTACCTCACAACTTGAAAATGTCAACTTTCCGATCAATACGCCAATCCTCTCTATTAGGTTCTGGGCGTCATCGGGATTGACTATCATATCCGAATCAAACAGGTCCTTGATGAAGCAACGACACAATAAAATATCATTATCCGATAGATGTAAAAAGGGATTGAGGAATGCGCCCGGGATTAGGCCTATTTGCCCATTATCTTCGTAGAGCTGCTGGAGAAAGTGAAGTCGCTGCGTAGTGTCACCATAGAATGCTGATGCTTGAAGCACTACTAGAGATTCTCGTCTTGGTATCTCTATCGCATTTGTAACCGTATTCGAGCGGCTTCCCTGTGACTCGAACTCATCATCGATATCCATTTCGTCAACTTCCTGATCGAATGACTCTTGATTATTTCGTCGTTGTAGAGCAATGGAAATTTCTGCAAACAGCCGATGAAGATATGGCGAATCGGTGGATAGTCGAGTTAAACCATTATTCGTCATCGTCGGTATATAGACACGGATCGATCTCAATAGGCACTCATGTAGTAATTGGGTCTCGGGTGAAGATGACAGGGCCTCGAGAAGACGCTGTAATATCTGAAATATGACGTCCTCAGTCTCTTGAGACTGCCGTGTGTTGACTTCTTTCAGCTGTGGAAGTATGAGTGTTCCAAGCAACAAACACGAGACAACACTTTGAAGCTTCTCTGGAGTGATGTGGCTGAAGCTGTCCGTTTTCTTGGTCCATGTGTCGCACAGAGCCCCTATGTCTTCTAGCTTTGCGTAGTAGAGCTCAGCTACAAGCTTCGTTGTCGCAAGAGCACTAGCAGAGTCTGTAAGGATAGCATTGACTTGTGGTGGAACAATCTTCCGGCTATCATCCGGCCCGAGACTGCTCGCGCCATCCTCTAATAGCAAGAGATACTTGACTACACTCTTGCGCTCGCGAATCAAGAGTAGCGTCTCCGCAATGGGGCCAGAAATCGTTTGAGAGGTGTTCGGCAGCGATAGTTTACTGCCTCCATACGCGGCTCGTATAAGATTGGCAATATTCAATGGAGAGACATGGATGGAATATGATGAGATGAAATTGGCATCGGCTGAGAGTGGCTAAGTTAGTTTCACCGCGTAGTAAAACGCGAAAATTGCTTACCTGGAGACCAGCGAGCCAACATCCAACGAATGATATAATTATTGGTCGCATGACTCGCATTAGGGAGATGATGATTACGAAGCTTCAGGAGTGCTGTCATCAGAACAAGTGAGGAGTCAACCAAAACAGCCGGTCCATTAACATCAGCGGTAGTAACCATATCCTTAACATCGCCCATAATTTCTCCATATGCCAGTATGTCGTTTAGTAAAATCGAGTATAACAAAAAGCTTGCTGCTCTCGATGTTCCTGCCATGCTGATGGATCGGACTGCCACCTGCCAGGTCTGCTTCCAGAGAGCACTGAGAGTGCTATCAATAGTACCAGACTTGGGTGCGAGGCTACATAACTCATTAGCTCATTGGGTCATAACATGAACGTGAAACTCACCTTGCACATGCTATCATTGCCCAGGTTGATAATTTGCTATTCTTGTTCGTCACAAGCTCGACCAATGTAGAGAGTAGATCACATATTTCCTCGTTCGAGATAGTAGCGTCCGATACGAAGAATGGGATCATCTGGAGGGCGGTGAGCTGCATAGAACGATCAATCGAGCGA
Source organism: Nemania sp. FL0916 (assembly GCA_022578715.1). Classification (NCBI taxonomy): domain Eukaryota; kingdom Fungi; phylum Ascomycota; class Sordariomycetes; order Xylariales; family Xylariaceae; genus Nemania; species Nemania sp. FL0916. Next base: position 70,089 of record MU390257.1, on the reverse strand, counting down.
AGCTTATAGCGTAGCCCACTGATTCCAGCATCTTTACGTTGCCTCTTACGGGGCTGCTCGGGGCTGTCATTGCTGGCAGAATGTATGTGTAAAGACCTCGACCTCTTCCACATGATCCTTTCGAGCATTGCCAATATTTGGACCACAGCCCATTGCCGCTCACCTTCAATATTGAAAGGCCGCAGGACAAATGATTGTATGTGAAAATGATTGGTCGTGTGATGATCGACTACATACGCAAGATCGTCTTGCTGAAGCTGAGCTCGCTCGTCTCGCTTTGAATACTCGGTCCATAGTACTTCAACCAGATTTTCAATATCTTCGAAAAGCCTAGGTTCGCTATTTTGTCGAGATAAATACTCAAGTTGCAACTGGATGTTGTATAGAACCTTGAGCATTTCTATCCGAACCACGTTAAGCAATGCGTCGTATTTGGACGCGGTTCTAGCCTGCCACCAGTAGATAATAAGTGGAAGGCACTCAACGGCCAAGAAACTGGCCTGATTGATATCATCAGTCTGAGTTGTTCCCAACAGTGCGTTGATCACGCCGAAGGCGAGTTGGTGAAGCTGGCTCAGGCCAATATAGCGAAGTTGGAGAACTTGAAGAGCAGCAGATGCTATCTCCTTGGTACGCTGCAGGGAAGGGGCGTTAGGGGCAGAGACAAGCGATAATAGGCACTCCATAAGATCTGAAAGATGGCCACGTGGTGACCGATCGGTACTGTTGTTCCGTTTCGATGTATTTAACGACCTCGGCGTCGACATCGGTAATGTCATCGACACGCCTCCTGCCGGTGCTGGAGATGCACGGGACGATCCTACGTCGCGATCTGATTTCTCTGCATACTGCATGACGATCTCGACCACGAAGTCGACACAAGTGAACCAGCCGTCACTATTATGTGCTGCTAGAAGTTCCACGTTAGCACCCTGTCCAAGCAGAGTAGCAAACGCCTTGATATAGTCGGAAACCAGGGGCGGCACCAGCCCATCATCAGAGTGAGGCAGTATCTCCGTTATGTGATCAATCACAGCCAGGAAGGTTTTTCTCTTGACTTTAGATGCGCCATGCTCAACACTCAGCCGAAGTGCTTCAGCACATTTTGTGAGTCTCCCGGAGGCAACAGACTTAGATCCTCTGCCATGGTAGTAAGCCTCTTTCTCGGACAGTGTATAACGGAAGATAGCTTCGAAGAGTCGGTGGTAACTCTTATCATCCAGCTTCAGCCTGAGACGCGATGTCAATTTCTGCGTTTCGCCTTCGCCTCAGCGTACAAAGAGGACCTACAAATCGGATGCCGTGGCTTGGTGCTTGAATATGTGGATCAGGTCTAGTTTTCAAGCGATGAGTGTGATTGTCGCTCGTGCTTTGGCAGACATGGACTTGACTTACCATCCAAACCAGCTGCACCATTGGATCTATTTCCACTCTCAATCGCGCCTGTCTCATCATTAGTTCATAAATGCGGTAGCTGAGCGGGTAAGTGGGAGGGCGTACCCAAGGCTCTCTTCATAGTCAGCTCGCGAGCTCCCGATCGAGGCGCCATCCTGTCTTAATCTAGACCAGAGAGCTAGCCGTGCTTATTGCAAAGACACCGACTGAAACTTATACCCAGGAACGGCAATATATGTCGCAGAGAATTCAATATAAATTTAGCGGCACCCGTAAGAAGCATCTCAACGTTGCTAAGATTGCATCTCCATGCGCCGAATCCAGTACGATCAGATGCTTGCCGAGGTCGAAATTTACGTGGAATGGCGTTTTGGTCTATCCAGCAAACTCTCTATACAAATAATCCCCATATGGACGAGGTATTCAGCGCATGCCGTCTACCAAGTATAGATCTGCCTAAGAGACAGAGGGCGGTTTGGCTGGTTGGTACGGGGCGCGGACAGTCACGCGAACGGTAACCAGGTAACCCAGCTACCTCGCGAGGAAGCTAGAGTTACCTAAATTGCTTTGCCGATATAGGCTACACGCTTGACCAGTATAAAAGGGGAATACTATCTCAACATCCATGTGCTGTTCCAGCTCGGAGATAAGTACGGAGTAGGCCAGGAAAACAAGAAGAAACAGCCACTCTTAGTAACGAAAGAAATGGTATGTGACGAAGCATGGAAGCCGAGTATGTGCAGGGCCTCTTTTAGTATGTAGGCTGTAGATACTAAATAGGATACCTATATAGGTACTTTCAAGATTATACGGAGCAATTAGAGGACTAAGTAAGCATCTTATCACAACTGCGCTGGTACCTGCCTAAATTACCATGCGTGAGTACTTCGTATGCTCATGGCACGAGCACAAGATGCTTAGGCAGGCAGCTCTTCAATAAAACTCCTGGTTGGAAGCTCAGCTCAAATTTGTCCGGCAGAATGGTTACACCGCCTTTTTGTTTATTGACTTTTGACCTGCGACGCCGGACAATAGGCGCCGCGGCGCGTGTCTATCGCCTTATCTGGTAGGTAGCTGTACGGCAATGATCCACTAAAATTTGGCTCGAAGCGCCTGCAGCATCAGTGAAGCTTATCCTGATACAGTACCTACCTATTTGCATAGGTATGCAGGTAGCTCTTTCATTCGCACACCTACTGCCGCATTCCATATCCTCGTGTAGTGTCGAGGTTGACCGAGAAATATTCAGTGCTTCCACACACACAATCTCCACCGACGGCTCTCTCACTTCTCTCTCTCTGGACCTAACGTGCCGCCATCCGTGCGATTCCCGCCGCGTCGCGCACCTGAAGCTGCCCACACGATGCGATAGACTGCCAGACCAATCATGGCGGACGATGGCATCATGGGGGCTTTCCAGGCTCTCCATCGAGAGCTGGCAGCCGTCGCCGAGTCCCTGAAAGAAGACCGCGAGGACCAGGGCCGCCAGGCCTTAGCCCGGCTCCCCGATAACCCGGTTCTCGACCTCCTCGCCGATAAATTCCTGCATCTGCTGGACAAGCCTGGACGAAAGAAGGAGAGTCGCGACAGCGTGCTCGCAGGTTGGCATCCCACTGGCCCTTATATATACCCCTTACGCCCTTTGCGCAATTTGCGCCCTTGACATCGCGGCTGACGAGTGTGGCTACAGGAAAGGTCCGTTTCGACGACGACGATGAGTGGGACTTCAACAAGGAGTTCCAGGAGATCATTCTCCAAGTTGCCGACGACCTCGACTTGGACGAAATCGAGGCCACCCGACTCGCCGTGCAGGCAGGGCAGGATGAGGAAAGACTTTCCCGGTCCAGGAAGGAGTGCGCCGTCATTCGGTTCCACCAACAAAGAAAGTATCTGCTCAGCTGCATGCTCGCGCTTTTGGAGCTGTCGAAGGAGGAGGACGAGTTATTGGCCGACGATGATAGCGGCAGCCTGGGCCGCCTGGGCCACTATGTCAGCCAGAACATTCTTCGAAACAGTGTACCCGGTGCTGCGAACACCGGCGCGAGCGCAAGACCGAGAGCCGTGCCTGCGTGCGCCGCCGCTTTAGCTGATATTCGTGCCTGGCTGCAGAGGCTGTCGGAGCAAGTGAATGGGGCTGTCATGTCGGGCCGTGCAACAGAGCCACAAGCCCAGGAAACATACGAGTTCACCTACATCAGCCTCATGCAGCAGCATGAGCTCCTGGCTGTCATTCTTTGCTACATGGTTGAGAAGCATGTCGCAATTGAGAGCGACTTCGTTGATTTTCTTCAAGAATTCCGGCGCGCCGGTAGATACGATTACTTCATAGGTGAGCACTCGAGAATAGGATCTGCCTCGGCCTATTTACTGAATGTGGTCCTTAGTCCATTTATTGCCTGTGCTAGGCACCTACATCACCATGTTTGGCTCGACAGAAGGCAGCGCGAGTGTAGAGCAGGCAAGAAAACTAAATGCAATCGTATGTCAGCAGTCCGATGCCACTACCAAGTTGCCTTTTCTCGACGCCGCTATAAGATGTTGGTGGATCGCTGAATACAGCGGCTGGTACATGGAAGATGCCGCCGGCTCAGTCCTTGCTAATGTCGACCTGGACGAAGGTGAGAGATACACATTCCCAATGAGGCTGCTTTGCTAACTCACAGCGCAGAGGACATTCAAAGATCTAAGCAGTTTACGGAAGCCTTAAAAGATGGAGCTTTCGATTTTCTGCTGACAGTCATGCTCGACACCAAAACAACCGAATGGCAAGATCCTTTCCAAATCAAGCTGCGGACTTGGGTTCAGAAGAGAACTCCGACCCTCCCTCCAGATACCGTTCCTTTCTCAGCTCCATTACAAAGTCGTCTGATGGCGAAGATGGAAATGTTTGTCGATGCTTTCATATCAAATATGCCTGATGTACTTCGCAAGCTTAAGATTGAAGAAGATGAGCAACGTCAGGCCGGTCAGCGCCAGCAGCAAGATATCGACTTAGAACGGTTCCTCTTATTGATAGCCCACTCTTATGAAGGCCGACCGGAAGCGGCAGACGCTTTTTGGGCCGATCCCGAAAGCAACCTCGCTGGATTTTTGCAATGGGCATCACGAAGAACGACGACACCTCTGCAGACCGCGTTTTGTGAGATGCTCCAAAGCCTCTCTGATGACCCCGAGACTGCCACACGCGCACATGAGTTTCTCCTAGACGAAGGCCATCAATTACGAAGACCGTCCTCTATTACATGGGCCCATATTCTGAAAGAACTTGAATTCTATGTTGAGAATGCCACAAAAAAGCCAGTTGGGCCACAAGCGATCGCCCCCAGAGCGATGAAGCTTGAAAATGAACGGGCAGAAAGCGAGGCAGAGGTTCTCATGCTGCAGGAAGCATATCTTCGGCTGGTAGCAAAGCTGGCCTCGCAGAGTGAAGCTTGTCGCAGCTATTTATTCCAACTCCCAAATCACAAATTAGTTCTGCTACTCTTCCAGGCCATTAGTAACCCTGTTGGGCACCAGATCAGAACTTATGCTTTCAGGGCTTTGAGTGGCCTCATGACCCAAAGGTCATTGCAACAGAACCATGCGATGTGGGCAACTGTCGAATCTTGTTTCACGGGCCAGTATTTCCTGTCTACCATGTCCCCTAGGCTCCAAAGTTCGGTAGCGGGCTCCCAAGCTCAATCTTCGGCCATGGAAGTTCTTTTTCAGCAAATCAGTTCGAACTTCGACGATGTCAGCTCGTTCGTGCAATTTTTGACAGTTTTAGTGTCACCGCCAGATGGGGTCAGATCGTTAAACGACGGCTTGCCGTATCCGGAGGACCTAGGCGCATTAACTCGAACACGTCCCGGGATTGAGCCTTATATCGATTTTGTCCTCGGTCACATCTTTACAACAAGGAATCAGGAATACAGAGACCCCACGCAGCAGAGAGTTCTACGTTATCATTGTCTAGATTTTGCTCTGGCCTGCATTTGTACTTTCAATGAGGATCTCATCGTCTTTGCCAACGAGTCTAACATAGATGTCGATTCAGCTCTGCAAACTAAGGATTTGGAAACATATGTGAGCTTACATCCATTCACTCGCGTCATGGAGTGGATGTACGACAGCAAATTCATGAAAGGTGTTTTAGACACTGTTCATCAGAATCCGTCCGATATCGGCAAGGCAGCACCAGATTCTCCTCTCATTCTCGCGGCTTTGCGTGCGGTTGAACTATTGTCTAAAGCTCTGGACCTCCAAACCACGTTCCTTAATGTAGTGAGGCCCATTGTGAGATCTCAGAATCGACCCCAGAGCCGATCGTTGTACACACCCACGGCGAATGGAGCATTTTCTTCAGTTGAAGATGGCCTTACGACAAGCCTTACACTAATATCAGATCTTGGCAGCTATTGTGGCGTCGGCCACCTCAGCCTTACCACTGCAAGTCTAAAACTCTTAGAGAAGATGTCAACTTCTCCCAGGATGATTTCAGCTTGGCAGTCAGGCTCTCCTAGTCAAGCTCATCGTAACAGAGCCATCGTAGCTCTTGAAGAGCATGGTGATGCACAAGCTATTGCCGGAGCTTTCACAGCTGAATTATTGTCTCCTTTAGATGAACACCAGGAAGCCAGCTCCGCCGATTATCAGATCAAGGTATCTATACTGGATTTTCTCTATTCCTGCCTGAAAGCAAATCCGGACCGACCCACGATCGCACATCTTTTACTCGGGTTTCACTGTTCGGCAAATGCGTTAAGCATTGAAACTGGAAGCGCGTTCGACCAGGGATCAGCTTTGTTCCATTCACTACTACCCATCATGATGGAATTACCCTTAGGTGATGAAGAGGGCAATATATTGTCATGGTTTGTCGGGCTCAAGTATAAAGTTATGCGCATCCTCAAGCTACTTTGGAGCTCTCCGTTATCAGCAAGTCCTGTGCTCAGCGAACTACGAGACAACGATTTCCTGTTCCATATTCTGTTACAAGGCCTTGTGACTCGGCAGTCCTCTATATGGGATGGACAGGAGGCTAGTGGGCCTGATTTTCTCACGAAACCTGCTGCTGAGGGGTTCGTTAATCATCTGTCTATGCGCGCCATGGCTTTAGAATATATTGCACATGAGCTCTGTAGCGTCACTCAAGGTCAGGTTCCTGCCTTGAAGCGGCGTATTTTCGACGCTTTAGGTGGTCAAATTGTCATTGATGGCATGGAAGCAATCACGGTACCATCGGTCTTCGAATTCCACGATTCACTGCCTCAAGAAGACGACTTTAAAGTCCCACCACCGCAACTCAATACATTTGTTGACTTAGACATTAGAGCATGTCTTGAGCAGGATGATCCGAGCCCCATATACAATTTGGCGAAGCTCCAGGAGCTTTTGGTTTTGAAACGGAATCAAGACTCAAGGTCTAACCAGATAGTTCTACCAGAAGACGTGGCTCAACTAGATATGGCGGAGGAGACTTTGATGCTCTATGCTACGTACTCCAACCGATTTAACCAGACTCGAGTGTACAGCCTTGAAATCCTACGAGCATGGACGAGGCTCCTCATGGTATTGACGGACTGCAATGACTTCAAGGGTCCACATCGAGTCTCTTTTTTCTTACAAACGCTCCAAGCCATACTTCCGGGTCTCGAGAAGTACGCTTTTGAGAAGCCAGATCCGGCTCTCGAGCTAGCAAAGCTTGCGAAAGTCGTACTCTTCAAGCTCGATTTTGCTGAGATGTCTTCATCTGACAAGCACAATCGGACGGTGGAGAGCCTGATCAGTGATAAACTGTTCCTGCTATTACAGATCTGCCTAGACGCGATTGCCAAATGGACTGCAAGTCAGGAATTACGCGCCATTTATTACAGCCTCTGCTATCGTTATCTAGCCTGTGTCCTTGATAATAGTCATGGGTCGGCCTCTGGACTTCGAAGGACTACCAAGATAATACAGTCCTTTGGGGATAAGCTTCTCAATGTGGTCTGTGATGATGCATTTGGTGGTGATGCTCGTTGCCAATCGGCGGCGTTAGTCCTTTTGGCAACCCTTGTTCAGCTTGGGCGGAAAGAAGGCGATCACTATGTGGTAGAAGCACTTAACAAACTTAATTTCATTAGCATTCTCGTCGATTCCTTACGGGATATATTGCAAGAATGGGTTACGGTCAACCGCAACGGTAAGTACGAAAGCACTTCTTGCACAGCTCACGGTAGGCGGCGCACAAGCTAACTTTTGGTTCATGTTTCCATCACGCAGGAAATCCGGATCAGCAGAACTATCTCGATTCGAAATTAGTGCTTCTCTTGCAGCTCTGTCAGACAGGCCAGGGCGCAAAGCATGTGTTACATGCCAACATTTTCCGAGCGGTCGAGCAATCTGGATTGTTCGAGGTAGATCCTGAGTTACAGGTCGATTCGGCGGATGCCAAGGCATTAGAGAAGCATTACCTGCTGCTCGTTAAAGTAGCACAAATTATCAGCGTGGCTATCGTCAGCCGAGGCTCACACAACATTCTGCAGGGTAGGCGGTTTCTCGCCGATCACAGAATGCTAGTAGCACATGTCCTCAAAAGGTCGGCTGGGATAGGGCCAGGGACAGGAAGGACGGATCCAGTGCTCGCGGGACACATCGATGATTTAGCTGAAGCATTCATGGTTATAATGACAGCCACTGGCTTCCTTGAGGTGAGTAATGGGGAATCTATACAAACAACTAAAGATGTGCTGCGAAGCTAACATTGTCTATCCCGCAGTTCGAGAATCAGGCACGCGCTGAGGATACTAGATCCGCCCGGATATTATTCCATTAAGTTCCAGTCCATCGACGCTGACACAGAAGGATAAAGGTCGGGCGTGCCAGGCGATTGCATTCGGTTCGGGTACCACAGCGTGTCATACCTGGTGTACTCCAGAATCTACACAGAGAAATTCACTAGACGCAGAGCCGCGAGTCGAAGCGAATGCTTAATACGAAGAATCATGTTCAATCGTAAGAAAGAGTCCATTATTGTGCAACGCACTGATAGATAGCGTGTGTCGGGTTAGAAGCGGATGTAGTGTTGAGTCGATACCATAATTATTGGTCTCTAAACGACTCTTCCTGCTGCTGGCGTTGTGGCTTGGCTAGAAGGGGCCTGGAATGTCTATGGAAGCTTTCCAGTGTTCCACGCATTTACCGTAAAAGGCTAGGTGAGATGAAAGTGCATGCCCCATCAAGTACTCCGTACAGTACAATGGTTCTAGACCAGGGTCCCTAGTCAAGGATTTCAGCTGTGATACCTATCTTGCATGATGCTCATTGGCCAGCCCATTCCTGGGCAGTCCCCTCTCTCTTCCCTGCTACCGTCGTGTTCCTCGTTTTCCAACAGCGGCATTCCGTGCGCCAGAAGGCACCAACCCAGGCGGACTGGACTGGGGCAGGACAGAAAGCGGGGAATTACAGCACAGGCTAACTAAATAACGCGCGCGCCTTTCGAGCCCTTGGCAGAGCATGCTCGCTCATGAGCACGCCATGGCAGTGTAACCGTAAGAAGCAGCTCAGCATGGATACCTTATCGATTTGTCTCCAGTCTGTTTCTTTCTCTCTTCGTCTCCATCCAGCTTTTACAATTGTTTTCGGGGTGCCGGGCAGGACCAGAAATTTATACGCGTACAATGTAGTATGAGAAAATACTTATCGTCCTTACTCCATAGCCGGGAAAGAGATACGTATGCTGCTACGGCATGGAGAGGCTCTCGGGAAGAGCCGTAGGTAGCGCACCATCACCCATCAAGGAGCCAATATGCAAACACAGATACCTACATACTTAATAGGTACGGAGTACAAGATACATACCTAGTAGACCTACGAAGTACCGGTGCTGTACTGTACTGAGCATACACAATGTACAGTACGGAGTACATGTAGGCAGTGTACGCCACCAATTAGAGGCCAAACTTGAAAGATTAACATGCCAAGAATATCTAAATCAGACCAATCGTGTGCCTCATAGCAAGAGAACTTACCTGATGTGGATAAGTACTTCAGTTTTGAAAGAAACGGTTCAAGAAACAGTCAGCTTTTATTAACTTGACCAGTAAACGGACAATTTAAAACCTAGCGCATCGGCAGCACGAACTTCACCATTCACACAATCCAAGTCTACCCAGACACGCAAAACTAAGTAGGTCAGCTGAGACGACGTACTTTCATCGGCGAATTGGCATTAAGTAGAGAAAACTAAACGAGGCAGATGCGACGCTTGAGACTAAATACCATAAAGCCGACCAGATACGGAGTAATTAAATCACGAGCTATTCTAGCTCAGCTACCGAGCTATGTGCTCGAGCTGAGAGCTGACTGTGATTGATTGATTGATTGATTCGTAACTTTCAAGACTCGAAGGTCTCATCGAGTTCGCCGATAAAATGCTTGTGAGAAGCATTCTTCCGCTCAATCGCAGCGTTTGGCTCATTAGCAGCGAGCTCTTGGTAAGCCACGTTAGTAACTGTTCGCGCCCGTATATACGGACATTACATGAGCTTACCGCTTGAATCTCGCACCGCTTAAATCCCCCTAGCGATGAGTCGTAAGCCGTCGTCGCCCAGCTCCCCAGTAGTGGGCGAAACTTTGGCTTAATTACCTGTCGGGAATCAGTTTATCCACTTGACCAGGTAGTAAAGCTGACTGTGAGCTGCTGTCAGGTGGATTTGCACCAGGGTGGCTATAGCCACCCTGATTGCGTATATATAGGTCGGTTGGATCCCAACCAGCTATTTGAGAGGTTCAGGAATCAATTGATCTATCTATTGAGGCCCAGACTACAATCCCTCCCACTCCCTCGCAGCGACCAGGCTGTTGACAGACTTCTATTCACTCTGTGACAAATCCCCATGACAGCCGCTCCCTATCTCATCCTCAGAGAGCCATGGATCACGCAAAAGTTCCGCGGACGACGGTCTCTTCGCAGGATCATATTGCAGAATTCTTCGAATAATCGCCTTAACCTTGCGTGCTTCTGTTTGGTCAAGATGCGAGACTACCAGGTCATCAAACCTATCCTCCATACTCGGTTTCTCTGAGATAAGCGGTTCCTCGCCTTCTCTAACGCCTCCGAGGGCACAATTATAAAGTTTCCTCTCTGGGGTGAAATAGAGCGAAGATGTCTTCCAGTGGCCATAAAGATCGTCGGGAAGTGGTCCTAGATGAGTGGTCAAGGAGAGAAGGTGGTCATCATCTTGCTCGGATTCATCTGCACAAAACCCTGGTATGTAGAAGAGTTGTTGGCCAGTAACCAGCTCGAAGACAAGACATCCAAAACTCCAGATGTCAAATGTCTTGTTAACTGCTCCGGTAAGAATATATTCAGGAGGTCGAAGGCCGACCGGAATAAGGAGCTCGGTTGGCGGCTCCTCGAAAAAATAGGCTAAGCAGTGAATCTCGTTATTACGCGACCGAAAAGGAAAGAAGTTTCGGGTAAGAAGTGAAGAATTTACTAACCGCCACCCATATCGGACAGTTTGATCTTAAAATCTTGAGCGTAGTCTATCGGATACGCCAGCGGCTGTGCGAGGCAAAGATATCGAGGAGCCCACTTGTCCTGTTTGCCATCCAACCGCTCCACAGGAGGTGAGATCAGTCTGGCTTGCTCGTCCTCCCTTTGACGGAGCTTGTCTTCGGACTCCGAGTCGATATCTCTCAAAGCGAAAAGCATATTTCCAGGTTGGAAATCTCCGAGGGCAATGCCAATTTCGTGTAGAAACACTAGGGATTGGAGGGACTGCTTGAGGATGCTCTTCGCCATCCAATACGGATAGCGAACCTGCATCCCCCACTTACGAGGCTTGAACTGGGGAAGCTCCTCGACCATATGGTTCACGTCTGGGCCCATAGGCTCGAATACTAGACACTGATGGACGCCATTGGGGCCGCGATGTTCGAATTCGTCTATGAGTTGTGTGATATACTTAGCTCCCTCTGGCGCAACCTGCATAAGGTGATGCAGGATTTGTGACTCGTGTACTGGTCTAGATATCGAAGATATCAAGATCTTCACGGCCACATATTTATCATTCCTTTGGGGAAAATAAGTATTTATAGCCAACAGAGACCAAGGTATATGACACGAAGATAAACTTACTTCAAATCGCGTGCCAACCAGACAGTCGAGAAGGATCCCTCGCCCAACTTCCGGATGACCTTGTACTGGCCATTGTGGAAGACATCACCCAAGAGCACAGGATGGTAACCACCAGGATGGTACATTTCCACCCACTCACAGGGTAATCCAATCGTCTTAAACCTATCCTCGCCGACCTCGGGTGGACATGATGGTGGTGTGGGGGGTGGGGAGATATCCATGGCTACAGCACATCTGCGTTGTTAGGGAGTTGGCAAGTATGTGTTGAATAAGATGCGAGAGACACGGCGGTGGAAACATAGTACATGCTACCTACTTAAATATTCGTAGGGCGCTTTTGGCTTTGATTTAAGCATATAACGTAGCCCCACATTTTGATTGTTGCGTTTGTTGCGTTTGTTGCGTGGTAGGCAGCCGCGGTCGATAATTCTCATGTATGTTAGGTATACTACATCCCTTCCTTACCAACAACAGCTTGCGGCAACCTACGCCAGAAACATGTTGCAAAAGCCTGGCGTACAAAACATCATGATGTTAGGCTATTTGAAATATATTTACGAGAGCTGGGTAACGCACGATTGGGTTAGACAGCATAAATAGTGCTCATGTACTTGTGCCAGTACTAGTCCAGTGCGTTGGGTAGATAGGGGGAAGGTGCTTGGAAACTAGTGTATGAGAAGATGGATAGTCGCTGCCGAGTGGAAGATAGATGAGAAGAAGAAGGAGCAATAGTGGCCGGTAAACATTGACTGTGACTAAGTACTTAAGTAGTTATGGCACGTTTCGTAAAGATCAACATGCCTGCTTGCATTTATGTATTATCGTACTTAACGACTTGCCATTCAGAAAAAGCCAAGTACGGGATCAGCCTCTGGTCAGGACAAAAACACACAATCATCTAAGATCGGTACGGTTTAAATGTAAATGCTTCTAAATGTTTCCACTTACCGAGACCGACAGCATTAATATTGACCTCGCAGCTTGCTCTTTATCTTGGCTGACATCGCTCCAAGATGGATCCTTCGCAGGTTACCTTCGTGCCGCCGAATACATACTGCGATGATATCGCGAAAAGAGAAATGACTATTCAGGCGGTCGTCGTCCAGGCACCCCCGGGCTCAATAAGAGCCAATATTGTGTGGGTCATTCCCTTCCTATCATTACAAGTAATTACGCTGCTAAAGAAGCTATTAGAAATGTGTGGCATAGGAGCCCCCAAGATCGCCGCCGACACTGCACAGTTGACTACTTTGGCGTCGACGGTGTTCCTCTCGGCCGGGTGCATGTTGTGGGGGGGTCAGATACGCCTACCGCCCCAAACTACGCATGCCGGTCGGTACCGCGACGGTTCAAGAGCTTGCCTTAGCGGGGTCAACCGAGAGCCAATGGCGGTCATTAATTGGTGAGGGAAGGCCACGCTCGTGTGTATCACTATGGGGGCTCAACCGGGATTAGCAAGTCCCAATAAGGCCAGAATCGTGAGTTGCAAACCATCATGAGCCGCGAAATACAACCGTTCTCGAACTCACGCAAGCGTTGTAGCATCAAAATGCCCAGCTCAAGAGAAGAAGTTGTCATTCCGACAGTCCGACTCCACATTCGCAGTCTCGATATACATTCATCGTCGCTTTTCAAGTCCGGAGGATTACCTACAAGATACTACCGCCACGTCTATATCGGTCACGCAACTGGTACCGACGCATGGCTAGAAAAGCTGCATTTAAAACATCAGCCTCTCCTGTCGTCACTGCTCTGCGGCTAGGTACTGTACAGTAATTACTTGTGCTAGTGCACACTAGATTACGGATTACGGAATGCCCGCCTACGTCAACGCTGATCAGCCCGGGCTGAACGATAGTTGCCTTTGGATCAGGCTCGCTGGCTATTTTGTTTGTGCCTCGTGTTCACTTCATTGTTGGTGGCGTACGTAGATAGTTGAGCTTGTCTTGTTTTATCTGTCTCTGCCAATTTCTACTTGCTCGCCTAAAATGGCGCGTACCTACAGCAAAGATGTTATGGCTCTATGTTTGCTTACACTACCCACACTCTTGCACTACTGATTTAAGATGACTCAGCATCTGCTTATTTTGTACATAGTTGTTTGTTAGTCCGCATGTTACGGAGTACTCCGTACAGATATAATCCTAATTTTTTTTTTTTTAAACGGCGCTGGGCATTGTCAACGGTTGCTCGTAGCGTAACGGTTAACCTTAGTGTGTTTTATGGCTCGCCAAAACTAGTCCCATGCAGTTAGTTAACAGGCAACGTGGAATGGCGATAACACAACGGGGCAACACAGCTTGGCGAGGGCCGACAAGAGAGATTCGCTGATGGTAATCTCTGCACTAAAGATCTAACGATAACACAAATGGACAGACGCGCAAGTCGGGTGTCTACATACTTCGTACGCACTTTTCAGCTCCATACGCCGCCGGACAAACAGCACTGCCGAAGTGAATTGAATGGTGGGGCGGACAATGCCGTAGCCCAGCTTGTAAATAACAGATGGACTAAGTCGATCATATAGCATATCCGAACACACCAGACATATACTTCGTACATAGGAGGCAACTCTGGTACCTACAGCCGCAGCTTCTGGCCGCAGGGCCAGGACGGGCGGTGCGTCTACGCTACACTAGACCAAGTAGGTACCGAACCTAGAACGCCATAACATGCATGTACGGTACGGTACACTATCTGCCTCTGCACTGCACTATCTCATGTAGGTTAGGTGCCTACATGTAGGTATTCAAAGGGTATCTACTGTACCTACGCTACTGTACGCTCCCGATCACATGGCATTGCTGAGCCCAGTAGGTACCTACTAGGTAGTACGGCTGTATGTGGGTAAGTAACACAGAATGTAAGACAACTTGAACACAAATACTTTCACACCTACAAATGCTATACTTACCTAGGTACTACAGAGCCTGACAATACAACATTACGGCGTGAAGAGGAGAAGCACAGATCGAGTCAAGTAGAGCCGATCCCACACATGGCTCGATCACTTGGCGTGGCCGCAGAAAGATACTGAGTTGGGGCCCTGCTTGGAGCATGACCCTCTTGGTCGACTTGGGGACCGAGTCCGGGGTCTTGGGAGGAGAGATAAGACGGGGGAACGGTCAGGGAGCACGAGTTCTGCACCAGGGCCCGGGCCAGGGTGAGATGCATATCGCATGCCAATCTAGACACGATGGAGCAATCATGGCCGAGAGATGCGTCTTGGCTCTTGGCGTGCATCCCTCTTTCGCGATATGGGCGTGCACTGCCTAATAGTACGAGCACTATGTACGATGTACGGTATGTACGAGCAAGCCGAGCACGCTATCCGCCTCAGGTAGGTAAGTGCAGGTCGCAGGTCGCACACGTTGAGGGTGGGCAGCTCAGCAGAGCAGCAGGCAACGTCTTGGCGTTGGCCCATGTTACAGTATTTATTTAATCCACGACTTGCCCGGGGTTGATTACCACCCCCCCAGTCAGCCGTGTCCCGGGGTCCTCTCTTATTATAACTATCCTTGTTGCCGGTTGGGAACCTCATTAACCGCTTGTCCTCTTCTTGTTTCTTTTCTTTCCCTCCATTGTCTCGATTTTTACTGGCGCCACCGCGTCGTTGACATCAACAAGAAGTATAAGAGATATAGAGGGATAGAATTGTGCGTGTTTGTACGGAAGAGATAACGAGGCCGGGATCGACAGCAAGAGAGTGAACTCTTCGCTTCTCTAGCACGGATACGCGTGTGCGCGCGCACAGCGGAAGCCGAGAACAATACAATCCGAGGTCCTCTCATACACTTCACCATGGAGTCGGGAAGTACGAGGTCGAGGCGCTCGTCGCCAAACGAGCATGAAGGCAAGGAAGTCGTCAACTTCCATGACTACGACGATGTCGACCGACATCACGGCCATATCCGCGGTATTGAGACCTCGGCCGAGACCTCACTCCATCGTGGTCTGAAGGCCCGTCATATTAGTATGATTGCAATTGGTGGTGCTATCGGAACTGGCTGTACGTGCTACTCTAATTCCCAGTCCTCCTTGATGTTGCGCAATCCATTTTCTGGTCCTCGCGAAACCAAAAAAATGGCGATGAGCTAAACCGCATTTATAGTAATTATCGGTACCGGTAAGGCGCTTGCTCGCGCTGGACCTGCTTCGATCTTGATCTCGTACTCTGTCATCGGCTTCGTCGTGTTCCTGGTTATGGCTGGTCTCGGCGAGATCTCTGCCTGGCTTCCCATGTCCGCCGGTTTCACCGGCTACGCCTCTCGTTTCTGTGATCCCTCGCTCGGTTTTGCTCTCGGCTGGACGTGAGTGGACCTGATCCTCTCTCTACAACACCTAATTAGAGAACATGGCTAATATGGGCAATTAATATGTAGCTACTGGCTGAAGTACATCATCCTGCCACCTAATCAGCTTACCGCCGCCGCTCTTGTCATCCAATTTTGGCTACCTCGAGATCGGGTTAATCCTGGTGTATGGATCGCCATCTTCCTGGTCTTAATCATCAGCATCAATTACTTTGGCGTCAGCTTCTTTGGTGAATTCGAATTCTGGCTGTAAGTCATTCTTTCTGTATGCCGTAGCTTTCGCTCCTTAATTCAAAGCATCACTTCGCCTTTGGCTGGTATACAAATTTTGTAGATGTACGAGTCGCTAACAAGGGATTGTCTTAGGTCGAGTTTCAAGGTCGTCGTGATCATTGGCGTAATTCTGGTATCACTTGTGATCACCGCCGGTGGCGCCGATGGCCACGCCAGAGGTTTTGAATATTGGAGGAACCCAGGGTGAGTCTTTCTAGCACTGCTGATTGGTAGACGAGAAACCTTTCATAGTCATACTGACAAGACAACAGCGCATTCAACAGCAATTTCAACGACACTGTCCCGGGCGGTCCTCTTGGGCGCTTCCTCGGTTTCTATTCGACACTCGTCACGGCGACGTTCGCCTTTCTGGGTACCGAACTGGTCGGTGTAACCGTGGGCGAGGCCCAGAATCCTCGCAAGACCATCCCTCGCGCGATCAAGCTCACCTTCTATCGTATTGTCATCTTCTACATCATCAGCGTCTTCCTGGTCGGCATGATCGTGCCATACAATGATAAGCAGCTTGCCTTCGCCAACAAGGCCGTCACTAGTGCTGCGGCCTCGCCTTTCGTCGTTGCTATTGAGTTGGCGCACATCAAAGCCCTCCCCCACATCCTCAACGCGTCCATCCTGCTCTTCGTCTTCTCGGCCGCCAACTCAGATCTCTACATTGCTAGTCGCACTTTGTACGGTCTCGCGTCTGACGGCTCCGCGCCCGCCATCTTCCGCAAGACGGACCGCCGCGGCGTGCCCATCTATGCTCTAGGATTGTCCGCGCTATTCGGTCTTCTCGGCTTCCTTAACGTTTCGGACGACTCCAAGGACGTGTTCACGTACTTCGTCAACGTGACCACCATCCTCGGGCTGCTTTCGTGGATCTCGATTCTCGTGACGCACATCTGGTTCGTGCGCGCGCGCAAGGCGCAGGGCTTGACCAACGACATGATGCCGTACACGGCGCCGCTCGGTATCTGGGGCTCATACGCTGCTCTGTTCATCTGTGTGCTCGTGGCCATTACCAAGAACTTCGACGCATTCATCCCCAGCCTGTCCATCAAGGCCAACTACATCGCCTTCATCACCGGCTATATCGGCATCCCTGTCTACCTCGCCCTTATTTTCGGCCACAAGTTCATCACCAAGAGCAAGGGCGTCCGCCCCCACGAGTGCGACTTCTACACCGGCAAGGACATCATCGACCGCGAGGAGGAAGAGTTCCTCGCCCATCAGGCCGCCGAGAAGGCATCCAACCGTCATCGTGGTCGCTCTTTCTACAGGAGGTGGGTTTCGTGGCTCTTCTAAGGTCTGGTTGTTGGCCAGGGTAGGCGGATGGCAAGAGATATGTGTCTCTTCTGTTGTCGTTGTTATCTCAACTACATACATACATAGCGGAGGCCTAGCGTTGTAGTTGTATGTACCTACGTATGCGCGCTTCAGTTTTGTGAAACCAAAGATACCACCATATAGAGAGTCTTGTTTTATTTACCACTGGCTCTGAATCGTGCCAGGATTCTACCTGCTCAACGTGTCACGAAAAAAAAAAGTTAGGGTCGTGAATATCTGTAACTCTCGAGAAACCGGTAAAGGAAATAATCATCTGTATAGCATGCATTCCATCCCGCCGTAAAGTATACATGTAAGCTAACCGTGCAAACTGCTTGACTATCTAGGTTATGGGCAATGAGGTCTGGGTTCATAGGTCGTTGGTAGTTTAAGCATGGCTCGCTGTCATGAATTGCTTCGGCTCACCTAGGCTAATGAGGGTTCTACAGTACAGTAGGACAAGTAAATGGTCTGCGGACACCGAAATTGAGCACACCGTCTATTTTCTCACGAGTCCAACAATATGTTGCTATTGGATATAGCGGGCTTACGAGTATCAAAGCAGCGTGCGTCCGATATGCTTTAGAGTGATAGTCTGGGCTTATGCTCTGCCGCAGAACACCATATGGATGTGTACCGTCTAACCTACTTAACCTAGATGCTCGGATCACCAAGATTGGCCGGGCTGAGCCTCCTCATAGCCAGAAGTGTCCGGGAGCATGCGCGTACCTACAATGGTAGAAGCGCCACATAAGGGAAAATCACAGACGGAAATGCAAAGGCAGTAAACATCAGTTGCAATTTCATACTTAGTATACATAACTCCCTAGGTAACCCTCTGCAATGAATTGTGAGCATTGCGCAATACCCAGTACGATGCAAAGCACAATAACTGGAGGCTAAACTAGACAGGCCAAGCATGACACATGTCGCAATCGTAGGTCTAGAACTGGGCTGCGCGTATGAAATGATGTAACCTGTGTGTATGTGTGTTTGTGTACCTGTATGACCTATCCAGTTCCGTGCGGAAAGGAAGCATGAATGCTATAAGTAACATCTCATGGCTCACTATTGCTAGGCGGCGGCCACAACTACAATCTATCTCAATAGTGCAAAGAAAAAGGATCCCGTCGACGCGGTTCGAGGTCCTGGCGGCACCTACATTGCCAGGAACAGACGGAGGATACAAAGCTCTCTAGCCAGTAATCGTTGCTCATTGTATCTGTTATCCACCAGACAGACACGCCCCCATCCCATGTTGGTCAATGGCGTCCGACCATTACGTTGCCCGAAGCTGTGGCTGATAATACCCCGCCATCAAACCAGCTTCCGAAACTAACGTGAAGAATTATGGTAAAGGAAATTCTGAGAAGCCTTGTATCCGGGTAAAAAGATCGCCCACTTGCTTTGGCCTTTAGCACTAGTGGGCAGTCTCAGATAAATATGTGGTGTTAGCGTCATCATTCTTGACTCGGCCTCAGAAATTCTTGCATATCTCCTATGTCGTGCATGGTTTCGTTGAATATTCGGGTCACGAGACCAAGCACCTTCATCCGGTTGTGTTCGCCCCGGGTCTCCCACAACTTAGACATCAACTCCCGGTTGATCTGTTCCAGTTGTTCTATGGTACAACCAGAAGTACGCTTAGTTAGCTCCGCCAAGAAGAATTCGGCGGCGCTATTCTCTACTTCTACCTGTTGATTCTGTGATGGACGTTGTGATAGAGGTCCTCCACTCGGTATTGGGTCCGTCGGTGCGTTCTCGGTGCTGGTAGCATTAGAGGATCTGACCGCCATGGGAGAGGCTTGACTTTGTGAGCCTTGTGAGAAACCAGCCAGCGGCAAATACGGTCGCATCATGCTGTGGTCTTGTGAATTGGGCCACAGTTCGTCACTTGTCGTAAATTGGCTAGCACCGGGATAGGATAGAGTATCTGGCAGGGTATCAGGTCCAGACTGCTCATGAAGACCGTTCGTTAATTGCGTACTTAAACCGGAGGATCTATTGGACGGATCCGAGGTTCGGGTAGTTGCCGCTTCATTGATGAGTGCTGACGGAGATACACCCACCGGCAATGATTGTACAGCTGAGACTTGCGAGATCCGGGTATTATCTCCGGGAGTAGCCACAGCGGAATCATCAAGGGACCGCGTGCCTATGCGAGGCCAGCGTGGTGGCTGCATTGCTAATGGATTATTCGCATGATTGTCGGCATCACCCATGTGGGCATCCTCGTCTCCACTTCGCGAAGGAGCGGATGCTCCATTCGTAGCAGCGTTGGATGAGCTATTCTCTGCGGTATCCCCTATGACCTGAAACTGTGCGGTGGTGGTATGCAGTCCTGTGGAACCCAGACCGTTATTGGAGGAGCTTCCATTATTGCTAGCACTCGAACGTGCCGCATCAAGGACCAACTGCATTGCTTTCTTTTTCCGAGAACGCTCTTCCTTTTCTTCCCGCCGTTTCTTGTGAGTCTCATACAGCCTCTCCCAATGGATCCCCATGTTTCGTAGCTTTTCGTCGACGTCTAAAACATCAACTTCTACATTGGCGAGAAGTTCAGAAGCTTTCAGCCAGCGTGCTCGATCGCCGATGCTTCCCGCGTCGCTTCTGAGGGCGCGGACATCCTTCAAAAACTCAAATGGTCGCCAGTAAAATCCATTGGCAAGCCTAGTTTCTATGATATTAACATCCAGGTTGTAGAAGAACTTGCCAGTGGCTATCTCGCGAAGACCAGGGTATCCATCCTCATCCTTTGCGAGCTCGTAGGGACGCGGAGGCGCGACATCAGCCCGGACATAATTTGGATCCGCCTCGTCTAACAAGTATTGGTATTGGGATTCCAGTATAACTGGGTACCGGAACTTTTGATATTTCTTGGAAATCTGATCCATTATCGGCTGCAGGTGAACCTTCATTAGATTTAAGGCCTGGCGATACCGAACGTCTTCATTATGGATCTCTTCCTTGGTTAATTTCTTGGCGGCGGGAGGGGGCGCGACGGGTAACTCTTCTAGCTGACGTTTCTTTCGATTCATAGGATCAGGGAAGTCTTGTGGGAGTCGGCGAATATGCGCAATAATTCTCGAGAAATATTCCTCGCGGTTTTCCTGTTACGCATTAATATCATGAAAACCTCGCTACATGCAAAGACACTTACTTTTAGAGGGCGGGCAATCTCGATGAGATTCAGTTTGGAAAATCCAAAGAGATCTCGCCGCAGCTCTATGCTAATATCTTTAAACTCGGTTTCGGTAGTGCCAAGTATCATGACTGGGTCGGTGGGATGAAGTGATCTCAGCATGCCCAAAAATGCTGTCAATGCAGGTCCAGACAAGGCATTATACCATGTGTCCACATTAGGTATAAATATAACGCTAGGCTTCTGACGCTTGACTTCCGTGAAAAGGCCTGTTAACACCTGTTCAGGAGGCTGGATAGAGTTAGCGACGACAAAGAGAAATTTTAAGACTTCGAAAGTACAAGAGTCTTACCCGTGAATCACCAATAACAGTTGCCAAGTCGAAGTTTTGGACATGAACACCTTCAAAATAGTGTAGGATGGCTGCACTAATATATGATTGCCCCATGCCGCGAATCCCGTAGACTAACAGCCGAGGCCGAAATGTGCGTGAAGTATCAAATTCCTGATAAAGCTGCTCGCGATCAAATCCGAAGTCGTTATCATTGTATGGTTCAAACATGGCCTCATCAAGAGCTGTGATTTTAGGCTTCCGTGGGAAGGAGCTGTCCAGTCTATCTGTGATGGCTTTGAACTGGTCTCGTAGAAGGGGCTGGATATATTTTGGAAGAGAGGCCGCGCCCGATGTCGAGGATCGTTCGGACGACGGGACAATCTTTTTCTTTGCGATGACGAAATCAGTCATTTGTATGTTCACTTTCTCAGGATCAACAACAAGTTTTTCCTTGGAAAGATAAATCTGTGGGTATGTGCGTTGGATTGCGTTCAAGGCGGCTTCTGTGCACAAGGCTCGTAGATCAGCGCCACCATACCCTTTGGCATCTTTAGCCAGCGACAGTTTGAAATCTTCGGACAAGCCCCAGTCTCTTGTGTGAATGTCCAGAATTGCTTTTCGACCGTCTACGTCAGGGAGCGGGAAATAAAATTCACGGTCGAACCGACCCGGGCGACGAAGAGCTGGATCGATATTATCGGGGCGATTGGTGGCACCAATGACAATCACCTGGCCTCGGCCATCCATGCCATCCATCAAAGCCAGTAAAGTCGACACAATTGAGGCGTGAATTTGTTCTTGTTTGCTGGAACGGACTGGAGCCAAGCCATCAATCTCATCGAAAAAGATGATACTAGGCTGCGTTTTCCGGGCCTCTTCGAAAAGAAGTCGGAGCTGCTTTTCTGCCTCGCCTACCCACTTGCTAAGAGCGTCAGCACCTTTGCGCATATAGAAGGTGATCTTCCTGCCGCCGAATCCGATAGAATTTGCAAGTGCCCGAGCAAGTAGTGTCTTTCCTGTTCCAGGAGGACCATGAAATAGGACGCCCCTGGGTGGGGTGACATGGAACCTCGTAAACATGTCTGGGTATAGTAGGGGCAATTGAACCATCTCCTTGAGCTGCTCTATGTGGCCTTCCATGCCTCCAACTTGGCTGAAGTTGACATTCAAGTCAACACCCAACGGGTCCGCATCGGCAAGAGCTTTGTGGTCTTTCACTTTACCAACATTTGGCGCAAGTGTACCCATTCTGTTCGGAAATCCATCCCCACTCGCGACTTGACCACCACCCAGAAGACCACGAGGAGTTGCAGGAGGATTTCCGGCCGCTCCAGTGCGACCATTAGCATCATCATCGCTGCTGTCAGAATCAACATTCAGCGCAGCAGCTCTAACAGCATCGCTACCCCATGGGCCTTCGGCAAGAGCCCCCTCTCCCGAGATACCTCCAAATGGACCAGCAAGCGTATGCAGGGCGCGAGTAGCGTTGGCTGTAGCATTAGCACGGCCGCGCCTACGAGCCGGAGTCGAGATCGTTGCTTCGGCTTCGTCCTCATCCATTTCGAAGTTGGCTTGATTCAAGGGAAGGATGGAGTAATCGACCTTTTTGACTCGGCGCCGCCGCTTTTCCTCGAAAAGGATCTCGGGAGAGCGCCGCCTACGCCGTCTTAGAGACTGGGAGTCTTCTCGAAGGTCTTCAAGCTCCTCCGCTAGCTCTTCTTGGTCGAGCACTTCCTCTTCACCAGATTCATCCGCATTCCGCGGCTTCCTGGATGATCTTCTGCTCTTTCCCGGAGTTCGTTTGCCCCGACGGCTTGGACTGGAATCAGCATCATCGTTCTCGCCTCCACTGCCCCTGCCTTCCGAGGCCAGGTCATTATCCTCTGAGTCGTTACCAGGTTCGAAGTCGCTGCTGGGTTCCTGAGCGGCCTTCTTTTGGCCGCTGCGTCCTCGTGTGAGGCGACGACGGGATGTAGCTTGATCATTCTCGGACGCATTTTCGTTATCAGCTTTAGCAGCATTCTCTGCTGCATGCCTACCACGAGTCCGTCTAGGAATCGGGACATCATCATCTTCGTCACCGTCGTCATTCACCTCTACGGTTTGCATCGGTTCATCTTCGTTTTCAACAGTTTCTCCGGAGTCAACTGCCGGTTCCCCTTCGTCTTCGACATCCATAGCATCCGCAGCAGGCTCAGAAGCTACTTCTGTCGGGTTCGGGGTATCTTCCTGGGTGGCTTCGCGAAGAGGAGAGGGTTGCCGAACGCTCTTACCACCACGCACCGGCCTACGCCGAATAGCAATATCAGGGCTCTTGCTCTTAGATCCTCTAGCAGGCCTAGCATGCCGTCCTGAATTAGAGAGTTCGACAAGCTCAGATTCCCCCTCGCGACCTTCCACCTCAGCTGTACGAGCTCGAGTTCGCCTAGTACCACCCGCAGGATTAGTGCCAGGCCCTGGCTGTTTCTTAAGCCAACCTGGTTTTACCTTGACCGTGACAATTTTACTAAGGCGTTGCGTCTTTTGGGGGGTAGCATCAGCTAGTTCATCCTTTGACTCCGAATCTTGACCCTCCTCATCTTCATCATCTGTACTCTCTTTGTAGTTGGTTTGTCTCGCAGCAGCTTTTCTCACACGACGGCCCGTGGTCGCATTTACAAGAGGCTCATCGTCTTCCTCATTGTCGTGAAACGAGCCTTCATCTTCGCTGGGTGAAAGGTCGTCTTCGTCTTCGTCAATATCAGAACCCCGGTATTTATTTACGCGATGCCGACTGCTATTGTGGCCGGCACGCGGCCTTTTCCGAGGACGATCGTTCCGATCGTCAGCTCCGGGCTCAAAGCTTTCATCCTCTGAGTCTGACTTGTTGGGATCGAATTCAATCAGGTTGTTGCGAGTCTTGCGCTTAGGTGCCATGGTTGATGTAAATAGGGAGAGAAACGAATCTGCAGACAACAAGTTAGAAACGTGGTCTTTCCAGCAGGGCAGCATTGCATTACTTGGAGGATTTTCTCGGAGTGGTTGGGCTCAAGGCCAAACGATCAGTGATACTCTGGCACCGTAGATAGAGTACGAGTTTCTGTAATCCATCTAAGGTCAGCAATCAAAGAAAGCCATTTCCACCATGAGGGTGTTCGAAATAGTGTTCGAGGCAAACGCGCATACTTAGTCGAAATATCTGGCTCTGTGAGTGAGAGATGGTCGGCGTCATTAGAAGCGTGCACAGATGCTCACGCTGTTCGTCGTCGCAAGCGAAACATTCGCAAGGCCTATGCCGTATAGCAAGAGCCTAGGCAGAGCCCGGAGATACCTAGATAGTGCGTAGGCACGAGGTGCACAAGGTGCACGAGGTGCTCGGGGTAATAAGCGTTCGGAGGGCGCGGGTGCGAAGAGACCAGACCGAGAAACAATGAAATAGAAGTGAACTAGTCCTCGAGAGAAAGCGTCGCGAGGTTCGGATAACAAAGTCGATGCGAGATGCGATTGTGATTGTAGATCTTGATCAATGACAGTGCTCAGTGTCGATATCCGGGTTGGTCATCGCGTGAGTTAGGGGCAAGGGGCAAGCGCCCGTAGTTTTCAACGCCCGTGTTAGCTCAAGCAGCAGGAAAACATGAATGACACTATTCTATGTGTGTCCAGTACGCGAAGAGTTTGCGGATCCAGGCGGAGCAATGGGAGACGCGATGGAAAAGGATGGAGGTAAGGCAGGACGGAAGGTGCGTACAGGGCAAGATGGCGCAGAACAGGAGCAAGCCCTGAGAGCTTTCCGGGGGCTGCGCGTCGCAGCAACAGGGCTCAGCAGCGTGGGTCAGACCAAGTGGGGCATGCACGGACCAGTGCAGGCCAATGCGCGCTGAATCAGCCAATCAAATTGTGTCGTCTTCTCGAAATCGAGCGCTAGATGAATAAACATCCAGCAACGTCACAACATCTGCAACAGACTCAATTCCTGACCCCCATACCATTTCTTTCAACCTCAAAATTAATCATTTTTTATGTCCCGATAATGAACCCATCCTTTCCTAAAATCACTTGATCATTTCATTTTCAGGGTCGCTTCACTAATTCCTACAGCTTCCTTTAATTTTCGTATCCAGCAATGCTAAAATGACAAGCCAAACTTACTACATGCAATTCAGTAAATGATTATCTTCAATATCAACAGCTTTGATGCGCTCCCCTCATTTGAGATCGTCCATGTCGGCGCTATAATGCGGCTCAACCGCCGAGCTCAGCCCTATGTTCCTCGGAAATCCGGCTCTGTGGGTATCGGTGCCAAGCTTGAAGTAACTGTCTCCAGCGAGCTGCCAGTACCGATCAGCTGTCACCATTTTTACCACCTGCCTACCATCTGCGTTGTTTATTACCTAATCATTCAAGTCCACTACAAAGTAGGTATCTAATCTAGTAGTACGGAATACTCCGCACAACACAGCACGTCAGAAATAATACCGCTACTTGACTCACACCAACTTAAGCAACCTAGCAGGATCAAGTAAATTCATAGCTAGGTAGTTTGCAATTACTCTTCGGGGGGAAATAATATGTAGTGAGTCAACCGTATGGTGTATGCGTGATCTACCGACTTTCATACCTCATTCTTGCTGAGTCAATCATTCTAAGGCCAAGGTATTCCCACAATATTACGATACAGATCTGGATACTGGGCAAGCAAATGGGTGACTACTTGAACCACGCCGACTTGAATACTCCCAGCACTCCGGAATATGCCGGTTCTCCTAGAGATGATCTAGACTTATTGGAAGAGACTATTAGCAGACGCCCAAGAAATAGTAAATGGACCACTATGCCATGGCTTGCATGCCCCCTCATCCCTTGTACGAGGTAGGTGTAACTGTAGGTATGTGCTATCAAGTACTTCGTACTCCGTATGCTGCTATGAGATACTTCGTACCTACTGGTATTCCACGATGCCGGGCTTCCCGACGCGTAGGGTCTGAATAGGGCTGATGTGTATCCACTCAGCGACCCTGTTTTTCCCCAGGTGACTAACCAGCTGTGTAACGGATAACATCCTGATTGGCTTCTCAAGCACAGCGACCCCACTTCCATACATCACTCTCTCATCGGTGACCATTCACGGCGTAGCAGTGCCGTTCAAAGCACCTTGCACCGGAAGCTGGCACCTTGGTGCTCAAGGCATCAGCATGAGGGCCAATCAATGATGCTCCTCCCAGCCATATCTCACTTTCCAGTAGCTGATCATCCAGCATACTGCATATCATATAAATAAC
This sequence comes from Nemania sp. FL0916, assembly GCA_022578715.1. Taxonomy (NCBI): domain Eukaryota; kingdom Fungi; phylum Ascomycota; class Sordariomycetes; order Xylariales; family Xylariaceae; genus Nemania; species Nemania sp. FL0916. The sequence goes on along the minus strand of MU390257.1, from coordinate 43,943 downwards.
GCGTATCAGGCACCTACATCTCCCTTGACCTCCAGCCAGCTGGGCTTCTCACCCACCATTTCGCGGAAGTGCATCTTGTCCACGCGCAGTACATAACATTGTCCTTGTTTGACTGAGCTCAGCCTGGGGCAGATAGCAGTACAACGCTCGTCTTCGCTGTGTCACGGTGCACCTTAAGCAAACCCCTAAAGCTGGGAGTATAGCTTTTCAACTGGTCGGCCACCAATTCTGCCAATCATGAGTCCTAATCGAACTACATCTTCCCCCCGTCCTTCCTTTGATGACAAGTCCGAAGCTCGCCGACAGGACAGCTTCGGCTCTGACTTCTCTATTCAGACTAAGGTCAGTCACCCTTCATCCATGATGCGTTTTTCCGGAAGTCGGTCCGAGGGCTAACTCTTTTGATACGCAGGGCTCTCCGACATTTGCCCCTAGCTCTTGGTTCAAAAGAACTGGGTCCAACGACAGTGATCAAAAACCGAACTTTGGCACAGTCAATCGATACACCCACTGCGGCCGCCATACCGACCAATTCTTATTCGGTGGTCACTCTATCTCCGATTCGATTAAGGATCTTATGAGAAAGAAGGAGTAACCAACCATACACCACAAGGAGGAACAGTGCGGCTTGAAATTATGTTAAATTGAGATACCCTTTGCTGTTTTGAAAGCCTGCCGACCTGAAGTTATATAAAGAGCATCAGGCGTTGTAGTGCAATTATGTCCATACCCATAGCAGACCATCGAATGCTAAAAATGTTATGACAAATGCCGTTTCAGTTCTTGATCTGCTATCTTTGTTCTATACTGTATATATCAACTTACCGACGAAAAGTATATACCTTAGTTGAGCTAGCTTGCTCGCACCTACTACCCGTGAATAAAATGACTGATATAGTGCGGTACCTGCGGTTAAGGAAGACAAATATTTCCACGCTCGAGTTCGTACGAATATATTCTACAGCTACATCGAAGCTGGTTCTCGTTGACGAAGCTCCAATCTATTGGCTTTAGGTCGCCAATGCGCATAAGGAGGCGCCGACTGATTTCCCACGGACCTCGCTTCCAGGTCCCTACTTAGGTAGCGCCACTAGTTGATGACTGATATTCAACATCACACCTTGCTCTCCCTATGATCTAGCGAAACACGCATACCTACCCGCCCCGTATCTATTGCTAGGAGTCTATTACATTTGGAAGCTTTAGGACGTTCGTGATCACACATGGAGTCCTGTCCTTATCTCATTTGGCCAACCCTCCAGGGGCGCCATAGACACAACCCGTGTTTTATTAGAAAAAGGCACGGGGTCGGATAAACGTCTTGGCAGGGGTCGTGGTGTCACGGGTTATCTGGAGTGCGAGAGCTGAATTTCAAAGCACATCTGTAATAACTAGTGCAAGGACTCATATAAGTAGTAGTAGATAGTGACGGTCACAAAGTCCTCATACTATACAACTAGACCTAGAATAGCAATCCAATTATCGTAACTTAGGTCATTCGCCCGATGATATTGTATATCCGTCTAACGTTCCGGTTGATTTTTCAGGGAATCTAGTATTGTCTTCCGTTCACCTAGCAAAGCCACCTGACCAAACTGACTTGATACCCCAACGAATTATATATAAATGTCCCTTGCTATGAGGGGCCGGTAGAGTCTTTGAAGCTCTGCTGACACATTTTTCGGAAAGGTATCCCGTCAATACACAACGCAAGAACAGCAAAGTCGATATAATGCACTTCCAAACCCCTATTCTGTCTGCAAAGAGCCATCATGCTTTTATTACTAACTCAAAACATGCTGCATCAGTTCACTATACATAACCGCGCGGCTTACATGCTATTTCATACTAGGGTTGGTATTGCTATGACTGGTGTCGATGAATATCATGTTTGATTATACGTCGTTGTGATGGCGGTGACGGTTTCCGAGCGCACACCAGCAAAGCTAAGTCTTCTGTAGCTGTTTATTAATCAAGGGTAGCTGGAATTATACAAATAATATATCTACATAGATAATTTTGTATGCCGCCGTGAGTTTTATACGGTTCGTGCTAACCATTAGTCTATACTCGTGATGGAGAGGAAAGGGGAGCCCATCACTCGTTTTGGGAAGACCGTCGCGGCTTGGCTATCTAGGGACGGCTTTATCTGTATATACTAAGAAGGTAGAGGATTCAGGGTATATGGTCCAAAGATTGGTTATATTTTACGTTTTTAAATGGTTTGGGTGAAAAATGAATCATGCGTCTCGTACTACATCGCATTGTCACAGGTAACGGTAGCAGGAGCTCAACGTATACCATTCGCAGTAGAACAGATAAGTATCTGAAGCCTCAAGTATCGGTTCATTTGAGCAGGCCTTTGTTCAGATAGGAGATATTGAGAGAACAGGATGAATTTGTATTTGACTCATGTACCTATCGGTTGCCGGCTAGGAACTGCTGCGTCAGCACGTCACTTGCATTATTATCACGATACATTCCTTTCCGGCGGGACACGGCAGGATATGTTTACATGCAGTGTAATGATTGAATTCATGTGTAATTTAGAGCCATCCTGGTGAAACGCCGTAACTTTGATTCCTTGGAAATATGTTGACGTTGATATTAGGTCAGGTGAAATGTGAAACAAGAGCAGCGTTCGAGCCTTTATCTAACCAGTAGGCGAGCGTAATGACTAAACTCTCCAATCCCAAGATACCACGTGCTCAAGGCCCCCCTGGAGCTGGCTGGGAAGTATACGGGCCGTAAATAATGCCGGCTACGATCGGGGTTGTCATCGTACTCTTGTTGGCCAGTTATTCTCGAGAATCGTTCGACATATATAGTACGAGCACCATCGTCTCCATATAGCCGGCCAGTTTGTGTATCATTCACGCGTCTGTGGGTGATTACGGCTACACCACAGCTACTGTGTCACGGAGAATAGTCGATAGTGCATTCCCGGTGTGACGCGGAAGTCGTGCACCTATACGACCAGCATAAGTTGTGATGCCTGTTCATGAAAAGATATTTACCTAATAGCAAACCGAACGCGCTACAAATTCCGAGCCTTGTGATGGAATGATGACCTTGATTCATTTTTGTCCTTGAAGGTCCACGTGAGGGTAGAGACTAGAGACTCGTTAAATATCAAAAAGCAAGGCTCTCATATGACATCGTCGATGGGCATTCATTCCAAGATCTGATCGCAAGAAAGCTGCAGTCGGATGCATTCTGCAGAGAAACGAAATGTTAATGCGTTGCAGTAACGTGTGATCTCAGAGCCTACCGATACTCTTGATCTCGGTCGGCCTGTGACACCGCATTCGGCTATAGACGTCTTCCGACTCCAAGAGGTCGGTATTTCCCGTCGGCTATGGGTGCTCCGAGGAATACATAATATGTTGAGAGACCTCGAACCAGGTTGACAGGGACAAGGGACAGAAGTTAGCACGTTGGGCCAAACGTTTCAAGATTGAAACTAAAAGCAGATGGGTCTGCATATGTCGAGTTTGTTTGCCGATGATCTTCGCAAGATTGCCGGGACAGGCAGATGAAAAGCTTACCGAGGTATTCGGATTGCGGTTTCAAAGAAGAAAAACGCAACAATTTGATCTTGGAATCTGCAGTCCATATAGCGGCGTTTGTGAATCTCCCTAAGTACCTAGATTAGCTATCCCGTGTATGCGAAGTCTCTCGGGATGGACCGATCGTGACGTAGGGCTCGCTCGCACATTGCAGAACTTATCACACGGCTGCTAGGCAAAACATTCAACTTAGATTCGCCTCGGTAGAAAGTCCATCTCAGAGTACGTGCACCTCGCCGCCGTTAGGGCCCCGTGTTTGCAGTGTCGTATAATGAAATGGAATAGGGACAACAAAACATGAAAGTCTTTCGAGCTAGTCAAAGATATTACATACATGACTATAGGAACATCTGGTTAGAACTCCATCAATTTAGAATTGCAAGATATACCATGGAGAGTAGGTTTTAGTGCCACATAATGAGTGCCGGCTTGATCAGCTGTTCCCGCCGACGTCGATAAGTGACAACCATGCAGCCTCGGATGCATACAAAGCCTCTAAATTCAAGCGCCAAGATAACACGTCTAGATATTAAAGACATTGTTATATGCATGGTCATTGTCGACAAACATGCTAACCGATGGCCACAAAAACATTGAACAACCAAGATTAGAGCGGCTGGGCAAGGAAGGTGAAATTCAGGTTATGCATCACAACAGCGTCGAGCCAATCGACGAATGCTATATTACACATACGCGCGCACACACATCCATGCGAGGAACGGTTATATAGAGTGAAATATGAACACCAGTTTATTATCATGCATTCACGGATGTAAAGAAGTACCGTGAACACCTGGTTTAGTTGGCATATTTCAATGCCGACAATACTTATCATATGTACGGCGAAAAGCGGAGAGAGCGCCGTTTTACGCCACTGAGACACTTACGGTCCCGGATCGGACTGACAATAATTAGACGGCGGCTTTTGTCTCATATTGACTGGCATATAGATTGTCAGGCTGTATGCACATCATGGTGATATCAACCAGGGGCTCTACTGTGGCATTCTTCTTTAGCGTGCACACAATCGTCCCGAACGTACGAGTCTATATTCTCTTGGCGAACTCGGCAAGAAAATGACTTGCAGCGTCTAGTGTACTGTATGTGATAGCTAGTATCAGAGGCTGCAGGAACTTTCTCCTCTCGCAGGAGGAACCTTGCGGCGGTGAGGAGAAAGCATCTGGCCCACGTGTTTGCTCGTTTTGCGTTCATCTCTGCGTTCATCGCATCCGTTGGTGCAGGAAAACACGCTATTTCTAGAGTAAAGCACGATGATGCAACTCGATGATTATTTACACTAACAAAGTTGCGAATGACGATCAGGGGAACCGTCTTGCACCAGGGGCGAATAGGTATCATTCCACAAAAACTACCACTTACACTAGAGTATAACGGTTGAATCTGGCCTAGATGGTAGCGCGGGGGTAATACTCTTCATACTGTTACATGGACGAAGACACTTACATTAGTCTATCGTGGTAGTGCACACCTACAGAGTATAAGCACGGTACTTCGTACTTTATGGGTATACCCTAACATAAGTAGGTACAGTACATATATGCCTACACTAGGTCCGACCCTAGAGGTATATACAAGAGTATAGCTGCCGATCGCAACCCAGATAGTGTACATTTCTCGAGCGACAGCCCACTTCACGATAGTAGCGCGCTTGGAGTGGTGACTGAAACCGCCGATCCAGCCCGTCGGAGACCATCCGACTCACACACAGACTTTGGCTTGATCGTTGAACGTGGAGTCCAAAATCCTCTAGCCAGAACTCTAGCCATGGCCAGGCAATTTTCAGATTGCCATCTTATGATACATATCTATGCTAATAGTGCTAAGTCAAGAGGAGTGGTTGTGGCATTTGGCCAGTGTAGTCTGTCTGCCAACTGATCATTACAACTCAGCTTAGGTAGATGAGCAAAAAGAACACCAATTGCTAATGGCATTGAATACTAACCGATGACGTTGTACGCTATTATCCGTGGACACTAAGTAAGATTTAAGATATAATAATCAAATCGGACTGTTTATTTGTCAGGCGCAGAGCTGCAATTCGAGAATTCGAAGGTAGAGACAACTACGCGACGAGTTCACACAGTGCCAGAAGCTGTTGCCCATAATAGCGTTTGTAGCTGACGATCCGTATTTTCTCTCAACTACGAAGTAATTACGTGGTAGGTACGGAGAAGCTGTGAGCTCACGCTAAACTCTTTCGACACAATACCTAGATAAATTGTTCTGTCTCGTGTAGGCGATGTCTTCCCTAAAGACTAACAGGCGAACAATCACTGCGTATCAACCCAACCTACCAGTAAAATACAATACAGGCTCCGTGAGCTATGTGGTTTTTACTGGGTAACGGAGCCTGTTAGGTAGAGTTAGGGACCGAGAAAACCAGGGTCTACTACCCAGTACTGGCCCGGCGTAAACGGTTTCTGTAGTTCTGTACTTCGTAGGTACGAGATGGTTTAAATACGACTTAAATTCTTAGTGTAGACCGTCAACTAAGAGAGCTGGTGATCACCAAATGGATTGTACGCAACTAGCTCTTGTTCAATTCCATAATACCGGCACTGACTTGCATCACGGTGCACAGCTGCCAGCTAGGGCGAAAGAAGGCATGTAGGGAGGTCGTGTTTACGGAGTATTATCCTACTTCGTACTAAATATTAATTACCTACTCCGTACTATCCATCTGATTCGGCATGGAGCGTGGGCATTTCTACTCAAAACCAATACTCCTGCTTGTACGTACGATAATAATGCAACTCTGTAAGGTTATGCTAAAGACTGCCTGCGGTGGATTGTCCAACGTTGATGACCGCCCAAGCCCCTTGCTGTTGCTGGTCTAGCGCGACAGTAATCAATGCTGTGTTGATCGATACCACCAATGAGCTGACAATAAATTTGCGTCGAAACTGGAGGAGCCTGGGGGCCTGAATATGCCAAGTCGCGGTACTTGAAACCCCCTGAACAAACACGTATTCAAAGCCAGTGAAGAATCTCCTATTCTGTACAGTACCTATATCGGGCTTGCTTCTAACGCTCCGATCCCTTGTTTACCTACCTATCTGAGAGTTTCCTTTTCTTTTTCTTCTGCCCTCATTCTAGAAACTGTAGCGGTCAAGAATCGAGAGGGATCTGTATCATTCTCTCCAGTGCTTTACACGATCCTACCAGTATTCATGTTGGATTGGCCGGCAAAGTGTTTGCAATATGCTTAATGCCCAAACGGAATTGTTTTCTGTTTTCTACCAGATTGATTCTTTGATTTTCTACAGCGGATATCCATGCTTATTTCTGTGGGTGTGACTGAAGGAGGAAAGATCTCAATCGTCACATAGTGTAAGTACCTATGCCTGACTGCCTGCTTGATGAGACCTGTCCTTGGCTCCATGCTGCATACAGCTGGGCAGAGATACGAAGCATAGAGCTTAAGACAGCCGCCATACTTAAACGGTACTTTGTATGTAGTTTATTCCTGCTAGCTATGTACAGTACCTACATAAGGTACTCATTTGGCAAGAAGGCAACCACTGAGATCTACGACCATATTTTTCAGGTTACTGGCATGGAATCGTGCCAGCTCCAAGTATTACATGCATTGTTTGGATACTAAAATGAGGAGTATAGATGAATAAACGCGGAGGTGCAACGAAGTCTCCTTCAAGTTGGTGGATAAGGCACATTTCTCTAGGGGCTCAGCACTAGCCTCCCTCCCTGGTAACTATTCCGACTCTTTAGCGTCTCTTAGGGAGTTAGTGTAGGTACCTGTATGCTGTAGTGTTGCATTCTTTAGTGCCAGTCTAAAGTCGACTGCTGGGGCGGCGCCCTTCTACAGTAGCGTACAGTAGCGAGGTGTTGTATACGCGCTGCAGGTGCCCTGGAACCCTTGCGCGTTCAGGGGAGAGAGCGCGGCGTAGTCTGCTACTTCGTACATACATTTGGTACATACTGTGTAGGCATGTTAGGCCATGGGCGTCGACCTACCTACCGAACTACCTATCTCGTGGAGGTGCATGCTGCAGGGCACCATGCACCCGCTGGTATGCGCCCCCGATACCCACAACCGTCCTGCGATCTTCCCTGCCATTGGTACTTCGCGCTCCTGCTTCGTCCCCAGAATCACTTGGCCATTTCATTCTGTGTCGATGCAGTCAACCTCCCATTTCCTCCTCCTTCCATCCCAAATGTCCTTCTGAATACCATCATTCTCTCCTTCGCGCCCTCCGTCACCCTCCCGTTCGTTCTTCCCTCACTTGTTCTTCTCGGCCTAGTAGTACATACTCTTCTTTCCTGCTTTCGGGTCTAAGACAATTTTTCTCCTTGACGTGAATCTTCTGCCTTCCCCTTTGCTGAGGTCTGTTGTCCCCCTTTAACCAGGACCCCCGTCCGCCCATCCCTTTTCATCCAATCTTTCCTACAACATTGCTCTCCTTTGCAGCCAGTCTCAAGGTCCTTCGCCTTCTGTTCCGGCCCAACGTCCATTTCCGCACTTAAGAGTTCCCCGAATCTAGACCGTCGCGTCCGTTTCTTCGTGGCTCGTGTTGACATCGTGACAAGTCTTTCCCATGTCCTTCCATTAGACCATACCGTATACCTCCCTTCGTGTCTCTCGTGGCACTAGAGGCTCGACTATTTCACCAATTGCCCGTCCGTCTAATACCCAGTTGACCGCGGTGCTCGATCCTCTGGCGTTGCTACGGTAAAAGTAGTAGCCGGAGATTTCTTGTCTCTTCTGGGTCGCGGGCGTCCTTTCTTTCCGACCATCTACTTCTATCCGGACGATTCTCGATACAACAGTCACTTGTTCTCGGGGCGCCATAAGCTGTTCAAAGGTACAAAGACTCGAACCCTCTGCCGAGTTTTCAAGCATTGTAGGCCTGCGTTAAAGCTACGACTTAATAATACTTGTTTCGGTTCCACTTTACAATCCTGTGATGACCTAGGCTGCTGGCTAACTTGGGCAATCACCAGACTTCTTAGGTTCCCTCCGCAATCTTATCAATACCGTGAGACGCGTTCGATAGTGAGAGTCACTGGGAAGACGCGGCCTTGATACGAAGAGGCCACCATAACGCAGCTCCCTAATTTTTCTACCCTCTTAACATGGCTGCACTGGTCCAAACATATCCTCAGCAATCTGGAACTGTGACCCTGCTGCAAACTAGACCAGAATCGACCACGGGAATCATGCCAGGCACGCCACAAGGACATTCTGGTCAGGTGTATGGCAATCCCCAAAGAAATGCATACCATGGGTCGTCAGGCAGCCTAGGGGCTCAAACTGGATACCGAAATGGCAGTGTGGCTCCCATCCAGCCGTATGCATTCACTTCGACGCCTAATCTCGCGAGTACTGGGCAGTTATCACAGCAAGGAGGATATCGAACCTCTTCCGGAACCACGGTACCCACCCTGCCGCAATTGGTAGATACTAGAATGCAGACCATGGCCGCGGCTCGTCCCCAGTCCAACTTCACTTCAACCCAGCCCACCTTTGCACAAGTGGTTGCTAATAAGGCATCCCCTGAGAGATATCGGCGACCAGCACTAAGACAAACAGATTCATCATCGGCTACAGCACAGTCTCAACATCCCCAGAGTACAGCCGTGTCGTTCGGCCCAAGCGTGGTCGCACCAGTCCAGCTCTACAACTCACGGGCTGGACCGTGGACACAAGGACCGGTTGCTGGTAGACCCCAAAGCGCACGTGGTTCTTCAACTAATGCGACGATGGACGACATGCAGCTCTATCGTCAACCTGCCGAAGATGAGTCTAAAAGATACCGTCGACGCAGCATTCACTCTATCAACTCGTCGGATCATTTCAATGTTCTGGCCCCGGAGAACGCGAAACCGACAGCCGAGCCATCCCAACCTGATGGATCAACCGGCGCTAGGAAACAAGGCCATGGAAAAGATCAACGGCCAACAAGAGTTGTCCCACTTCCCCCTCCAGCAAACAATGCCTCCCATGTCAGAAATGGCAGCTCGGAGAGTGTTGTCTCCAGCCACAGTAGCAATTCTCGGCCATCTTCAGTGAGTACTCTATGCATCCTTGCCTCCACAAGCCTCATTGTCCCGATCAGACTGTTCTGGTGACGATGCTAATTTGCTATCCACTCAGTCAGCGAATCGAAACTCGAATGCATCCCCACCTACTGGCAGCCCCACTTCGACCTCCTCTCTGTCTGGGGAGAAAATCGCGGCTCATGAGCAGCCAAAACCCGCCAATGTACCGCATCGAGGTTCATCTACTGATGTCGGCAAGCGAGTCCTTAACCCATCACCACTATCTAATCCGGTCAACATGGCGTCCGGGTCACCGTCCAACAAGGAGGGCGCTGTCCCTGCTTCATCACCCACGAAGCCGCCGACATCGTCTCATGGGGCCACTGCCGATAGCCCGGCCGCTAAACAGCTTGCTGCTATCAACGAAAAAGGAGCGAGAACAAAAAGCAAGACTTCAAGATTACGAAGGGCATTCTCATTTGGTAGTGCTGCGGAACTTAGGAAAGCTACGGGACAGGATATTACGGTCGAATCCATCAGGGCTGGCGAACCATCGCGACTACATAAAGATCCCCGCGCTGAAGATTTATATGAAGAAGAGCAGGCACGGATTGCACAGAAGCAAGAAGAAGGGGGAATCGGCAGCAGTATCTATTCCGGTACAAAGCTCTTTTCAGGCTCGACTGATAACTTGTCAATATCTTCCACGGCATCATCGGCTTCGATCATGCTCCGTAAGATGGGACGTGGCGTGAAGAAAGGTGGTCGATCACTGGTTGGCCTTTTCAGGCCCAAATCCATGATAGGGTCACCAAATGAGGAATTGGCGGCACCTGAAGTATCTCTTGCCACTGTTTCGATGGTTACTGTTGAAGCAGAGCGTGACCGTGTCAACGTAACTACCAACGCAGAGCTTACTCAGACCACCGGAACTGGCTTCCCTCATCTGGAACGCAACTCAATTGACGCGACGAAGAATCCAGAGAGCCTGAGTTCCGATCGCCCGGATACATCCAGCGAGAATTCGGCTGCAAGGAAGAGTATAATTGGGAGCGAAAAGGAACGAGCCGAAGTGCTCGCTACCATCCGCAAGGGGATTTTGAAGAGTAAGTACATAATAGAAGACGAAGGATTGATAACAGACCAACAGCTGACAACAATACAGCCCGGAGCAACTCACCAACACCCCCTAGCAGGGGCCCTGAAATCAAAGGACCAACTTTTGACCTCCCCACGATCCCGAATGTTGCCGACTCACCCAACTCCAGCGCACCTAGCACGCCTAATGATGACGTCCAAACCCACAGGCGCAATGGATCTGTTGCGATTGGGAACGAGGATTATTTTATGTCGGCATTGCGACTACGTCAAGATACCAAAAGCGCACCAGCGACCCCTCAAGCAGGACATAAGCGCAACGCTACGTTCAGCCCCCGGATCGTGTTCTACGACACATGGCCCAGCGGAGAGTATGATCGGCGCGGCGAAATTGCCACATGCAACCGCCTGACCCCGATGCTCGCGCAGCAGATCAAAGAAGAATTGAATAGCTTCAAGATGGTTCGTCTCTCCTCTGTCAGGTGTGATGGACGCCATTATACTAATTCAGCTTGATAGGAGATGGAAGTTCACGAGACGTCGAAGATATACACGCACTTTTTCTGATGACAACAAAACAATTTCACACAAGGCATTCCAGCGAGACTTTCATTTTCCCATTCAAGGCAATAGACTCGTCTTAAAATTTCCGGCTCTCGTCCAACGCAACGGCGTCACACGGGGCCAGCATAGTAAGGTGTCGGGGCGTTTTCGAATTTGTTTTTACGTCAGCTATCTCACGCCCATTACCAAGCTATCGAGCTTGACCATGGTTTTAATTTTAAGAGGGAGGATGAGGAGAAGTGATTGGCCTCGACAGTGCGTGGTCAAATGGTGGTAGTTCTACGGACCCCCTGCCGTATTAGGTGCCATGTGCCATGTGCCATGTGCCGCGCATCGAGGTCGTCTGGCGTCATTTTCTGGTACGATGGCACACGGATAGCTCCTTCCACTTGCAAGAATAGGGCAATGGAGCACACACGGGACAAAAGACCACGGCTACGGATACGACAAGCGATTTTCGGATCACACCAGGCCACAATTTCTTTGTCTTATCTAATTCGGCGGGGCGTTGAAAGGCCGAGATTTTGAAGCAAGCATAGAACTAGCTATCTATGTACGACGATATCGCTGTCGAATCGAGGCGGGGGCGGAGAGGGCGGAGAGTCGGGCCAGGGAGGCGGCCTGGTGCATAACAAGCAGGCAAGACTTGTGTGTGTCTTGCCGAAGGGGGGCTTGAAAGTTTATTGAAGGCAATTTGTACTTTTAGCGGGGACTCAGCAATACAGCAAGGGGATGGGAGCAATGAATAATAATACACAGCGAACAGCAGATTTCTATGTGAGGATAGTGGTCCTGATACCATGGGTTTCATTGAGCACTCGAATTTAATCCTGTACTATTTCGAAGGCGGCATTGATATGGCGCGCTTCGAGGGTAACAGCCTCTCGTCTGTTTTCTTACATACATAGGTACCTAACGTACTTCGTACTACTGAGTAGTATACTGTGCATAGCCGGGAGGCGGGCGGATACGCAGCACTTTACGCGTATGCACAGAAGGTGAGAGAGGAGTTGGGTTATCTGAAGGACTTCATGCACGGTGGAATACGAGATGCACTAGTTTCTTACCCAGCTAGCTCGGTCTTTTAGAGAGCCGAGGCACAACCCCTGCTCCAACTGTCCATCATACTAACTCAATCTGACAACAACTGTACACCAATAGGAACTCGTCATGCACACGTGGGGAAGCTGCAGCGTACTAAAGTCCGCTAGAACTTTAGTTACTTGACAAGTGGGGAGAGGGGTTCAGATAATTAGGAACAGCCTACTAGCTCTAGAGGGAAGATTGTTTTAAAAAAAAAAGTTGACGGCCACTTGCCATTGACAACCGAACCAATATACTCAGCCTCGGCACGCAGCCTGATTAATTGAACGCCGATAATCGGGACTTTTTTTTCCTACCTGTTACTACGACTTGCAAGATCACCAAGAGTGGCGCTGAATCGCGTTCGTTCGATAGCGGTTGGTCGCATTTGGAGCCGTCTGCTGCTCCGCCGCCGCATCCGCGCGATGGCTACCACGACTGCGACCGCGACCGCAACTGCGACTGAGACTACAACCGCGACTGCGGCGGCTGCGATGTCAATCAAACCTAAATTACATGGCCGCGCCTTCTACGAGAGCCTTGGTAGCCCCAAGTTTGTGGTGGCGCCTATGGTGGACCAATCCGAGTTTGTACGCTGCCACGGCCTTTCTTGTGTTGCTGCGTTCCCGCGTTCCCGGTTTCTTGGTTTCCCGCAGTCACCCTTCCTAGGCTGTACAAGCCATGTATATCGGCTGTGCACACGTCTAACATGGTATGACAGGCATGGCGAATGCTAACACGGTCTTTCCTGACGCCGCAAGAAAACGCCAAGCTCCTCGCATACACGCCCATGTTCCATGCGCGCCTGTTCGAAGAGAACCTCAAATACCGAGATACCCATTTCCAAGCCACGAAGCAACCTACCGAACCGATAGATCCGATAGAACCGATACAGACGACAGATAAGACAAAGGCGACGGAGGACTTGTTTCTCGATGGCAACCCGCGCCTCGACCGGCCTCTGTTCGTGCAGTTCTGCGCCAACGACCCCGAACATCTGCTCCGCGCTGCTCAGAAGGTGGCGCCGTACTGCGATGCCGTCGACCTCAACCTCGGCTGTCCCCAGGGCATTGCGCGCAAGGGCCACTACGGCGCGTTCCTGCAGGAGGACCAGAAGCTCATCTACAGTCTGATTAACAATCTGCACCGGCATCTGTCCATCCCCGTGACCGCCAAGATCCGTATCCTGGAAACGAAGGAGGACACCCTAGCCTACGCGAAGAATGTGCTGTCCGCAGGCGCCAGCATCCTGACTGTTCACGGCCGCCGGCGGGAACAGAAGGGGCATTTGACCGGCGTGGCTGACTGGGCCTACATCCGCTACCTGCGCGATAATCTGCCGAAGGACACCGTCATCTTCGCCAACGGCAACATCCTCCAGCACGGTGACGTGCAGGCGTGTCTGGATGCTACTGGTGCCGACGCCATCATGAGTGCTGAGGGAAACCTCAGCGACCCCTCTATATTTGCCGCCCCACCGCCGCTCGAGCAGGAAGGACGCGAATATTGGCGCGGCTTAGACGGCAAGGGCGGCTACAGGGTCGATGCCGTCGTAAGACGGTATATCGATATTTTACACAGATACGTCTATGAGCAAGCGCCGCCAGAGAGGAGGCCGCTGTTCGTCGTCGGTGATGACGAGGCCTGGCTTCAGGAATCAAGCGACCACGAAGAGGAGCCGCCGCGCAAGAGGGCGAAGCGGGATAGTGCAAATTCACGCGCGACGTCTCCCAATATCGTGGCAGTTCGACCACATCTCTTCCACCTTCTGCGCCATTTCGTGTCCAGACATACCGATATACGCGACATGTTGGCCCGAACAACGCCTAGTGACATGCCGGGCGTCGAGAAGGTTCTAGATGCGGTGGAAAGGCGCGTTGCGCAAGGCCTGATAGATTATGAAAGGACGGGCGGGAAGAGCTTAGAGGAGGAAATACTTCCTACAAAGCCTAAAAAGGCACAAGGGGCTACGGATCCGCCTAAGGATGAAGAGAACGAGAAAAAGGAGAAAGAGCAGGAGAAGGAGGAAGAAGCCACCCCGGAGCAAGACCCAGAAAGCTCGGCCGCCACAGTCAAGGCGTGTAAGCGGCCCTGGTGGGTTGTTCAGCCCATCGTCAGGCCGCTGCCGAAAGAAGCTCTCGCGAAAGGGAGTATAAAGATGTCGAAGAAGGAGAAGAAGAAGCAAGAACAAGCAGCTGTGGCGGCAGCCACAAAGGAGAAGACAGCGGCATCGGATACTACAATTATACAAGATGCTGATAAAAACATATCTGGGGACCAAAAACTGCCCCAGGCGCTACAAGATGAACTGACGACTGATAAGCTTGTTAGCGGATAGACATAGACACACATATATATAACACTTGAAGTATATATAATGATAACATGAGGTATGATGATACGTATAGCCACTGGCGCATCTGTTCTATGTGTGGATTACTATAAGGATATTGACTAAGTGTATATCAATTCAAGTTCGGCATCAAGAAGGTAAGCCAGTACTTACACAGCACTATAAGGAATTAGAGGACTATATGTGTTCATGCTAGATGGCCCTATAGTCGGATATTTGCAACTCTTGCTAGGGTGAATATATCGATCTATCTATATATCTTGATAATGATATCTGTCGCATATGTCCTGCCCGTATATAGCCTACAATATCTACTCGCTACGAAACAGCTGCTCAACTAGATCACCCTCTATCCCGTTATATGTCTCGCCGACTCATTATCATCATCTTTCCCCCTATCTACCACCACGCTAAACGAGAGTCTCTACTTCGTCTTCCTCGCCTCCTCACCCTTCCTCCTCTCAAGCTCCTCCTCAATCCTCTTCCTCAACTCCTCCTCGCCCTCCTGCGTGACGGCGTCGCGCTCCCAGTTCAAGATAAGCACCGAGGCCATGGGTCCACCAACAAGAAACCAGAAGCCCATCTTGCCCAGCATGGTAGCGACGCTGGGGTTCTTGACCGTGCGCAGGTACAGGTACATGGACCAGAGCACGAGGGGTAGCGTGCCGACGTACAGGTCGTAGTGCAGGAAGTGCTGGGCGAGCACGCCGAGGTCCCCGGATCTGTACGTGGCCGGGTTGACGCGCGGCGCTCGGTACCACGGGTACGGGATAAAGGTGTCGGCGAAGGAGATGCTGCGGAACACGGGCGCGTAGTAAGGGAAGGCGTGGCTCAGGAACTCGCGGCCCGGCTTCGGCATGAGCGTGGCGAAGACGATGGGCAGGTGCGTGGTGCCGCAGAGGGCGAGCGCGAACTCGTAGACGCCGCGCACCCCGACCATGTACCCGTGGCCGTGGGTCGTGGGCTCGTTCTCCTCGTTGACGGGCTGCAGGCTGCCCAGCAGGTAGTAGCAGCCGTAGTGTAGGAATCCCAGGGCGCCGATGGCGAACACCGGGAAGGGCTGCCACAGCGCGATCCACTTGTAGTGCGTGGCGGCGAGCTGCCCGAACAGCCGCGGCATGCTCATGAAGATGGCCGGCGCGATGAAGGTGGCCGTCACGGCCATGGGCAAGAGCGCCATGTCCCAGAGGTACACGAACAGGGCCCTTCGCGCGCCATCGCCGTCGCCGTTCCGTAGCTTCGCGACGGGTGAGGTGAAGAGGTGCAGCGCGAGGTATAAAGGTACCGTGAAGGTCCAGGTCAGGTTCTGGAAGATCAGGCCCACGATCCCGATATACGACACCAAGCGCCCGCGGTTCCCCGCGCGCTTGGCTTCTAAAACTAAGAGCGTCCAGCCGGCCGCGAGCTGCGCCATCGCCCACACGTAGTACAGCGTCGCGTCCCACGGCACGTTGCCGTCGATCATGGCCGAGAAGAACCCCACCATGCCGCTGAGCTGCCCGTCGATGGCGGCTACGCCGGTGTATGATGATAGGAAGGGCGCGGGCGCCCCGCGAAGCGTTGTTACCGTGCCCTGGCTGACGGACCCTAGAACGTCGCCGAGCCCGTTCTCGAGCATGGTGAGAATGGTGGCTTTGAAGCCGAACAGCGAGGCGCCGACGAAGAGCGGCGCCAGGACATATTTCATGTCGAAGGCCTAGGTGTTTTGCGTCAGTTCTTGTCATATTGTTATCGAGCCTTGTAGAGTAAATGCTCGGCTTGAAAGGGGGGCTATTGTGTGATAAGCGGCGAGGACTTACCATGATGACTGAATTCTTCTTATCGTATCTCATGCGCTGTTATGAATAACTTTTGGATTTGGAAGAGAATTGATACGGAAGCTCAAGCTCGTATGGAGATTGGCCTTATTCCATTGAAATTACACAGCCTTGTTCAAGTGAGGTTAAGATATAGGTATCTAGGATCCGGCGCAATGAGGTAAGTAGAAGGAGAGCCTCGGAGTGGGGCGTCAGCTCTCTTGTCTTCGATTCACATTGGCCGGCGAGCAATTCACTAGCGCGAAATATGTTGGTGATAAGGATGCGACGGAACCAAGGCTTGCCCAACATAGCTATCACTTCAGGTAGGTGCTACTATTTGGCTATTCCTGCATGCAATCTGCTCCTGCTGAGATGATCTGATTTGTCTCCTTAATCATACAAATGGCACTCGGCCTGAAACGAAAGTTGCCACCATCCATCCCACATTTACTCTATCCCTCCCTGACAGATGTCTGGGCGTCTACTCCGTACGGTTCCTAGCATAATTGGATCCTCAGGCTGTGGCCTCGGTAGCCCGTCTGGCAGCCAACAAATGCTCTACTTGCTTGACCGGGAATGAATTCCAGGCGCGATAGGACATGTCGGACAGATCTTGGGGCATCAACGCGTCGGGCAAAAACTGTCTGAGCTTGGCCTCCAATTCTTTATAGCGATCCTCGCTGACACGGGAGACAATACCAATCGTCACCGTATGTTTATAACGGACTTCGTTGTAGACGGCCAATAGCTCGTTGACCTGCTGTGGCGCCGTGCCGCTGGCGAATAAGGCCCCGAGCGCTGCGGCGTCTTCGAGGGCCTGCGCACCGCCTTGTCCGAGATCTATTTAGAGATCAGTATCAAGATCAAACAGAGGGCAGGAAGCATGAGGAGTGGATATCAGAGACTGAGAGATAAAAAACAAGAGCAACGTACGCGGAAGTGTCGGGTGGGCGGCGTCGCCAATCAGCGCGAGCCTCCCCTTCACGAATGTCGGTGGAGGGTCACGAGTCGCCAGACTCCAGAGCTTCAAGTCTTCCGCCATCTTGCCAAATTCGCGAACCTCATCGTCGAAACCGTTGAACTGCTTTACTAAGTCATCCAAGCTCCCCGCAGTTAGCCAGGACGTCTCTCGTGCCGCGAGGTCATCGGCTTCGGTAGCAGGGTGGATGAAAGCACAGTTAAGAAGCGACCCGGAACGGCATGGGTACACGATGAGGCGCCCTCCTTTCAGTTGTTTCGGTCCAATGGCACTGAGTGAATCCAGGCCGATTGTGTCCACAAATTTCTTGACTATCGGGTGTGCTTTCGCTTTCTCTGTGGGCACCAGAAAGCGGAAGACGTTTTGGCCCGTGCTAACTTTATCTCTGCCATTACTAATGATAGCTTGAACGGTTCGAGACTGTCCAAGAGTCAGAATCAGGTATAACACCGACAGGAAGTGTGCCCTTGACTTACATGCAGACCGTCAGCTCCGATCACCAAGTCCCCTTGGGCTGTGCGCCCATCTTGAAGATGGATTTCCCCAGTTTCTGCGTTCTGTATTGGCTGTGCGTCAATATCGGTTATATTAGTAGTAACAATATCTTGAGGACCACTCACTACTGACTCAACCTTGGAGTTCAGATGGATCTTGACAGATCGGCCTTGGAAGCCCCTCTCGGCCATCAATCTCAACCCATTATGAAGGTCAACTCGGTGGGTCATCATCCAAGGGTCGTTGATGCCTAATTTTTCGTGGCCCTCTTTCTGGCTCTATTTGGTAGCAGGAGTATCAGTACCTGGACCACCTGTGCAGTTGGCAAGCTACCGGGACAAAGGCTATCGGTACTCACTATTCCTATTCCGAGAAACTCAAGCTTTGGCGAGTAGAGCTTTATGGCCTTACAAATGACGGGTGACAAGGTCTCAAAGTCGCAGTCCCAACTTTCCAGTACTCGAGTTGCGTTAGGCGGGATGTGAATAGCAGCGCCGACCTCGTTCAGGAACATGGAACTTTCATAAACCTAGACATAATCAGGGGAACATGCCCTATTATACGACTCATTCTTGTAATGAGAAGGGCGTAGTGAAAAGTGAGTACTTACCTCCACGTCATGCCCAGCTCTGTTCAAGGCCACGGCGGCTCCAAGGCCACCAATACCAGCGCCTACTATAACCACCTTCATCTTATCTAGTTTGTAATCTGTGATTCCAAGATGCTCTGAGACAGTGATTGATACTCTACGTTGTGAGCTTTACGAACATAGTTGCCTTTTTATTTCTTTCTCGTCCTGTCAATCATTATCTCATATCCTTGCACTGTTCAGCCACCATCACCGGTATCACGGCGCTTCGCGGTAACAGATAGATGGAGCTTGCAGCATTGTACCTTTCCCGGCTGGGCAGTCAACGAACCCTTTTAGGAAAATATGAAACACATGATATACGATATATCCCTTGCAATATCTATACGGCACACGCTTTTGTCCGAACTACCCTATGTCTATATTTCGCTTTGCGGGGCGGATGGCGCTTTTCGTCGCTACTTGGCTTAGCTTATCCGAGCGGCGGCAGATGATCAAGGGACTGTTCTCGCTTCCGGGAGCCCGTCATATACCCTGTATATCGGAGTCTGCTAACTTCCGAGTGCCGGTTGCACCGTATATCAGCCGGTACCTGCCTCTTTTGCTGATATTCCACATCATGGCACCGCCACGTCACAAGCGAGTTCGTTTATGGATCTAGGTATACAGGGGCTCAAAAGGCTTGAGCAGCTGCTTACATATGACAGTTAACTCTTTTCTGACTACATGTTCATTAACACAT
The DNA here is from genome assembly GCA_022578715.1 of Nemania sp. FL0916. Lineage (NCBI taxonomy): Eukaryota > Fungi > Ascomycota > Sordariomycetes > Xylariales > Xylariaceae > Nemania > Nemania sp. FL0916. The sequence continues at coordinate 24,651 of MU390257.1, read as the reverse complement.
ACCAGCTTCTTTGCATCAGCTCGGGTGGATATCAATGTTGTTGTATATACACTGTGATCCGTAAATAACCACGCCATCCTGTTCCGTCCTTCAATTAGCGCCTCGATGTAACCTGGTAAGAACCGAGATACTTCCCTATTTCCCGCCGGAAAATTACAAGTCATCTTCGCTGTCCTCCTATATTCTACGTAATTGTATATAGTGTACAAAAAAATCAAATGATATAGCCGATACTACCGAATATTTTGCGTTGTGCAGAAATATCAAGCCAGAGACGCAATGACTGCGATGACTTGGATATGGAACCTGTCGGGTTCCGACACACCAAGCCTGTTATTTGCCTTTTTTAGTGTAAGTAGCTAGTTACAAGCTGACCAATTCTCCTCTTCGACATAATGATGATCGCGAGAATTTGGCCTCGGAGTGAACTTGTTGTCCTTCCCCTGAGCATGTCATACAAATCAACTGGACCACTTCAGGTAGATATAGAGGCAACTACACGTTCAGACACAGACAATGAGGGCATAATTTTTCTTCTTCTTTATCACTGTTTTGTTATGCTACCGGATCGAGCTCATGGAATCGAATAGCACTAATAGGCTTTCTGGAGAGTAACGAGGTCAACACACAGCTTGACAATGCCTTGGAATCTCCCCCGTAAACATGGGATATACAATGTTCCTCACACCAACTCATCCATTTATGCCTCCTCCTCCTCCTCCTCCTCCTCCTCCTCCTCCTCCTCCTCCTCCTCCTCCTCCTCCTCCTCCTCCTCCTCCTCCTCCGCCTCGTCTTTCATCCAGGACTTCAGTTGGTCTTCACTCGCAAGATACGCCGCCCCAGTATCCGCCCAGATCTCATATTTCACCACCTTCGCCTCGTCATCGAAAGCCAGGATATAGACAAACGTCTCGTCCCAGCTCTCATCCGTTTCAAGCGACCAGAGTCTCGCCAGGCCGCGAACCACGACCTTTCCCGCCAACACCCCCATATCTCCCTCTCCCTCGTCCTCGCCATCCTTCTTCTCCTCGTCGTTCCTCGTCCCCCGCTCATTAACATCGACAATGAACTCAACAAAGCGCATATCAAGGTACTCTACATATTTGCCTAGAGCCTCGAAATACTTGCGCGCGCGTTCTTTCCCGCGGTATTCGCGTCCGATATACGGCATGAGATGCGGGTGGCCGTGTTCGTGCACGAGGATGTTGTCTGCTAGGTGGGACAAGATCTTCTCGATGGGTTCTTCCTTTGCAAAGCTCTCGCAGAACGCCTTTGCGGCGCGCAGGAGGTCCGCTCGCGTTGGAGTTGGTGTTAGGGATGACATAGCTGGGCTTCTGATTCCCTTGCGTAATAATTGATTGAACATGGCGGATAGAGTATTTGAAATTTTCAGAAGGGAAGACATAATCACTGTTGGTGACAATTGGGAGAGAACGTAGGTGGTCAGTTAGACATAGGATAATAAGGTGCCAGATTATATAAGAGCATTACTATTGGGGCATTAAACTGTTCTATTTCAAACTTTTAAAACAGCCTCGCGAAATAGAAATCGCGGAACAACTTTACGAAACAAACCTTATAAAGCACTACCGATACGTTAAATACTCAATAAGATACTCTCGAAAGCTTCACACAGCTCTAGAAAGCTTAATTCCTTTAAAACAGCAATAAAAACGAAGGTCTACAACTGGGCTGCCAGCTAAAACAGCCCGGTAGGGTGCCCCAATAGTAATACTCTTATATAATTGATTCCCAAGTCCATTTCCCAAGAGCCTTCCCCAAGACCAGGTAAATAGGGCAAGCATCTATCTATTAGGTAGTAGTGTCGGACCTACGTCATCTACTGCCTAGAGTCTTATTTCACCATGCTCGTATCTGCAATCTCTCAATATGAGACTTTGGATTGATAATGCATTACTACAATTTGTCCTCGACATTGATACCGCAAGGAAGCTTTTCTCGCCTTGTCTAACTAAATAGTCAAGGTCAGGGAATATAAATACATAAGTCCCTCCCTGCCGCGCGCCCAGCTCAGTGATCTTGTTTTCATCAAACTTCGTGGATAATAAACACTAAATGACTCAAAACCATGATACTGTTAATCACGATTGTTGTACCTCGTTCTCTTCCGGGGTGGACTGACGGAATGGGATGAGTCTCGCTTCGGCCGTGTCCGCCGAGGTGGTGACGGGCTACGGTTGTTGCGAACAGGAGTACGGCTACGACTACGCGATGGCGTGAACGATCGCGAACGTGACCGCGAGTAACTCCGGCCCCTACTTGTAGATCGAGGTTTAGCCACAGCCCTAGGAAGTGGACTGCGTGATCTATACCTCGGTGAGCTGGAATTTCGTCTGGCTCGTGGAGGTGGACTGCGAGAGTCGTATCTCGAATAGCTCGAGTCACGGCGGCCGCGTTGAGGTGGGCTTGCCGACCGCAAATCCCGGCGCGGGGGAGGGCCTCTGAAGGAATCATAAGACCGAGATCGTGAACGTGAGGGAGTGATGCTTCGGCTGGGCTGTCGCGGTCTACCGCGTCCGGGTGGGCTTTGTGAGTATGCGTCTTGTCGGCGTCGTGGAGGGTTGCGCGGCGAACTATAAGAGCGAGACCGTGAACGAGACAGGCTTGGGGTATATGACCTCGGCCGTCCGTTTCTTGGCGGCGTTCTTGACACTGAGCGACCTCGATCTAACGCCCTGCGCGGCGGCGTTCTTGATCGAGATCGTGATGAATAAGATGATCCGGTGTATGAGGAGTAGCTAGATACGGAGTCGGTGTCAGATGCTTGTGCAACCGGTGCGGGAAGCGCTGGTTTTGGCATGTTTGCCAGGTACTCTCGCATTTCCTCAGTCAAAGCACCCATTCCGATGCTTGTAAAGTAATTGATAGAGAAACGGATGTTGCGGGCGTTATCGCGAGGGAAGAGACCCTCGAAACTTTGCTGCATTACTTCGTCTCTCATACGAGCCTGCAGTTTTGGCATTCCAAGCTCTTCAGATATTTCTTGGAACAAGATCTTAATGAAAATTCGGCTGGCGGAGGTAGTCTCGTCCTCGTTCAGGTGAATGACATGCATGCTATGCCAACCGATGGCATCTGAGGCGAATAAGTGCCCAAAGAATCGAGCAACGCTTCTCAGAGCATTCGTATCGGATCGGTGTATGGTTTCATACTTGTTCTGGAAGGCCTGTTCAAACAGATCGGTCCACAACCGGTTTAGCTTAGCAAACCGTTCCCCGATCAAGCCGAAGAACTTCGTGTATGTTTTTTCTTGAGCACAGCACTCCACAATCATGGAGGGTAGCTCATGTTCCTGGCCGGCGGGCAAGTTGATTTTCAGTAACTTATGTACGCTTTCTTCCGGGTCGATCGAGCTCATTATAGTGAGGTAGATAGTCTTCCTTAGGTTAACGAGGTCAGTGTTCGACTGGTCTTTGATCTCCATAGCCTTTTCTTCCTCGTCTTCGTCTTCGTCTTCGTCGTCTTCATCCTGGCTGTCGTCTTCGTCATCCTCGTCATCACTGCCTTCGCCGAGAATTTCATCTCGTAGTCGCTTGTACGCAGCCTCATTTTCTTCGAAATTTGGATCAAACTTGAAGATGTTGAGTCCCTCTTCGATGTCTATCGTACTGTCCAACTCGATTCTAATTCATTCAGTTAGCCAAGACTCTTGAATATCTATTTACGTTATGCAGAAACTAACCTATGAGTTATCTGATCTTCCTCTTCTATCAGATCCAATTCTGCTTTCAGGGCTGGGTCATCTTTGTACTTGTCCTTCCGCACCTGAAACAGAGCCTCGATCATGTATTGGCTTCTCTTATCGATGTCGGCTTCGTGTAATATGGAACGGAACTGATCGAAAACTGCGCGCGCTATGGCCGGGCTCATCTCTTCCAAGTGTTGCCCGACAGCCTTCATCAGGCCCACGGCAATTTCAACACTGTCGTCGGAGGGCTTTTGCAAAAGCAAGAGGAGTATCTGGGCAACGACCATCTCGTGGACAACTTGCTGGTTGACCAGATGTGCCAGAAAGGTGGTTGAAGAGACGGCGACGGCTCGATCGTTGCGGCGGAACGATTTTCTGAACTGCATGACCAACCGTTTCGCTAAGAGCTGGCCCACTTGGGGTAGTTTGGAGTTCACGATAGCAACCATGGCGGCCAGAACTGGCGTGAATGGTAAGGAAACGGCCTGTGCCTTCATGATGCTTCGACAAAACAAGCCTCTGCCTCTTATGATATTCTCTTGGAACAATTCGGGCACGATATGCTTGATATTGGCGGCGTTTACTTTGTTGATCAAGCCCTGCACGCTCTTCGCCAACGTCCGCCAATAGATTCTCTGGTACTCGTCGGACGTCTTGTCGGTGATCTGGGCCTGGAGTGCTCGCAATCGTGCAGGCGGGATGTACGTGCCGCCAGATCGCATGTTCAACAGCTTCTGATACTCGGCCTTCGCCGCCGCCTGCTTCTCTTCCTCTGTGGGCAGCTTGGGCGGAGTGCGCGCACGACGGGGTTCTTCTCTGTCACCGAGTCGGTCGCGTCCGTGGTCGCGTCCGTGGCCCCGCGAGGGTCTGTAGCTGTCGCCGCCTCCATCTCGATGTCGGGGCCGCTCGTCGCGATCATGGTCGCGGTCACGATCACGGCGAGGCGATCGCGGCGATCGAGGTGAACGAGGCGAACGAGGTATCGGTAAGGCGTTTGGTGATCGTTCCTCCAGATGAGGCTGAATATCGACCTCGGCCATGTTGTCGCGATGGCAAGAACTGTTGCTGCGATGATTGGCGAAGCTAATCACAGCTATTTCTACCTGGGTAGAGACTTGGGTTAGATGGATGTAATGCAAGTTGCAGGCAGAGGCAACTTGAAGGCTGGTAAAAAAAGAGTGGAGACAGTATTGCGCTTATGCGTAGCTAGCATTATGCAGATTCCTACTAGCAGGTACTTACTACTATATCGGGTTTGGCGCAGTTCCAATACTTTTACGAAAAACTAATGCTACGGGCGGAAGCTACAGACTAGGTACTAAGTACTCGGCCGTGAAACAGATTCTGGAAACGTATGTTAATTATTATCAAGTACATACATAGGGGAGAAGGGAAGCAACGCAGCCGAGAGGCTGGCATCCGTATAATCTATCTATCTTGGCTTAGTACCTAATTAACTTAACTTATTGCCAGGGTAGCTAGTGGTGTCTAGCTATGGCTGGCTGCCACACCAATTGTTTAACCCTTCAATTCTATATGCTGCCAGGGCTCGAATCGCTCGAACGGGCTCGAAACCGTGACACTTACCTACATATTTCTGGCTATCTTTAGCTATCTTTAGCATCCACTGCGATTGCGGCGCAGTCAAAAGATCTCTGAAAGATCGCAACATAGGATAAATGAAAGTCCAACGCCTCTATGAGTGTTTGGGCATATGATCTTAAAACTTCAACCCAGTTGATCAGTGATAGGATATATCAGTGCTTAGTCCTCACGAAGGGTTCTGCTTAAATTCTCAAGCTGTTGGTGGCATGAGCAGCGCCCAGATAAAGCTTCTCCCCTGGGATTACGTTTAACCTGACCACCACGAACTTCTATTGTCAAGGTATTGAGAAAGTGGCGATACGTGGTTTCAATCTAAACAAGGTACACCAGACTCATGACATCGAGCATATGAAAACTGCGGCTTGCCTGTAGCTTGGCCTCCCACCGAGGGGGCGGTTCGAAAAATCTACATAGAGCTAATTATCAAGGAGTTTGGGGTCGATGGTTTGGTTCCTACCTTTAGTCGTTAAGGGTTCTAGAAATATACAATATGCTTATCTTCTACTTCTTCTCTCTTTCACTCAGTCGTACGTATATAACTACAGTACAGTCACAATTTGGCGCTTAATTACTCTTCATCATGAACTACCAGCAAGAGCCCACGGATTCTTATAAAGAGACTATCTATCGGTACATCACCCCCGGCTTGGAGGTTGTGTCCGCACCTTCAAACCCAGTAAAATTCAGCGAAAAACCAGTCCCTTCCACCACCACACGAGAACACGGTATCTATCACATAAGACGATCGACTTTGATAATATTCGTTATTGCAATTATTGCTGTGGCAGTCAGTGGCGGTGTTGGTGGCTCTATAGCAGTTCAGAACGCGAAGAAGTTAGTCTACTATGTCCTTGAGCATTCTAGCTGATAATGGTCGGAGTGAGTATTAACTATATCCATTTTCTGCGACTCGGCAGGGCATGTACCAACGAGAAAGCAATCGAAGTGACCGCTATCACGACCGGAACGACCGGAACGACAGCATCTTCTACCTCATCTGAAACGGCATCTTCAGCCGCTACCACCTCTGCATTGGCAGCTTCAACACAGCCGCTAGTTGTTCCGACGGGGATTGTGAAGTTAGATTGTCCAGGCCTCGACCAAAACATAACCTTGCAGTTGGGCCCTACTTCGTGGATGTTTACGACCGCATGTAATACGAACTTGAAGGGCTACGACTTCGCTTCTATCATTTCGCACTCTTTCCACGACTGTGTACAAGCGTGTGCGGCATACAATTCCTTCAGCGGAAAGAATGATTGTCTTGCAATTACATTTTCGGCGAACCAAACGAAGTATATTCCGGGCCACTACGGCAATTGCTGGATGAAGAATCATACCTTTACGGAAGGTAGCGGGAACCAAGATTTAATGGCCTCAGCTCAGTTGATGTCCGGTAATTAGAGTCGAGAAGTTGTACTCCGTAGTATGGAGTAATATAACAGTTTCGCTTGCATACCTAAATTTCAATAAATAGCAAAAGCGGCGCGTACGAAGTACACTAATCTAGATTAGTCATGCGCCACATGAATGCACGTACTGTACTGGAGTACTCCGTAACCCACTGCAGAACCTCCAGCTCCCGTCCCTGGCCCCTCAGGGTCTCCACCCCGTCGCGTCTAGTTCTTGCAGCGATCGTGTCAAATTATCGACGACATTTCCAATTACTAGCGCCCATTAATTAGCCTTGCGTAATTGCCAGCAAAACATCACGAGCAGCGTCAGAAACCGAGACAGCCACGCCCGCCGTACAAAGCCACGATCAAGAAAACAAGCAAGAGGATCAAATTCGATCACATCTTCTTTATTGCCATAGATCCAATCCCTAGAACATAATCGACAATGGTACGTGGCGCAAACCCTTGTCCCCCCTGGCGACTTCACTGCAGCAACAGCGCGACCATATCGAAGTCTATGCACATGTCTACGAAGCTCTACAACATTTTACCTGCCATGCGCCCTACTGTATGAGAAATTCACAAGCTAACCAAGTGCCCGAAACTTTTCCAGCTCGGGACTCTCGTCGGCCTCGCCATGCTCGTGGCCGCCTCCGTCGTCTTCCTGTACTACTCGATCTGGACGTTGGCTATGGTACGTGCAATTTCCTCCCCCCTTCTTCTTTCCTCTGTCTCTTCTCTATACATGAACCTAGCTACCACTGACACCAATGTGCACAGCCCTTCGTCGACCTCGACCACCCTCTGCACGCCTTCTTCCCGCCGCGCGAGTGGGCCATCCGCATACCCGTGATCCTCATCCTCCTCGGCTCCGCCGTCGTCGGCTCGTTCCTCAGCGTCGTCATGATCCGGAGCAACAGGAAGAAGGCCGCCAAGGCCAAGGCCGCCGCTGCTAAGAAGAAGGCGTAGAGAATACCTACCTAGATGAAAAGGGGGAACCTCTGAGGGGTGGGGGTGAAGAAAGACTTAAGGCCTGGGGACCTGATACCAGGGAGCTAATGGCGTGAGAGGGAGAATTACGAATTCTAAGTAATAAAGGGGCTCGAGCGCATGCTTTTCTGTTTCCCCCTTTCTTTCGTGATATACTAGTACGGTGTTCCGAAGAAAATTAGGAAATGGGGATTTGCCAGGTGCTGGAAGGAGACCAAAGCTCTCTTCGAAAATAATAATACAGAAACCGAATAGATCATTTAGCTGGCCTTCTATTCTAAACCATCAGACTCTTGACGTAGAAATCCATCATTTTATGGTGTAAATTATATATCGTCCACGACAGGTCAAACTAGACAAGATCTTTACAAGGGATGAGGAAGTGGCTTTAACGGTCTTTATTGTATTGTTGTAATTCCCTAAGCTACCAAGACAGTGCGACGTGCATAACGTGTCATGTGTCAGTAATGCCAAAATCAACGCCATCGCCCCCAACTCCAGACGATCGAGCTATTATCACCCAGATCAAACGAGGGCCGAAATCGCTGTCATGATATGGAGTTGATCAACACCACAACACACCCCTGAACGCGAGGGCACGCGGCATATAGAGTAGAGACGAGCGCTGCCGTAAAGAACGAACGCAATCGTATCAAAGACACACATGCACGTAGTCATCTACCAACCGTACAGTATCACACCCGCTGGTCGGCAAAGTCGAGCACCTCGCAATCGTCCTCGAAAAAGCCATCTTCGTCAGCGTCCACAGTCCGATTGCCACCCCGACGGCGCCGCGTAGTGACAACGATCTGCTCGTCATTCTCACCAACTTGCAAGACCCGTTCCATAGCCGATACAGGCAAGGCTCGGTGATCAACAACACTACTGCTGACGTCCTCGTCCATCACCATGGGCAGACCTAGGTCCAGTTTAACCGTACTGATTGGTAGTCCGAAGGCCCATATTTGACCTGCAGCCTGATTTGACGGCTGGTGTTGGGCACGGTTCTGTGCATCAGCCAAGGTCGCTGAGCCCATATGTCGTATGACAGAGGACAGACCACCGTCGTAATTGGCACCTCCCATCAAATGCAAGCTGATCCGCCTATCTGTGTGAAATGGTTGATATGGTGCGTTTGATTCGATCTCGGCTTGAGGAATCGCTGCTTCCGGGCTGTGGTCAATGTCGATCGAGCGCGGCCGGGGACGAAGAACCAAGGTATTGCCACCATCCTGGTCTGGATTGGTGAGGTCAAGATCTTCGATTGGATCGATGATCTGCTTGATTGAGGGTGCAATCAAATCGTTTGGCAAGTCTCGTAGCTTGAAGTCGTTGTATCGGCTCCCACGGGCCCGTGGCCGGTCCTTCCTCATGCTTGGCCCACGACTTTTGCTGGGGAACATCCTGACCTGACCGTCGCCTACCACAAACAAGGTGTGATGCTTCTTGCTAGTGATCCAGGTAGCACATGATAGCCCAGCTGGCATTTGTCTCGGAGGCAGGCTCACCCGGTTCTCACCGGTGTGCCGTAGATGATTTATGGCAGTTCCTGCATTGCCTAGGGAATGACTAATTCCCGCGGCGATAACTTTCCCTCCATAACTAGCGTGATCCATGATTGTTTGCGTGCCAGGTGCACTGGGAGTGCTCCGCCGATGCGAGTTAAGCAACGGCCGGGTAGCCCCATACGCAGAGCTGAGTACGTTCGAGGCGATGGAAACAGCAGAAGCATTTTCAGAGTTCCCGCGCACTGCTGCTTCCGGCACGGCGGGGCGCCTACGTGGAGGTGGCCAGGTATAAGCGCTGGGCGGCATATCCAACAAGTGCACAGTACCCCTTTCTGTCACCATGGCGGCTCGTTCGCCATTTGGTCTAGCCCACGCCACGTCCACGATACGGGCCACGGTCATGCGCGAAAACTGCGCGACCTGTCGGACTCGAGTAGCATGGCCGTTATTTGGCTGTGAATTTTGCAGTGGTGATGACTTGGTATACTGTATACGCATCAGGTCCCATACCGTTTGCACGTCTCCTTTGCTGCTTGCGGTGAATAGGGACAGCCCTGTAGGAGAGAAAGATAAGAAGCTACAACCAAGTGGTGGCTTGAAAGTCGTGATAGGATGGATGGTAGCAGAGCTTGTCATGCTATGCATGTCGACAATGGAGACGAGCCCCGGTTCCTTTGTCACAGCTTGGCCAGAGACACCGTAGGTTGGAGGGAATTGTGCAATCTCGGGCCGTCCGGTATACGCTGCGCCCCAAGGAGGCGAGCCTGTCGTTGGTTGCCTCGCGGGTGGTTGCTGTCCTGGTTTCCAATAGTTGTTCCACAACTGCATACCATGTTTCCCCACCCAGCGCGCGCCTTGTATGAATTCTTGTGTCGTTTCTCTCATAATCCGGTTCACCATTCCGTCAGATATGGGTTGGTCAATTTCAGAACTCTCAATCGGCAGCACAGGAGAAGTGAGGGTTGTCAATCCTGGTGCTTTACCCTCGACTAGCACAGGTATCGAGGCATTTAAAGCCATCTGAGAGGATGCAGGTGGAGGGCAATATGCCAACCAGCTACCACTTACTGCAAGAATAGGCGTTTGCGGCCGCTTTCGCGGAGTTGCCGAGCCAGAGCTAGCTTCATCTTCTCGTGTTAAATCGACCTTAAGACTTTGTTGTAAACTTGTCCATAATTTCCCAACACAAATGAAACTATGACCAGGGTCTTGTTCACACCTCACTTGTCGGTAAACCCAGCATTCGCCCGTTGCGCCCGAAGCCACAATTATGTTGCCATCCTCAGAATGAACCTGGAGGTCACCAGTCGGTTGAGGGCTCACAAAGACAGGGCTCGTCACTGATGTCTTGATAGACGTTTTCGGTGCTTGCAATAAAACGTCAATGCGCTGGTTGGTCGCCAAAGAGTATACCTCCACCGAAGTCTGATATGCCTCAATAATTGGCATGCCCTTCCCAACACTGACTTGTCGCGAATGGGTCTCCGACTGTGGAGTGTGAATGCCTTCTAATGCCGGGCTTGCTAAATGATCAAATGCTGGTTCCACCGAGATTTCGGGAGGGTTGAGCGGGGGTATTGGTCCATGAACAACGACAGCAACCAAGGGAAATATGCCATATGGATCTGGCGCTCCGTTCCAAGGCAGTATTTTCGCATGATAAACACCGCCCCGTAGTCCCTTTAGACTGGCTATAGGCTCTACTCCTCGCTTGTTGACACTATAAATATTCATACCTCCCTCATAGCCCGCTAGAGCAACATGATCGTTACCAGGCGTCTGGGATGTATTCGATCGCGAAATTGTATCAAACCCAAAATAAAACCCTCTTTCCCCAGCTTTCAAGCCGGTCTTACGAAGATCAAAATCGACATCTGGCGCACCATAGAAGTGAGCTTGAGGTTGGTGGGGTAATGGCGGATTAAGTCCGGATCGCGGCGGTGCAAAGGGCGAGTGCATCGAGCTGCGTCGTATACCAGGGGGCGATGATGCTTGAGAGCGGAGGTCGCTATTAGGGTACTGGTCCATTTGGAAACTCAGGGGCCGTCTGCTGCCGGTAGGGGGAGAAGCAGAGTAGGGGCTGCCATTAACATAATACCGCTGCTGCTGCTGCTGCTGTTCCTGTTGTTGCTGTTGCTGCGGCTGCGGTTGTTGCTGCGGTGGCTGTTGTTGCCGCTGACGCTGAAGATCCCATGCATATGACAGACCCCGTGGGTCCTCGTACGACGACGGCTGTGTGGGAGGTGAGTCCCCCATGATGCTGATTAGGTTTGAGGGCGAACCAGCAGCAAAGGTTCCCATAGTCCTGGCCCAGTCATTAGTGCTGGGAGCTGTGCTTGCGGAAACCGACGTTGCCGATGCAGCATTTAGGGCTGGCGACGCCGATAGATTGCCATTTGTGGGGATCGAGGCCGGTGCCGTAGGTTCTAGTTCGGGGGACTGGAATTCAGGAGACTCGGAAGGAGACCCGGGGTCTCTGTCGGTGGAATCATTGCTATAGGCGGCCAGTGTTAGACTTTGTCTAATACAAATCATAATTGTAACCGCCAAGAACTATCCAACTCTAACTAGGACTAACAAGTCCCTACGATTCCAAAGAAGAAAGCTATGCTAGCAACTTATAGGGGGGGACCAAACGAGAGAGACCTGTGGACATACGTAAATTTGGCCCTGTGTCTCGTCACCGCCGCGACAACGCCGCCACTATCTTTGACATTTTTGTCCTTCTTTTTTGAACCTGAAGAATCATTGCTAGTAAGCTTCTGTTTCTTCTTCTGCTTTTGGCGAGACTTGGCCGAAGGGGCGGACGAATCCGAGGTCGGGGACGTATCGTGGGAGGACGAACCGGGCATAGAGAGATGCGGTAATCAAGGCTGGAGCAGTTGCCTGCTTGCCAGCAGAAGAGAGCGCTCTTTGGGAGCTCGGCTCGGTATACTCGGTCCCACAAAATGCCAGCCAACAAAGATACCAAGATGCCTAACCGGAAGAACACAAGAGTCTATGACAGTACGATATGATGTTGCGAAGTAGCAGAAAGACGAGACGCGAGCGATCGAGCCGAGTCGAATAAGTAAGTGAGCGAGTTGAGCGAGCGGCCAAAGGAGCAGGACGACGAAGACGAGCACGTATATCGATCGAGCAGTCGAGAAGAACGGCGGCAGAAAAAGAACGAACAAAGAGCCTGTGTAAGCGGCTCAGGCAGAGAATGGTATTATTACAAGGCCGCCAGATCCAAGGCGGGTCAGCGGGCGATTTACAAGTAGTGCAGTGCAGCTGATAGACCGAGATAAAGAAGGCCAACAGCAGTCATGTGGTTTATGTACCAGGGCAAAGAGAGGTCAAAATAGGGTCAGAGTGGAAGAAGGAATAAGGCGAAGGCGAAGGTGAAGGCAACAGATCAAGGCGATGAGCAAAGCATATGATGCCTTAGAGTCAGAGCAAGTGTCGTCAACGCCGGGCCGGCAGAGTCACTACCTATCTTACAAGAACTACAAGCATCGGGGATGAGGTTGGGCAGGGGACTGCATGGTATCGATGGCGGGGCAAGGTATCGGAACTGCACTAAGCAAGTACCTACATAGCGTTACTTAGCTCTCTCCCCTGTTTAGGTAAGTACTGTACATACTGCGTGGTTACAGAAAGCCTGCTCATGGGGTTAGGCAGGACAGGACCAGTCAGGGCACCGGACACCTGCACCAGGACAGGTCACCACGGGCCCACCACGTTGCTCTTTTGGGTGTCGACAGGGGCTTTTACGTCAAGGGTCGAGGGGGAGTGGGGGCTGCCGGGCGTGGTAGATACCGAGAGTCATGCTGGGGGCCCCGCGTAAAGCCGTGTACCTCCGCGCTAACAGGGGAGGAGGGGAAGGTTGCGCAGCGTGCATCAAATCACTGCCCAGATTCAGGTGCTCCTGAAAGCTAGTGCAGGGTGTGTATATATGGCAGGTGGGATAGACCTCAACAGGAGCTGGAATAGGGAGCGTAGCGCTGCACTGTCTCAAGTTGGTAGGTACCTTGCCTACGGCTCAGCCTTCGATCGACTCAGCTGCCTCACCTCAGTCAGGTCTTTCATAGAGGTGTGCACGAAGAGCAGTATAATAAGTAGCGGTAGGCCAGCTGAGAGATGAAACCGATTCTAATTTCTTCGGTTGCCTTCGGAGAACTCTAGCTCCTTTTTCTAGCATAGAGCAGGTATTCAGAGAGATACGTGTACACGTACGAAGTAAGTGTGTAAGTAAACTGCACTTACACCATAAGGTAGGAGGAAATACACGTGTACAAATGCCTCTGCTCGAGTACTGCATGTATGTACGCATATGTATGAGGTAAGTACAGATAGAGCATATGGGCCTCTTAATCGCTGGGATGAGCGAACGGAGTCATCGGCAAATAGCTGGCCCTGCGCTCGGCTGTCCTGGTTTCTTTAGTTCTTGACAAACCCCAAGCCAAGTGCTCAAGTGACACTAGTGAGGGGTACTCACGCTGCTAGTAATGTAATGGCCTCTTATGTAACGAACAAATGGAGGGGTAATACATATGGCATTGTGATAGTGATAACCAGGGTCCTTGCTCAGGTTGCATGGCCAAGTGTAGATACATGTACATTAGATACCTGCTAATCCCGCGAAGCCATCGCGCTGTGCTGAAGAGATACATGTAAGTAGTATCATATAATAGCGTATGCATGTAGGCCAATATCAGAAAGTATGGTGCCGATGACTCTCAGCTGCAGTTTTGACTCCGATGATTCATCACGTCTTCTGCGCATTCAACCATAATAGTTGACCAACTCCTGGCTGCTTTTAATAGATTCATTCTCACAGAGAACGTATTACTATTCTTGCTCACATTGTTAAATGACCATATCAGCTTAGTGGCCCTGCCAGGTATACGTAACTCCAAGGAATAAATGACATAGGTCAGCTGACCCCCGCGCCACGGTCTCTTGATTAATTGATACAATCACGATGTCAGTTCTAGAAACTACTACAGTAAATCTGTGATGGGTGCTGGTAACTGGTTTTGTGACCAAGGTTAGGTACCCTGCATAACCGAAGGTTTCATACTTTACGAAGTATGTGTATGAGGTGTTGGATTATGGGCTACGGAGGGAGATGGTTATATTATGAGTGACAGGTTCCACAGGTATTATATAAGGTCAAGAGGTAGCTACGGATTAACTAATATAGTTGTACGTATTACGTATGTAGTTGTTAAACTTTATATTTATTAAACTAATATAATAAATTAAAACATTTATAATTAATAATAATTAAAATAATATATAAAAAAATTAATTAATTACGATTATTATAAATTTAATAATTAAAAGTTTTATTATTTTTATATTTTATTAAATAAGTTAATTATTAAATAATTATTAAATTTATTAATATATTATTAAATATTATAATTAATTTTAAATTTTTTAACGATTTTTTTTTATAAAAAAATTTTTTTATTTTTAAAATTAAATTTTATAATTTATAATAATATTTAACTTTTAATTTTAAAATATATAAATTATAATTAATAAATTTAAAAGTTTTTAAATATTCGAATTTTTTATATAATACGAACTTAAAATTTAATATAATAATTTAAAACGATTTTATTTTTATTAAAAAAATTTGATATTAATCCGTATTATAAAAATATAATATAAAATAAAAATATTATTCCGTTTATTTTATTAAATTTATTAAATTTATTAAATTTATTAAATAAATATAAAAAATAATAATTAAAAATTATTAATTTATTTATATAAAAACTTTTTAAATATTTAAATAATAATATAATAATTTACGGAAATTTAATATAATAATATATCGAATTTTTAAGTTTAAATATAAAATTAAATACGAAATTTCTATTAATAATTTTATTAAAAAATTAATTAAAAATTTTATTAAATAAACCGATTAATAATTAAATAAAATTATTAAAACTAATATTAAAAACGTTAATATTAATAAATTTTTTAAATTTATTATTAATTTTAAACAAGTTTTACGTTATATTTATTTTTTTTAAATAATTATTTTCCGAAAAATTTATAGTTTAAAAATCGAAACTAATATTTTAAGTTTTAAAATAATAATTACCGAGTTTTATAAAAAAGTAATAATTATAAATATTATTTATATTATTAAAAAGTTAATTAAAAAAAAAGTTTTTATTATATTCGAGCTTTAAAAAACCGAAAATTAAAAAAAAAACCCGATATATAATAAAACGAAAATCTTCCGTAATTAAACTAACGGAAATAAAAAAAACAAAATAAAAATAATAATAAAAAACGCGGAAATTAATAAAATAATAAATAAAAAAACTCGAAAAACAGTTTTAAAAAACGTTTTAAAATAAACACTCGAATTAAATTAAAACTAAAAAACTTTAACGTTTTTAATTATATTATTTATTATAAACGTTATTTTATAAATAATTATTAATTCGTTTTTTTTAAAACTTTTATTAAAAAATTAAAAAATTAATTAAATAATTAAAAAAATAATTAATATACGATTAATTAAAAAAAAATTAAAAAAATTATAAAAAAAACTCGTAAATAAAAATAATAAAAAAAAAATAAAATTAACAAATTTAACGATTTTATATATTGAAATTAATTATTATAACTATTAAACGTTCGAGTTTAAATTTAAATTTAAACTTTTTTTATTATAAAATAAAAAAATTCGAAATATTATTTTTTAAAAAACTTAATTATAATAAATTTAAAAACTAATATATATATATTTAATTAATTTAATAAATTTTTAAATATAAAAAACGTTAATTTTAAAAATATAATATTAATTAAAAACAATATAATTTATATATATAATTATAACGAATTTAATATTAAAACACGTAAATTTAAAAATATTATTTTATATAAATTATATAACGTAATATTTTATTTTAATATAACTATTAATTTAATATTTATAAACGTTTTTAATAAAAAAAAATATTTTAAAATAATAAATTTAATTAATTATAATATAAATAAAAAAAAACTTTATATTTTGTTAAAAAATAATATAAACTATTTATTATAAAATTTTTATTAGTTCGTTTTAAAAAACACGTTTTTTATATTAAAAAGAACTTATTAAACTTTTATATTAAGTTTTTATAATCGAAAACTAATATATATTATTAATATTAATAATTAAATTATATAAAACTTAAATTATTACGTTGTTTATTAATTTATATAAAGAAAAAATCGATTAAAATTTATTTTAATAATAAAATACGTATTACAAGTTATATAATATATATTAAATTTAAAATATAATAATAAATATTATATAAAGTTTATAAAAAAATATATAAAACTAAAAACTAATTAATAATTAACTTTTATAAATTCGATAATTTAAATAATAAACGTTTATAAAAAATAATATTAATTATAAATAAATATTTTAAATATATTTAAAATTATTATTTAAATAACAAGTTTTATTTTATATTATAAATAACGTTCGAAAATTATATTAAATATATTTTATATTATTATAACAAGAAAATAAAAATAATCGAATATAATAACGAACTTATTATTATAAACTAAAAATTTACTCGGTTAATTTAATATATTTAATAAGTTTATAATATTAAATTCGAAACTTTTTTATTATATATATAAAATTTAAACAATAATATTAAACGAATTAATCGTACGATTAAATATAAAATAAGTTTAATATATAACAAATATAAATTATTTATTTTTTTTAATTAAAAATTATATAAACAATTATATATTTATATAATTGTACGTTTAAAAAAATAAACGTTTAAAAAACTTTTTACGAAAAGTTTTATTTTTATTTCGATAATTTATAAAAAATAATAAATTATAAACGGATATTTTTTATAACGTATTTAAAAACTTACGAATATTTAACTTTCGTTATAATTTTTATAATAAAATAAAAAAAAACAACAAAAATTTAACTTTAATATATAAATAAACTATTTAATTAAATATTAATTTTTTAATATATATTATATTTAACTTTTATATAAAAATAAAGTTATTATTATTAAAAATATAATTTTTAATAAAAACGAGTATTTTAATAAAAATATTAACAAATTTAAAAACGACTTTTTTAAAATAAATTTTAAAATATACGATATTTTATTAAATAATATAAATTATTAATTTAACGAAAAGTTCGATAAATTTATTTTATAAAAATAAAAAAACAATAATATTATGTTACGAACTAATAGAAGGATAGCCTGTTGAAAGGCTAAGCGTGATAGGGAGCCGATTGGCTAAACGTGGGGGCTGGACTAAGAGACAAGCTACGGTTACCGGGTACGTAATAAGGTTACGTAATAGTTTTAAAAGGATTAAATACCGGGGATATTTGAAACGTTTAAAAGCAAGTTTTTAAAGCGTTTAAAAAGTTTAACTATTTAAAACGGCCGAAAAACGTAAAAAAAAACGTTTTAATAAAAAAAAAAGATTATTATATAATTACGATAGTTTTTTTTATATTTAATTACTCGTTTTTATTTTTTAATTATTAACTTATTTTTTTATTAAACAATATATTTTTTATTTAAAATTAATTGTTTTTATTATATAATAACGGGGAATATTTTAAAAACTTTTTAATAAACATTTATTAAAAATTTTATTATTACTTGTAAATTAAAACCCCGTGCGTTTTTTTATATTATTATATAAAAAGTCTATTATATTTTAATAACTTTTTAATTAATAAAACTTAATACGAGCAAACGGATATCGGTATAAAAAAGTTTTAATAACGGAAAATTATAAAAAAAAAGATTTTAAAAAGTATATTTAAAAGATACCCCAGTTGTAAACAACTAACAAACGGATGTTTTAAAAAACCTACTTATAAGTTATAAGATTAAAAACCTGAAAATAACAAGTAAAAAAACAAGTATTAATAAATACGTTTATTATAACTTTAGTATAAAAACGATTAAAAGATATAATTATAATAGTAGACCTAGATTTAATTATTAAACTTTAAACGGAGTAAATAATTATAAAAAAAAAAATAACGAGTTTATTAAAAAAGCCTTAAGAGATTTTAATAACGACGATTTTAACGATAATTCCGACGACGA
The DNA here is from genome assembly GCA_022578715.1 of Nemania sp. FL0916. NCBI lineage: Eukaryota > Fungi > Ascomycota > Sordariomycetes > Xylariales > Xylariaceae > Nemania > Nemania sp. FL0916. Next base: position 6,311 of record MU390257.1, on the reverse strand, counting down.
TTTAAACGAAAAAAAATTAAAAAAAGAATAAGAACTTCCCGTAGACTTTAATATATAAACCAATAAGAGATTTATTTAAAACTATAATATTTAAATAATTAAAAAACTAGTATTATTATAATAAAACATAGTATTTTTATTTAAATTAACAAATAAACAATTAAAACAAATATTACTACCGATAATATAAATATTTAATATAAATATAATAAATATTAAAAGATTTAAACTTATATTTTTTAAAACTTATAATAGAACTACAAATATTAAATTATTTTTTACCTAAATACGTTTATATATAAGCTAATACGTTAATATTATTAACACGGATGTTAAAAAGATTATAATAATAACGTAATTTTTAATAAAAATAATATTAAAATAGTTTGAGCTTATTTTAAAAAATTATTTAAAAAATATAAAAAACGAATAAAAATTAAAAACTAAAAAAATCTTCGTAATATATTCCGGATTTAAAAATTATATAAAAAACCTGTTTAACGATAAAAAAAAAATAAAACATGTTAAAAAATTATTATATCGGTTAAAATAAACTAAAAACGTTGTAATTTATATAATAAAGTTTAAAAAACTAATAATTATTTTAAAACTGCCCGAGGTAATATTGTTTACTTTATTTTTTAATAAATTAAAAACTTAAATATAAAATAAAATATATTAAAATAATAAATTAACAACGTTTAATAAATATATAAAAAACGTAATTATAACGGATAAATAATTGTTCGATAAATATATAAATAAAAAACGAACAAATATTACGAAAACTAGGTATAAAATTTAAAAAACTTAAATAAAACAAAAAAACCCGGGGAAAAAATTATTAAAAATAAACGCGGTATAAAAACAAATATTAAAAAATATGTCCAATATAAAATACTTTTAATATAAAAAAAAAAATATTATAAACGTTAGTATCCGAGTTTGTAAAAAAAAAACAACTTAGTATTAACGAAAAAGAGTTTTTTAAAAAAAGGCGTAAAAAACCCGAAAAACCCGAGTTGTAAAAATTTATAACAACGATAAAAATGATTAAAAAGCTTAAAACGCCCAAGATAATACCGAGATTTACGAGTACGATTTAAAATCGGAGTTAGAACATACGGTTACTATATATATAATAACATAAAAAAATAGTTTTATTTTAAACGAAAAAAAATGTTTTAATTATAACGATTTAAAAAAAAAAACTTATAAATATTATTTTAAATTAAAAAAATTAATAAAATAAATTAACTAAAAATATTATTATTATATCCGACCTAAGGATTATAAATTATATAATAAAAATTTTAAAAAAAAAATAACCCGGACTTTATATAAAAAAATATATTAAACATTTTATAAACGACCTTATTATTATAAATAATATTAACAAGTTAAAAAATATATTAATTAAAAGTTTTTTAATTAAAAAAATACAAATAAAAAAAAAATCTATATAATTATAACGAAAAATTACTTTATACTGTATTATTTAAAGTTTACAAAATTTACTTTAATATTAATAAAAATAAAAAAACAGTTAATATAAAATGTATATATTATATTCCCGTTATTTATAAATTATATAAAACATAATTTAAATTAAAATTTAAAAAAAACTACGAAGTTAAAAAATACGAACTATATAACTGTTTATATAATAAAACTTAATTATATAACAAAACACCCCGTGTTTATAAAAAACATTTATATATTTTTATAAATAAACTAATTATAATTAAAAAATATATTTATAATAATAAGACTAACGAATACAACTTGTACTTTAATTTTAAACTATTATTTATAAAATAAAGAACCCCCGTTTTACTAATACCCCGAGTAATATTAAAATTATTATAATTAAAAAAACTATATAATAACGATATAATTATTAAATTAAATAATAATACAAATATATAAATAATAAATGTTCTAAATATACGATAATAAAAACAAAAGTTTAAAAAATAATTTTACAAAATATAAAACTAAAAAATAAAAACGGTTCTCGTTATTAAAACGATAAAAAACCGAAAATATAAAAATTTTACAAAAAATATAGTATAGTTTATAAAAATAAATAAAAATCGAAATAAAATATAATAAAAAGAAATATTAAACATTAGTAAACTTAGGATCCAAAATCGACTTTATATTACCCCGAGTTATTAAAAAAAATCGTATATTTTAAAAATATAAAAACAAATCGTATAAAATTATAATATTTAATAAAAACAAATTAAATTATAACAATAGTTATATATTTAAAAAAATTAAACTATTTAATATATTAATATAAAAATATAAAAAACAAATTATATTCGATATTGTAAATATTTTTAACTACGACGTTATTTTCGGAATAAAATAGTTAAAAATTAATAACCCGATAATTCGATAAAAAAATAAAACAATAATTTAAAATATTAAAAATATTAACAAAATATAAAAAACAATAGAAAAAATTATAATATTAAAAAAATATTTATAATATAAAAACTTGTTTAAAATATTTAAAAAAAACGAGTTATTTAAACACGGATTTTAAAATTACCAAGTTTTACTAAAAAAAAAACACGAACCTAAGTTATACTAGATTTATTATATAAATTTTAAAAAGTTTAAAACTTTATAAAAATATATATAAAAAAACTTAAAATAAAAGTTTATACGCGAGTTAAAATCATTATATAACTACCCGGTCCTATTAATACTAAAAATAAAAAACGGAAAATAAACCCGAAATAAAAAAAAAACCTAATATAACAAATAATAACAGATTATCGTTTATTAAACGTAATTATAATCCCGGACAAACATTTTTTAATTTTTCTCGTTATAATAAAAAAAAACATTAATTAAACCCGATAGTTTATTATATTCGATATATTTAACGGATATTATATTATTAAAATAACAAAAAAAAAATAAAAAACTATTATACGAACGATTTATAAATTATACGAATATATAGTTATATTTTAAAAATTATATAATATTCTAACAACTTTTTAACGTATAATAATAATAATACTCCGGAAGTTTTTAAATAAATTTATATTTGTTTATTTTAACGATATTTTTATTTATTTAAAAATTTTAAAAAAATATAAAAAACATGTAATAATAGTTTTAAAAAAACTTTAACGAGCGAAATTACAATTAAACGTAAAAAAATACGTATAATATACCTAAAAGATCAATTTTTTAAGATTTACTATTACCCCCGGAAAAATCCAAATATAAAAATCAAAAATAAAAATAGTACGTAATTAGAAAATACCGGACCTATATACGATTACCGATATCCGATAAATATTAAAATTTTTAAACTACGTACGAGTTTTAATTATAGATTTTAAAACACCGGTAAAACTTTTTACGAAATATATTACCAAAGAATATAAAAAAAAAATGTTCTTTATTTTAAAAAAAACTAAAAAAACATTCGAAACGTTAAAAACAAAGGTTATTTCCGACTTAGTAATACGATTACTAGACCTAATAAAAAAAAAAAACTAAAAACGGACGTTTTAAACGGTATAATCGCCGAAATATTTAAACAACTAAAAAACAATAAAAAATAATACCTAATAACCTATTATTCGAAAACGTTATAAAACGCCGAACTAAAATATTTAATTTATAATAAAAAATTATTAACTATTATTAAAATATTAAAAAAATAAGAACTTTTTATAAAAAGAATAACGGAACTATTTAAAATTTATTCCGATTATAAAAATCTAACTATATTTATAATTATAAAAAACTTTAATAAATAATATAAAAACTAATTAATCTTTTTCGTAAAATTCAACTTTAAAATATATTATATTAAAAAAAAAAATAACGTTTAAATAAACATTTTTAATCGACGAAAATAAAAAAGATTTAAAATTTTTAAACGAAACATTTAAATATTATATTTTTAAAAAAATAAAAGTTTATATATACGGGTTATTTTTAAGGATTTTTCGGAAGCTTAACTGTAGTAGTTGTAACAAGTTTACAACTTTTAAAAACTAGCGGAACTACGTAAGTAGAAAAGGTTAAATACGGATAAACTAATTTATAAAAAAAAGATCTACTTACCCGAGACCTTGCGAAAAAAGTTCGTTAAAAAATTTTATAAACATTTTTTATATAAATATTAAAAAATAATTAAAACAGTAAAACGTTTTTAAAAAAAATACGATTTTTTTAAACTATAAAAAACCGTAAAAAAAATAATAAACGATTATAATATTTATAACAAAATTAAAACCGCCCGTTATAAACTTTACGAATTTTTATAACTTATATAAATACTTAATTAAATATAATATACGATTATTTAAAATTTTATTATAAAATTACCCCTATTTGTAAATCCGGTTATTAAAGTTATTTACAATAGTATATAAGTTAATATAAAACGATTTATAAAATACGGATATTTTTTACCTTTTTAAAGGACTATAACTGCTGAATAATTAGCGTTTGTTTTTATTCGTTATTATTTAAATAAACATAAAGTATTAAAACGAATTATTTCGGACCGAGATAAACTATTTATATCGAAGTTCGGAACGAGTTTTTTTAAACAAATAAGCGTTAAATTTAAATTTTTTATAATTTACTACTTTTAAACCGATAAGCAAACGGAAAAACTTAACCAGACCTTGGAACAGTATTTTAAAAGTTATATTAATTATTAATAAAACAACTAGGTAGAACTATTATTACTAACGTAGATTATATATAACACGTTAATAAACAAAAATATAAACATGTTTTTTTAAAAAGCCGTTTATAAAAGAACAATAGATATTATAAAATTTAAAAAAGATTTTTAAAAAGTTTTAATAATTTCTACGATAGTACCCCGAGTTAGAGTTATTGTTACCGAAATTAGGACAATTTAAGCCAAACTATAAGTACATTTTTAATTCTTTTAGTAAAAAATATCAGAATATTACAACAAAAAAAGAATTAAAAGACCAATTCTAACAAAAAAAGACAAGGTTTATTTATTCCGATAAAAACAAAATCTAAATACTAATATTCTTTAAATTAAAATAAAACGACCAAATAATAAATTAAACTTTAAAAAACTTGGACTTTTTAAAATTAAAAAAATTGTTTTATTAACTAACTATAAACTATTATTACCGAATATAATGCGAATTTATTTTGTTTTTTATATTTTTTTACTCGAACCCGCGCTAAAAGATATATTATTAAAAATACAACTTAAAATAAAAACCGATTAAAACATTTATAAAGTTGAAAAAATTTTAAACTCCCGTTAGAATAGTAATAAATTCGAGTATTTCGTTAAATAAAAAAAATACTTATATACTAATAATATTTAGGAATTTAAAAAACATTTAAAAATTGCCGCGATAATTGTAAATTAGTTCTATTATTAACATTTTAACCGACTAAAGTTAAAAAAACGAAATCGACCTTTAATAAAATATTAAAAATATTTTAATTAAAAAAAAAAAAATTATAACGGATAAAAAATAAGCTTGTTTAATAATTAAACGTTTTTATTTTTTTTTTAAACGTTTAAACTTTTTTATTACTTTTATACTTTCGATTTTATAACGAATTATTTCGATATTATAACAACGAAAAAGTTTGCGGGTTTTTTATAAACAATTAAACTTATTAAAAGTTTCGCGTAATATTTACCGAGTACGTTTTTTTTTTTATTTTAACTTGTTTTTTTTTTCGATAAATTTTTCGTATTTATAAAACAACGGATTAAATATATCGTAATAACTACTATAATTAATACAACTAAAACATTTTAACAAACTAACAACGATAACGTATTTTTTTTTTTTTTTAAAATACCGAAAATAAAATATAAAAATATCGAAACTAGATCGTTTAATATAACGGGTAAAATTTAATACATATTAACGCTTGCGCGATTTTTATTTAATATAACGATCAAATATAACGAAAAAAACGGAAAAAAAAGAAAAATTAAAACATATTAAAAAAAAACACTTATTATTTATTATTACGGATAATAATTTTTAAAAAAAAAAAATAATATTACGAACTAATAAAAAAATAACCCGTTAAAAAGTTAAACGTAATAAAAAGCCGATTAATTAAACGCAAAAATTAGACTAAAAAACAAGTTATAGTTACCGGGTACGTAGTAAAATTACGTAACGGTTTTAAAAAGATTAAACACCGGGGATATTTAAAACGTTTAAAAACAAGTTTTTAAAACGTTTAAAAAGTTTAATTATTTAAAACGGCCGAAAAACGTAAAAAAAAACGTTTTAATAAAAAAA